>JAAIXJ010000011.1:62673-153835 GCA_013403705.1 Heliconius hermathena | reverse complement strand
AATATTTACTTAAATTTATATTTCCATTTCTTCGCTCTGGTGTCGAGGTTAAGCGCGGCGTTGAGTTCTGCCACTCAACACGCAATGCCTCCAGAATTCGGCAGAAAGTGGGGAACGGAGTGTCTTAACACTGGGTTCCCTCTGCCTACCCTGCTGTGTGCGAGATACAGCGTGAAGCTGATTTTGATTTTTTTTAAAAAAGAAAAATTACTTTTGCAGTTAAGTAAATATATTTATGTTTCTTTATTCTAAATCTCCATGTGACCGACCACTCGGAAGTTCCTGAGATAAAACTGTAAACCACACACATTAAAAACATCGCAAAAATAGCATCAAAGATACGATCCCGAGAGAGATAACTACATTTAACCTACTTACACGTACAACTCACGCAGTCAATCCGGCTGTAGCTCTTATAAAAACTTGTTCGACTATTTTTTTCCTTTCATGTATTCGAACGTATAGAAATAACAACGTCTGCATATTGGTTGATTATATTTAAGCAAACTATTGATTCTGTTTTGTGTTAAACACATTTTTTTTGATATGAAGTAAGTTTGAAGCATTGATCCAAAATCCATTTATTATTTAATCAGCTTCACGCTGTATCCCGCACACAGCAGGGTAGACAGAGGGAACCCAGTGTTAAGACACTCCGTTCCCCACTTTCTGCCGAATTCTGGAGGCATTGCGTGTTGAGTAGCAGAACTCAACTCCGCGCTTAACCTCGACACCAGAGCGAAGAAATGGAAATATAAATTTAAGTTTGAAGCATTAATCCAAAATCGATTTATTATTTATTCCCTTTAAATATATTTTCATTTTTCTTTTTGTTCCAGTCTTACGTCAAACAATCCCTTACCTTTTTCGAGTATTCACATCACTTTTAAGGCAGTTTTTACTGTAAAAAACGTATTTTTTCAAAAGGTCCTGCATTGCCACCGACGATATGAATATCGAGTAACTGAAACCAACCAATATGTCGCTGGTTCCATACGCCCAATACTACACTCGATACTTTAATTTTATTTCGCTGTCTATTATATTATGTCTTATGAATACACAGTAGTAGTAGTACAATGAAAGAGGACATTATAAATACGTTTAATATAAATAAAAATTTTATATAAATAAAATCAGCTTCACGCTGTATCCCGCACACAGTAGGGTAGGCAGAGGGAACCTTCTGTTAAGACACTCCGTTCCCCACTTTCTGCCGAATTCTGGAGGCATTGCGTGTTGAATGGCAGAACTCAACGCTGCGCTTAGCCTCGACACCAGAGCGAAGAAATGGAAATATAAATTTAAGTAAATATTTCATCTCCTCGAGTGGGGATCGAACCCACAACCAGTCGATTTTACACTCACACTTCGTGCCGCTGGCCTCAAAATATTAAAATATTATATAAAAATACCAAATATTATAATATATGTAATATCAAAAACATAAATATTATACAGTCGTATCGTGTACGTAAAATAAAAGATATAGAATATTTACTATCAAGAAATAATTAATAGCAAATTCTACAAATATTAGAGAAATCTATATGTAAATAATGATGATGTTTATCATATGTATGTCATTTACTGATGACGTCATAATATAAGTTTTTTTAGGATTTCTTACTCAAGGGGTAAAACAGGACTCGATTACTAAGACTCCTTTGTCTATGTCTGTCCGTCTGTCACCAAAGTGTATCTTATGAACTAGTTAGACAGTTGAAATTTTAACAGATGATGTATTTCTGTTGCTGCTAATAAGAAATACTAAAAATCAAAGAAAATTTATATTTATGGGGGCTTCCATACAACAAAGTTTTTTGCCGTTCTTATAGACAATCCTACGGAACCCTTTGTGCGCGAGTCCAACTCACACTTAGCCAGTTTTATTATTTAAATTAGTCTGCAGTACTATGCAATTTCCGAACACCAAATAATGTGTTTAGAACACGCCATGTTTCAATAATTTTAAATAGTCAATATTTGAGCTATATGAATTACAGTAATCATGTCTAATAAATTTGAAGAATTCAAATAATTGTGTATTCTTTACTGAATAGTCCTGTAATAAATTACCCACTCACGTTATTATTCAAAATAAAAAAAATAGCTAAATACTGTACCTATGTATATGCACAGTACAAAAAACCCTATTTTTCATTAAAAAAAAATCTATTTATAATAATGTATACTAATGTGACGCATTTATAGATACTTTGTCGAGAGAAAGTCGAACAGCGGATAAGAAAAAAATAACATTTCTCCCTGTTTCTTCAAAGCGATGTAATGAACAACCTCAATGTGATATGTTTTAAGTGAATGGATCTTATCGTATTGGATCTCACTTCATTTAGATATGCATTAAATTGTGGGGACAGGAGATAAGCCGTGTGTCGCATACTGATGCGCCGGTTTCACGTCTGTTGGAAACCGATATACTCTTTTTAATTGAATGACTTATAAACCTTTAAATCACCACATTTAGATTTTCCAAAGATATCATTTAATCTAAAGAAATATCAATAAAAATACGGCGGCATACGGATGGTGTCGTCAAAAGCAGTAGGCATTCTTTTTTAAACGCAGCTGACTTGATAAGTAATTTGTCGTCGGACGTTATTCTCGGTAAAACTAAATTTAAAGTTGTGATACAAATGTCGTGTTATTATTTTTTTTAATAACATGAGAATATTAATCTAATAATATAAATAATTAATAGAAATCGTAATTGCTTCGTAGCACAGCAGCACTGCTTCTGACTGTGATGCTTTGCAATCTGCGACAGTGAATGCGATGATTGTGGGTTCGATTCCCACTCGGGGAAGTGATTTATTTTTAGCTGGCACGGCTTTAAATTCACCACTCAACACGCACTATCGCAAATGAAATGCAATGCGTGGGTAACGGAGTGTCTTAACTTAAGTTACTTTTTGGCTACTCTACTAATACAGCTTAATCGTAATCTGCTTCCTATTACCAATATTTTATTATTTATAATAGCTAAAGATATTCAAATAATGATTTGAGTATAGAAACAGAACAAATCAAAAGTATTTGTAGAACACACTAATGTCACGAATATGTAGCGAATAAAACTCGCTCTATACTTTAATCCGACATAAATCTTCTGGTGCACAGTAGTTTTGCTGGTGTAACGAAAAAATGTGAACCATCTGTTGCACCCTTCATTACGTCCGGGCGCGATGAATGGGCACGAATATAGCTGCGTCAACTTTTTAATGTAATTGAAATTTTGAAGACCCCTAATTTTTTATTTAAATTCTCCCTATAACTGTAACTAAACGCTAAAATAATATCCAATACATGCGTAACAACACGCGCCACATGGTATATTTGTTATGAAAAATGTTCTAAATGCGCATCGTTTTATACATACACATTCAATACTTAAATTATTTATTATACATTCAGCTTCACGTACCCGCATATAGATAGCAAGGTAGTTAGAGAGAGCCCCCTCTGCTCTCCCCTTTCCGTCGGAGTCTAGTGATGGAGCTTACAGCCGTGTTTTGCCTCGACTCTCGAAAAAAGAACAAATGAAAATATCCAATATTTCATTTCCTCGAATGGGAATCGAACCTACAATCTGTCGCATTTGCAGTAACACGTTTGTGACCCTGTGCCACGACTGGCCTTCTAAATATTCTTAAATGATTCAAATTTTTGTATATTTATTTACTCATTGCATATCATCGTCGTAATAAATTTGTAATTGATAATAACTTATGCTTAATTACACTGATACTACTAATAATGTCATGAAATAATGAAATACTCTTGACTATCTCTCGATGTGAAAGATGTATCTTTACTCATCTCTTGCACTGAATAAACTGCAAAAAGGGAACCTAGTTTTAAAAGATTTCTTTTTTTACTTTCCACTTACTCGTCGGCATTAGAAAATAAGTCGTGTATTACAACGCCGTTCCTCGTCAAACTAGGCCAAACTCACAAATATACTTTATAGAGCCAGACACTACTCACCTGCGCTACGATAACGTTAATAGCTTTCCTATTTTTTTTGTTTTCATATAAAAGTTTTTTTTTAATTACACACTGTAGCCCACATACAGCGGTAGTTTTAAGACATAGTGTTAAGACAATCCGTTGCTCCACTCTCCGCGACAATCTCGAGATATTACGCCGCGATTTGCCTTGTTACCAGAGCGAGGAAATGAAAATAATAAATCACAAAACATTTATATATTCGGTATCAGCTTAGTTAATAACACATGAATTTTTAAATAAACATTTCTTGTAATTCCATTTCTTGTTGAAAATTATAATAAAAGATATTCTTCTTTCGACAATATAAAGAATTATCAATATGTAAATAAACCCTTAAAGCTATCTAAAGTTCTCTTAAAATTCCCTATATATATCGTTTGTATTTCCATACAGCTATAATTAGATTTTTTAGGCGATAGCAAATTTAATTTTTCAATTTGATTATTAAATTTGTGCCTGGCATAGATAGATTTGTTCTTGTCCACACTTCTTAAAATAGAGCAAACAAGACCTCGACCCTCCGTGAATATGGATCATATTTACGCGGGAACAGGACGCTTTAATGACGTGTGCCGAACGATAAAAAGAGATAGAGGGAGGCACACGGAGTAGAAGATTTATCACGTGACTAATACAGAGCCAGTGCGACGACGCGTCCGGGTCCCCCGAGACTCCATCAAACGAGTTTGTTCCCCCAGTCCCCCTGCACGATGCAATCTATGCTGAATCGTATTACAATAAATTGTATTAACTCGAAAAATAGTATAGATAGCAAACATAGTCCATCTGCACACAATCGTCCCGTGCATCGCGGAGACGTACCCAACGACCCTCGATTTCCTCGACGCCGTTCTGTTTGCGAAAATTTATAGAATTTACGAGGGATCATCGAAAAGGAACAACTTACCACATTACAATATATCATTTTTGTGGGCGGAACTTGCGTCGTCTGTGCTCGTTTATATGTAGTTCAATGCTGTTTATTAGCTTTTATATCCAACTTAAAAAAAATATGTATATCAATGTTTCAAATTGTCGTATAAATAATTTATATTTTTGCAGAATAAGAAACTACCTAATTATGAAATGTATACATATCGACTCACATCTTAAAACACCACACACATTTCATAATATAAAAAAAAATAAAATCATGCATTGGGCATATTATTATATAATATTAAAAACAATATTGTTTAGTATTTACATAAATAAATTAATGCCAAATTTAAACAAAAGCTCCCTACGCCTGTATCACTGCTTATCTAAATTTGCAATACGAGATTTAAAAATCAATAAGAATTACCATTTTGGAGTCATGAATAAATTATATATTAGACCGTAGATAACTGCATCGATAACTTATCCCGTATTGACCCTCGACGCACCTACACTAAATTGTCCAATTCAAATAGCCAAATGGCGTCGATGTATTAGGATGCTTATCTCCCACCGAATCTTACGGAGATCACTCGTCTAGGGACGTTCAGATAACTCACTTTTGTGTTTGTTTTTACGACGACAATATCTACTTTTTGGTGACAAAAACTTTCGATATTTGTTTTTTTTTCATAGATTTTAATTGTGCATTTAAACTCTTTTTAAAATATTTTCATCAGAGAAGCCAGTCGGGGTGCAGGGACACAAGTGTAAACGCGACTGATTGTGGGTTCGATCTCCACTTAAGGAATTGAAATATTTAATATCCCCATTTCTTGGCTCTGCTAATGGGAAGCGCGGTATTAAGTTCCGCCGCTCCACACGCGTTGCCTCCAGAATATGACGGAAAGAGGAGAACGGAGTGTCCGCCACTGGGTTCACTCTGCAGTCTGCCTCCCCTTTTATTAATTTAAGAAAAATCTCCTAAAATTAAACAAAATTTGATAAATATAATAAAATACTTATAGTTTATTTATATTCTTTATACTTTATATTGTTATAAGTAATAATAATGGCACTAAAATCCCAACAGTAAATTTACGAACCAACACTATAAATTACCTCCACTTCTGTCTATTTATTCCGAATATCTTTCAGCAAATTGTAGGCCAATAATCAAAAGTAAATGGTAGGCAATTAGTCGGATTCCGCTTCGCCGTTACGTCAATTAAACCGTACGACGATTGACATATGGTATGGGTTTTATTTTTATAAGGCGATGTAACCAGATCCCGGCTCGGGCACACGTTCCAAAACAAAATAAACATTGCATCTTTAATGGGCCAGCAAATCCCGGCCGCTTGCAGTTTCATATAAAGCTAATAAATGTGCTCAATCAATTCCATTAAGATCGTGGTTTTATTTTAAATTCAACTATTGTTAAGTAAAAATGGTTTAGGTAAAATTTTTATTCTTTTTATCAAAATAATGTATCAATAAACAGTTTAGATAATAAAGGGCACACAGCAGGGTAGGCAGAGAGAACCTAGTGTCAAGGCACTCCGTTCCCCACTTTCTGCCTTATTTTTCGAGGCATTACGTTTGTTACATTGAGTGGCGGAACTTAACGCCGAACTTTTTGCCTTGGTGCCAGAGCGAAGAAATTAAAATATAATTTATTATATTTATTTTTTTTACTTTATTTGTTCAACAGATTTTACATACAAATAATTGTTACAGAGATCTCCTTTTAAGCAAGTAATGCCTGTATTACGAGATCCTGCTCACCCAATACAATATCTTAGATATCTGTTTTAATATTTATCACAATAAACATAATATAAATAATAATAATAAATTCCCTCGAGTGCGAATCCAAAACACAACCATCGCGTTATAGCCGCCGTATATATACGCCGTTGTACCCCGACAGCGACAGCCTAGCTCTTTCCTTCATTTTTAATTAGAGCAATTAATTTATGAGCGTTGATAATAGTATCTAGGCAAAGCGCGGCGTTGAGTTCCGCCACTCAACACACAATGCCTCCAGATTTCGGCATAAAGTGGGGTTTGGAGTTTCCTAATACTAAGTTCCCTCTGCCTACCCTGCTGTGTGCGGGATACAGCGTGAAACTGATTTATTTGAATAATGTTATAGTATTACAAAAAATGTTAAATGTGACGATATGCTACATGTGACACAAATATTAGCGAACATATTCATATCAAAAATCTCAAATCATATTCATTACAATTTAATTATAAATGTTATTTCTACTTTCTTTGATTAGTAGAACTCAATTTGTATCGAAATTACACAATCTACTTTATATATCGACTTCCCGATACGAGTAAATTAGTAACATTTTCGAAGGAACTACCAATCCGGCGGCAAGAAATGTTTAGATGTGAGCAACCTACGTGCTTACAAGCCACTCAGTCCATTGCACCGGAACCAATTGCTCCGTCACAGTGCCACAAAATGCACCTTAGACTTGCTCCGGTTAATTAAAACTCAACGGAACGTCACGACACTTACCCTACTCATAGATGCATCTACTAAACGTCACATTCTACAGAGACATTGCTCTTTGTGTCACGTTTCGTACTAACGCTCACAATCACACCAATACTATAATGGAATTTCATTTTGACTTCTGGTTTTAACTGATTGAAAGATAATAAAATATTACGCAGGTCTTTTAATTCTTTAAATTTATTTATTAGAAGCATATAGCCCAATCTAGAAGAATTAAATTAAATATATACATATATATTATAGATATTTTATCTAAATATATTTTAAACTAAATATATTTATTGTTGCAGCATTATCGTCAATTAAAAGTAATATAGACAATTCTAATTGTATTCTGGTACAAGATGTAAAAGCGGTCACACATTCACATGGTATAAGAGATGCTCTTTCAACATCTTCACCATCTGATGGTACGTAAAAATGTATTTATTGTAATTTATGAGAATTAGTTACATTGTTATCGTAGTATACTTTACCATATTTTGTTTACTTTTAGAATCTATATCAACATCATCGTTAGGTTGGTCAACGACTGCTCAAGCAGCTTTAGAGTCAGCAGTAATACCGCAGCAAGTACAGCAAGCTGCTCCACCTCCATGGTCTCCAGCTTTAGAAGTCCGGGAATTCGATGAACTACATAGCGCAACGATTCCTGCTTACCAATTTTGGAGTTCTGAGTTCCGAAATAAACAACCTGCATTCGTTAGTCTTAATTTTACTGTACCTTGGGGAGCTAATTTTGCTGTATATGGAAGAAGAAATGTCGCTCCTAGTGTTACACAGTATGACTTCGTAGAATTTATTAGAGGCGGTCGTGTAGATCACAGACTTAGAAAAAGAAGAAGTTTATATCAGTTTGAATCACAGGAACCCACATTTGTTGATATGAAGACATTACTTAGCACGATTAGTCCATTTGAAAGCTGGAACCATACTATTACTAAGAGATCCACAGATATGAGAGTGAATGTTAGTATACTTCAATACCTAGACACGGGACGATGGTTTATATCGATTTACAATGATGAACTCCAACCACATCATGTCGAAATGATTGTTTCTGAAGCAGAAGGTGTCACAAATTCCTGCCCTGATGACTGCTCTGGCCACGGATCTTGCTATCTTGGAAAATGTGATTGTATGGATGGCTTTGAAGGGCATGACTGCTCAAAAAGTAAGCTCAGCTCCTATTTTATATACCTAATTTCTGGTAGTATATTTAAAACTTTACAAAATCTTTTTATTCAAAGGTGTTTGCCCCGTTCTTTGCTCTGGTCATGGCGCATATGCGGGTGGAGTTTGCCACTGCTCTGAAGGTTGGAAAGGGGCAGAGTGTGATATTCCTGCACATGATTGTGAACCCGCTGACTGCTCTGGCCGTGGTCAATGTGTGGCTGGACAATGTCATTGCAAAGCTGGTTGGAAAGGACCTAAATGTGATGAAGGTACCAAAAGTACATTTTTAACAATTATAATAAAAAATATACATTATATTTAATATGTACGAGTATATTTATTGCATATATAAGTTGTACTTTCTTGTTAATGATATTTTAATACAGAGGACTGCCTCGACCCTACCTGCGGTGGACACGGTTCATGTGTTCGTGGTCGTTGCGTGTGTCGCGCTGGCTGGCGCGGCGCTGCCTGTACGGAACGTGACGCGCGTGTTCAACGATGCTTGCCTGCCTGTTCCCAACGAGGAGTGTACGACTTAGATGCAGGGAGATGTGTTTGTGATCCATTGTATACTGGAGATGATTGCTCACAAGGTACACATATTAAACAGATAAAGAGTTTATAAATTTTTACTTGTTATCTATAAATATATTAAGTATATATTTTTTCTCAGTGGTCTGCTCCTTGGATTGCGGACCTCATGGTGTATGCGCCGAAGGAGTATGCCGGTGCGATGATGGTTGGACGGGTTCCTTATGCGACCAACGCCCTTGTGACATTCGCTGTCATGAACATGGGCAATGCAAAAATGGCACGTGCGTTTGTACACAAGGCTGGAATGGACGACATTGCACTTTACGTAAGTATAATATTTTTTATGATATGTAATTGTGTCTTATAATGGAGAAAATATTTAAAACTCTTAAAGATCTCAACTTATTATAATATGTACATAGAAAAGTAAAAAAACTTGTCTCATATATACAGCCTTAATCAATACGACCGTTAATGTTGTGAGTTCAGATTTTGCATTAAACGAATGATTATGATAAGCGTACAAATGTGTTTTCCAGTTATATGCTTGAGATAAAAAAAAGGCCTTATTGGGTAACTTAATGGGTTAACAACCCATAGTGTAGCATAATCTATTTATATCTTATGAAAATAAATGATGACTTAGTAAATGAAAATATATAAACAATCTAATCTAAGAATGAAAACCCCTCGACCAATTTGTATTAAAGGAAGTAAATATACATACTTATATATTAAAATATATTAATAAACACACAGCTGGTTGTCCAAATGGTTGCTCTCGTCACGGTCAATGCTTACTGGAAGATGGTGTATACCGCTGCTCCTGCGCTGACGGCTGGGCTGGCACCGACTGTTCTATCGCACTTGAACTCTCTTGTAGCGACAACGAAGACAATGATGAAGGTAATTCATTTATTTATAAATATGAATCTACAACTACTCTTGCATTTAATCATATCATTCAATATCACATTTTAATATGTACTAGTGACTTAATCATTTTCTTTATTTTTATTGTGTACTTTGTAAGCTTTATCAAAAAGGAATCAGAAATATTTTCTGCATTCGAAATGATTGATCATTTGACATTGGCACTACCATTTTGAAGATGGCATGACGGACTGCTCGGATTCCGAGTGCTGCACCAGGCCTGAATGCTCCGAGCACATAATGTGTTTGGCCTCCAACGATCCTGTAGAAGTATTACTTCGTAAGCAGCCCCCATCGGTCACCGCCTCCTTCTATCAACGTGTTAAATTTCTCATTGAAGAGAATTCTGTACAAAGCTACGCACACATGGATGAATATTCAGAAAGGTAAGTGACTTAAAAATAGAAAATTCAAATCCAAGTACGTAAACACCAAATCACTTCATACGTGAAAGATATCGAATAACTATTGTAAAAAAAATCCTAACATTAAAACGATATCTTTTACTCGACGACGGCTTAGGATTAACCGATCGGTTTTGCACAGTTATAAATTGATAATTTGCACTAACAATAAAAGTAGATCCGTATTATCATCTCCATAGTTTGTGAATCCGTAATAAAAGACAAAAATCTAAAATAACATTGTGTATTTAGGAACTAGCACCTGTACCAATTTGGATCCCATTCATCTTCCTAGACCTTTCCAAGGATTTGGTGTGGTTATTTTAATTTTATTGATTTACATATTATTTACATTATTATTTATCATCTGGTGGAAGTGTTTTGATTTTCCTATTTCTTTTTTATAAAGAGCAAATTTATTAATTTATGTTTTGCAATCCCGGCATGGTTAATTAATAATTTAATAATGGTATTAAAATATTTTGTTTTTATTATTTTTGTTTTCACACTTATGTTTTCACACCAGATCCGATGTGTTGTGTATTGTCTAATGTTTATCCTTTGTGTGTGTCTTACCCTACCTGTTTGTCTAATTAAAAATAATTGCGTTTTTTAATTATATCTATTTAATTAACATATAAAATATCGGAACGCTCAAAAGCTTTCGAACAGTTTTGTTTGTCTTTTGCCAGATAAATATTTATTTTAATTACAATCATTATCAGGGACTCAAGTCATGATGGACGCCTAAATCAAAGTAGACAATTTAATTAATTTTGTCTACTTTATCTTGACAACAGATTTATTCACTGTCTTAAACTTTACATTCCACTCATAAAAACGACAGGTTTCTTTCACGATCTGAGTTAACCGATTGCAATTTTAAAAGCAAAAGTTAATGTAATACAATCTTGCGGTTCAATAAAGTTCAAGAAAATGCGACCTCTTATAATAACAGAATAAGACAAAGCAAAACTGAATAAATAAAGTAGACAACCCACCTCGCTTTATATGCAAAAGCGCCTCAAAAGTTTGTTTGCATTAAAACACGAGCCGCTTAACTATTTTATTTATGTTGGAAAGTTTGGAAGGGTTATATTGCGTTCTGGCATTTGTTTAATTGGACCTAGATACATACCTAACCTTCGCGCGTTCACCATTCAGCATGCACTCTTGTATCGTTCCGTATAGTTCCGTACATAAATGTCTTGGTGCAACCTTCAAAAATTTCACTTTTCCAAATTTCACATTGCGCTGTAACGTTATCATATTAACATTTACATAAAATCGAATAGCGGTGGTGTTGTTCTAATGCAAACGGGCTTCATTTGTTGATCAGTACTGAGATATGTCAATTAATAATAAACGATCATTAAAGCAAGTGTTAAAACGCAAGGTAACCAGCGTAGACGAGCGCAACCGGCCGCACCGGTTGCTAATCGGGGTGGGGTTGCACTGAGGGATGTAGGTATCTGTGTAGTAATCTGTCCTGTCTTTCTGTGTCCCTGTGCCGCCGTGTGTCCGCCACTCCTAGCGAGTTCTGGGATTCCTTTACACCATGGTAAGTGTCAGTCAGCCCGCCCTCGCCCCTCAGTGTTCAGTATCTGTTAACCTATTCCCTTTTGTTGCGATTCCTGCATATGTGTGTATTGCCGTCGCCCGCCGCCTGTCCAATAAGTGGCACGCGAACGGCGACACTAACGCTTTTCACTTTTCGTTTACTCCTTTGTCTGTATTCGTTTCATTCTCTATGTGTATGTAACATCTGTATGTCTGTCTTAAATGTGCTTTGTGGCTGAGATAAACTCCACATCCTGTTTAAATCGTTTGAACGTGGGTCGAAGAGCGCGGCATTGCATAATATAAAATATAAATAGAATCATATTATATTTATATGATTTTGTCACAACCACAACAGCATTTTTTGTAACATTTGTTCTCGTCTACTGTGCTTCTGTTATAGCTCACATATACTATGATATAACTTTTATATACTAAAGAAACTTAGGAAAATCATATACGCTTTCACGCAAGACGTTAAAAACACATTTCGTTAGGTGTAGGGCTGTTATATATAATACGTATAGAGGCGCGAAATGTTTGTCATCATTCGAACAAATATCAACGAACACGCAAATTTAGCTTCAAAAAACTTACCCTTTTATGTGTTCCCTACCCTTTGTCTGCGTCTATCATCTGTTAACCAACCCTTACCCTCTGCCCAAGCTCTTATATGTTTAGATCCTAACCCTGTAACTAATCAAAACACAACTTGATATAATTTCGACCATTTCTCTGCGAGATGATAGCAACCTCGTCGACACTGTACATTACAACCATTGCTTCCATCTACCGATCACAGAGTAAAAATACACTTTAGAATAGTCAACATTGAAATTGGTGCAACGTACTTTACTCTAACCTGTATGTTTTTGTGTTTCCAGAGTGTTTTTAAGGGATATAAGTATATATATATATATATANCTATATTGTGTATGTAGTTAGTATAATTAAACTTGACTTTTATTGATTTTTATTTATATTAAGATATAAATAAAAATAAATTAACTTTTAAAAGGTATCTAGTATGATTTAATTGTTGGATGATAATTTATTTTTTGTTAAACTAGTTTTTAAGTGTCTTATAGTCGACCTTTATAATTATATTACAATCCAGTGAAAAGTAATGAAATATACTGCATTTCTTTTTCGTATACAATAAAATGTATTTAAATAATACAAGAAGTGAATTAATAGGTATACCTATTTTTTTGTATGCAAATGATTTATAAAGCAAACTTGTTTTAATACATAAAATATGTTACTCTAAATCCTTTAGCTTAAATGAATTCTAAAGCTTAAATAAGTTCAATTTGATCTCTCAAATCTTCTCAAGTTGTAAAATACAGCATATCGACGGTCCCTAGGTAAAGTAACAAAAGTGAAAAATTCATATATACTTGATAGCTGTTTTGAACTACAAACGAGGGTAGTTTAAAAAAGTATACACATTTAAAACACTATTTTTTAAACGTGTATACTTTTTAAATTTTTTTTTATTGTTGCGAATTTTTACTTTCGATATTTTCCTTTGGACCATCGATATATACAACATATATTAATTTTAACATTATCGATTACTGATCATTTCCTAGCACATTGATAATACATATACAATTTTATTTATATCATTTACATAAAGTTTTATTTAAAACAAAATTTAAGAAATATTTCCAGCGAGAAAAATTGCGACGACCACTATGTAATAAAAAGACATGAAGGTCAACTCAAGATGTGCTAGATTATGATGGGTAACGAGATCTTTTTTATTTTTTAGACCTGTACCTACTCGTATTAGTATACAATTTACATTTAAAAAAATACATTTATATATTAAACATAGATTTAAACGTTTAGTATGTACATACATTTGAATTATGTTATTACATATATACAACTGGGTGCATCGGTTTCATTGATGAATCATTTCGTTCGCGTATATGAATTTGAAATTTTAATTTTGAATTTAAAATTGACAAAATTACATAAACATCTACTTTGTCGTATAGCCTTAAGTATTTTTTAAATGAAACTATTTTAACCGGATTAATCGCGTATATTTAAGATTTTATATTTTGGAAACCGGGTAGAAGTTTACCCGCGACCATGGACTTCTGCAAAGTGTTCGAAACGTCGGTTTTCCAAAATGTAAAATCTTAAATATACGCGATTAATCCAGTTAAAATAGTTTCATTTAAAATGTGAAATAATCGTGAAAATCAAAGAACTTATTAGCCTTAACTATTTTATCCAAATTGCACTTTGGAACCATGTTAACTTCTAGAAATAATGTACTTTTTATATCAACGCTATAGATTCCATTATAATTTGCACCAATTTCAAATGTCACGAGATGGTATTTAACGTACAAATGTAGCTCAAAAATCCTTTTATATGAAAAATATTGACTATGGTCTGTGTGGCAGCTGTTACATGCATTATTATACCTACATACCTATCTAGATAAATGTTCATTTACATACTCTATTGTGATTATTTCATTTTATTAATTATTTACATAAAGAACACATTATGTAAATGGAAATTTCAACTAGACGATTAGCTAATCCTGAAACGAGAATGTGCAATGCTAAAGACTTCTTATTTTATTTTTCGATTTTTATTTTCATACTTCACTTTCACAGATTTGATTGCAAGTTATAGCACGGTGACCTCAATCATTATTCTATTGAGGGAACGTGCACGACGATATGATTCTCACACTGTGGCTATAGTAAAATTGATTTGAGAAGTTTGGATTGAATGTTTTGAATACTGTGGTTATTAACTGAGCATTAAAAATTGAAACTAACTTGATATAGTACTTTATATTTGAAATTAGTTCTAACTTCTATATAAATATAATTAGTAGAGTACTAAGTAATAAAATCCCAATAATCGAAACATTCAAAAATTGATTTATTTATACAGAAGATACACTTAATATCATATGTATATATTAATATTTACTAAAATATAAAAAATACGTAAATTATATATTAACGAATAAACATACATTAAATGTATGCACTTTTAATGTTAGACACTAATAGTGACAATTTACAAAACTAAGTTTTTCCGTTTTCACTTTCTTTAGCCAGCTACGGCTAAAAGTATCTGGCGTTCGCTCGAGTTATTTTTGTCATTTTGCTGAAGCAGACTAAGTTCTAGTATTAATGGATACGACTCTCGTTTATTCGAGCTCTTTTCTTAATGGTCACAGATATCCAATTAATCTTTCTTTTACGTATAGAAGTTTTTTTCTATGTGTGTACTTACTGTGACTTTCGTTTGCGCAATACAAAACGAATTAGTTTTTATTAGTTTTAAAATATTTACTTTTAAATTGATGTTTTTATTATTTTCTTATAATAATTTATACATATTTATGTTATAAAAGTGCATCTACTAACGAAAAATGTACCACCATATACATTATAAATACAACAACTTATTATAATCAATTTTAAAGAAAGCAAGCAAAACATATAACAATTACACCGTACAAAATAATAAAAAACATATTGTGTGAATCATATATTCGTGGACGTTAAGTGCTCTGCGACACGATTTGATAAGCGGTGTGATGTGCAGCCGAGTGTCGGTGATGCGGGGGCAGGTAGTGTCGCCGCAGGGGCTCGGCATCATCGGCATCAGGGTCTCCGTGGACCGCGAGGCAAGATTTGGGTTCACGCTTACCAGACAAGGCGGATGGTAAGTTGTTTTGGTACAATTGGCTGAAAATTCTAGAAAATAATGTGTACTAAAAATATGATTGTAATGATAAAATGGAAATGTATATGTGTGATTTTTAATTGATTTATGTAAGAAGCACTTTTTTAAGAAATACATTTTTTTAAAGCTTCTAAAGTGACATGATTATTGGCACAAGAATGATATATAGAAGAATATAAATACATTTTTTATATAATACGGATATAATATATCTGAAGAGCAAAAATAATGGCTATGAACACAGCGTTAAGAAATTCGTTGAAGTTCAAAAGGTACGCTGTATCCCGCACACAGCAGGGTAGGCAGAGGGAACCTAGTATTAAGACACTCCCGTTCCCCACTTTCTGCCGAANATCGAACCCACAACCAGTCGGTTTTACAGTCACACCTCGTGCCGCTGCGACCGGCCTCAAGCCTTGATTTATTTTATTTTTTATTCAAAAGTTACGTCTTCCAACCTTACTGTGGTTCTACCGCTATTGAAAGCTTCGTACGTTACGCATGTTACTTCCTACGTTATACAAAACATTAATAAAAACTATATTGAAAACACAACTGTTCACGAAGTCATAGTGTTTGTTCCCTCTGAAAAATAATTGCCGTGAACTAATTTATTTTGACGTACACACTTGAAAATTTTCATATTTTGTTGGCAGTCCGGAAAATGAATCTAAAAATTGAATTTATCATTTATTTCCTACTAATGGACTCTCGTAGAGCATTCAAATTGATGAATCTAGGTCAAGGTTCGCACTTACAGTGAACTGCCTTTCATCCAATCAAAATAATTTAATTGCTTCGGTATTGTCGATGCCAAGTGTGAAAACTGAATTTTATATTATCAAAACCGACAGCTCTTGGATGTCTTGAGTAATTTAACTTAACTGGTAAATTATGGTAGAGGCCGTAGCGGTACAGGCGTGTGACTTTAAACACGACGGTCATGGGTTTGATTCCCATTCGAGGATATCCCATCGCGAGATTTATTCGCTCTGGTAGTAAGGTGAAGCGTGGCGTTGAGTACTGTCACTCAACTCGCAAAGCCCTTAGCCAGAAACGCAAAACAGAGTGTCTTAACACTATATTTCCTCTGCCTCTTGAATTAGTGCAAACGACCCGGAATAACAATTAATTGCACACAACTCAGTCAACCCTTAATTCAAAAAAAGACAGGCCAGGTGCTAAAACACGTGCCGTTGTAAAGTACAAAGCACTTATATGTTTTCGTACACACATTTATACATACATTATAAACAATGAGGACGCAGCTTGCGTTGGGCCCGTTAACCTTCTCTTTTTACACGCAAATTATAACTTTCAAACTTATTTTATTAATTTATTTAATTATGTTAATAATATTCTTCGTTTCCAATTATTGTCATTTATAGGATTTTATATTAAACTATCAATACATCCCGCTGTTTCTCGTTTCCGTAGAAATTTCGAGAAATTAGACAGAGAATTCTTTTTTTTATATGTCCAGCAATTTCGGCTCTGGATTGTCTGCCAGTCGCTTAGTAAAGTTAACACCAAGCTTAAAAATATACACCTAATTCATCTATTCCTAGTTTAAAAATATATAATTTAAAAAATATAAAATGCAATAATACTGCAATATGTCTTGAAAGTGATCTCTTTCAGGTAACCGAATCTATAAAACGCATAAGATCTAAAACTTCATTGCAGTTATTGTTATTAGGTACACTTGTTTTTTTTAAATAATATGTTATGAAAAATGATAACTGAAGTGAGCCGTGGCACAGAGGACTGTAAATACGATAAACGTGGGTTTGATTCCCATTCGAGAAAATGAAATATTAAATATTATCATTAGCTTCACGCTGTATCCCGCACACAACAGGGTAAGCAGAGGCAACCTAGTGTTAAGACACTCCGTTCCCCACTTTCTGCCGAATTCTGGAGGCATTGCGTGATGAGTGGCAGAACTCAACGCCGCGCTTAACCTCGACACCAGAGCGAAGAAATGGAAATATAAATTTAAGTAAATATTTCATCTCCTCGAGTGGGGATCGAATCCACAACCAGTCGGTTTTACAGTCACACTCCTTTTGATTTGATTTTTAACCATAACCTCGCTCGGGTAACGAGACCAGAATTCGGCGAAAAGAAATGAACGGAAGTGTCTAAATGGGAACGTAGTGTCTTAACACTAGTTTCTCTAGTCCCTCTACCTACCCTGCTATATACGATACAGCGTAAAGCGCAAAAAAATAACTTAATTATCTTAAAAAAACCTTAATTTTTAACGTTGCTGCTTCAAATCAGTTCCATAAATAACACACACATACCTAAATACAATAAATTCCACATTCCAATTTTCTCGTATCGCGTGTCCACAATACATTTAAAGAAAAATCAACAGTCATTACAAATATTTGATCTTAACAACCATCCAGCCTTTATTAATTTTCAGTCACGGTCATTAAAAGTTCCTCGCGCATAATCGAATTATACATAGAGCCTCTACGGCTGATTATTATAGAACTATACAATTTTCATATTATTTAATATTTATATTTGTTTATCTTTGTTTTTTATGATGCTTAATAACTACCTTGTACATGTTGTTTAAGGGAAATTAACTGTAATTATTTTATGAATAGTATGTCAGTATGGGTGTGGGGATAGCCGTAAATATGTTAACATTAAGCCAGTTGTAGCGAGCTTCACGCTGTATCCTGCATACAGTGGGATAGGCAGAGGGAACAACAACGTGTTGAATGGCGGAACTCAACGCCGGGCTTTTGCCTTGGTGCAAGAACGAAGTAATGAGGATATAAATTTAAATAAATATTTAAGTTCCTCGAATCGAGTTCGAATCGAACTCACAACCAGTTGCGTTACAGTCACACACTTGTGCCCCTTGTTTAATATTTACATTTTCTTCGCTTCAAATAATTATAATAAATTTGGTGAAAATAAAATATTCGGTTGCTGTAGTATCTCAGTATTTTTTTGTCGTATTACAAAGAACAAATATCTAAATGTTATAAATGAGCAACATACCAATATTATTTTTTTATTATATAAAAAAATATTCTAAAGCAATTCATATCGAAACTTAAATTAAAATGAAATTGTTATAAAGACAATAAAGCAAAGAATTGATAATAATATATCCTACCTACTTACCATACGAAAAACTATTCTGAAGTATATTATAATATATTCATAATTCAATTTTAAAAAGCACATCCATAATTGATTTATTTATAGAAATTATTAATTAAATAGATACTTGTTATAAAATGAACGATACTCAAGCACGATTCATTATGATTGATTTTTCATTTCACTCTATAACTAACTAACTATTAAAATGAAATGGAAACAATAAACGGTTTCATAGATTTATTTATAAAATTGAAAGTATATTATTATATAATACTATTCTACAAAATGTCTATTAGTCTTTTATTGAGTGTTTCTATTGGCTAGGCAATATTTGAAATCTCATTTAATTTATTCTTAGTTTCTATATTCGATACCAAAAGAAATGTTGACCAGCAATGTGTGATTGTTTGATATTTAAGGTGACCACTAAACTTTCAATCTATTTTTTTTTTGCCAATAGGTAGATACCATAATGTTAAACAGAACCACCTTTAAACTTGGTGAACTTAAATTTTTGTCGATTTTTAAAAAACTAGTTAGGAGTAGTAATTTAGTTCTGCCACTCAACACGCAATGCCTCCAGAATTCGGCAGAAAGTGAGGAACGGAGTGTCTTAACACTAGGTTCCCTCTGCCTACCCTGCTGTGTACGGGATACAGCGTGAAGCTGAGTAGTAATTTAGGATTCACCTCCATTTCAATACAAGTTCTCGCCTGAGTATAGGAGGCAAGCAATTCTTACAATTCATTTGTTTACGAGTTTATACGCAAACTACAAATTTGCGCGTTAACCTCTAAAAAAACACCATTCTTGTGTATCACCAGTCTTTCAAGATACTACGCCCAGTCACAGCATATTGGGCCTTATTAATGTTTCGAGTGACTGCCAGTATCGCAATCATCTGGAAAACAAAGCCAAGTTGGTTTGAAAGAAACTGGGGGTCATCAGCAGAGCGAGACGGTACTTCACGCCATAACCGATTGGCCCTATACAGAGCCCAGGTTCGGCCTGGAGTATTGTTCTCATCTCTGGGCCGGTGCGCCCCAGTATCTACTTGAACCATTCGATCGCATACAACGTGGAGCCGTTCAAATTATTGGGGATTCAAAGATCTGTGAAAGGCTTGACACTTTGGCTTTGCATAGAGACATCTCCTCGCTGTGCGTTCTCTACCGCATCTATCATGGGGAGTGTTCTGTGGAGTAACCTGTTACCTGCCGCCGAATTTACTATCCGCACAGAACGTCACAAGCTTAAATATCATACACACCACCTGGATATGTGACACTCCACTACTGTGCAGTTTCGTAGTAACTTCCGTCCACGTGCCACAGAACTGTGGAATAGTCTACTTGCGGTAATGTTTCCAGGTCTATATGACCTTAAAGCCGGCAACTCACCTGTAGCTCCTCTCGTGTTGCACGAGGTCGTGGCCTTGTCCATAAAAAATCCAAACATTTTTTAAGATTTAACACCGGCTGATTATATACAATCAAACTATTTTTTGTACTTAAATTTGCAAACTAAGACCTACATAAAATAAAATAGTTTTATAGTTTAACTAGTATGTTAGTTCCACGCCAGATGTCCCGAACCTTTGATTTTTTCATGTGAGTATATCAATGGAAAATGAATATCAGGCTAAACAACTCCTACTAACTTCTTTATTACTTGCAGTTTAACTGATCTATTATAATTGAACGTCTGATTTGCAGTTTTCAAATAAATTATTTCATAACATTTAATTAGTATAATAGCTTAATAAACATACACAATATACAAATGTATTCAATCAAGGCTTACAAGTGTTATAAAAAAATCATTCAAATCTGTCTAACATTTCTAGAAATGTTAACGTGTACAAATAGAAAAATAATTAAACAACAATATACTCTATTGCTACTTTTTCATTACCCAAAATTATTGTTGTTAGAGGCCAGTCATGGCGCAAGGGCACAAGCATGTGGCTGTAACTGCGACAGATTGTGGGTTTGATTCCAACTGAAATAAAGTATTAAATTATTCAGAAGAAATGAAATATCAAATTTACCTCAATACGCAATTCCTTCAGAATTCAACCGAAAGTCGGGAATGGAGGTTCTTAATACTAGGTTCCTAGGTTTAGACACAGGCATATGACTGTTACCACGACTCGAAGAAATGAAATATCTATTTTTTCATTTCATTACTCTGGTACTAAGGCAAAGCGCATATTGAATTCCGCCTCTCAACACGCAATGACTTCAAAATTCGACCAAATGGTGGGTTTTAATACTAGGTTCATAGATCTTAGCTTTTCGCTACTAGAGCTGAAAATAAAAATCTCAATGTAGTGTATATTTATTGCATAAGCATATTGCTTTTACTATTTTAAAATGACATGGCAAATTTCAGTGTATGAAAAAGAACGGTAGATAAAGCACGTTGAAGGGATGAGGGAAAGGTTAAAAATAGCTTTATATATATTTAAAACCTTTCTTCGTCACTCATTCTTTTAACTTTATTCTTATCAAAAGTAAAGAAGGAAGACATGAGAGGAGAAAGTATATACTTATGTACCTAAATTGTAAAATACATTAACAATGTTGCCACGTGACTGATAACGCATAGCCTCTACGTAGCGTAGAATGTTGAATTTTGGCACTTAGATCCTTTGGGGAATGTAAGGGAATATTGAGAGAAATTTTCTCAAAAATCCTACGGAAACTAGAGAAAATTAATTTCCTGCTTTATAGTTTATGCAAACGGAGTTGAGGGGCAACTATTATATTAGAAAAAGATTAATTTCATAGCAATTTGAATTTGTTCTTTAGATATAGTTTATCTCATGAAGCCGTTTCATCTAATTTGTCTGATGTATGATTAAACGGATGAAAAATTTTACAAATTTATAAATATAAAAATATTATTTTAAAATTATTTAAATTACCTCTATATATTATACATGTTCTGGAAGCAGCAAGATTTTAAACTACGCTTTCTAAAGCTATATCCAATATTTGAATAGAGTGCTGCTCATAATTTCATTATATTCATTTTATTTTAGGTTTGACGTTTTGGTGAATGGCGGTGGAGCAGTTACATTGCAGTTTCAGCGATCACCTTTCAAACCTCTTAGGAAGACAGTCTTCGTACCATGGAATCAAATTGTTGTGCTACCACCAGTCCAAATGGAACTCAGTGATGACAGTATTAAAGTACCGACACCGAGGTAAGAAACTTTTGTATTTTGTCCAGCCAATTTTTATTTTTAGTACTATATGTAATAAAGTATATCAATAATATTTTTAGTTATATTTAGTTTTTGCGGTTTTGAGTTCCTATACTTTGCTACTTAACACGCAATGCCTCTATAATTCGGCAGAAACTAGGAAGCGGAAAATCTTAACATTAACTTCCCTCTGCCTACCCTGCTACATTTGGGATACAGCGTGAAGAGATTTATTTGCTAATATATTTTTTTAAAACTGCTTCACTATCATTTTGATGATTAAAAACATTCTTCAGAGCTCCGCCAAGGCTAGACTGGTCACCGATGCCACAATGGTGGGAGTCGGAAACTCCACCGTGTAGTGCTCATGATCACGAGCGACTCAGACCTGAAGTGGTAGCAATGCCGGCTCTGGCAGCACCAGCAGTTTCATCGCCCACAACATCTACTGTCATATACCCTGAAGCACAGGTATTTAATTATTTCTCTTTTATTTTTAATTTTAATATTTATAATATAAAATTTAAAAATAATCTTTTTCGCTTTATTCGCCTAAACAACTATGCAGACATATTACTTAAATTTTTTTACGTGTGAATATTTGTTTTAAATCTGTATTTTTTATTTTTAATATATTATTTGCTAATATGCCTTTGTGCTTGTTCCCTATTAATTGAAATAGCCCCTGCGATTCCTAAACTACCATTTATCTTACTTTACTGCACTTGTAATTGAATTGACCGCTCTCTACAACAGATCGTAAGCGAGTCCATCGGCATACCGGGTTCATCTGTAAAGTTAACGTACCGTTCGTCACAAGCAGCTGGATATTTGTCTTGTGTACACATCCAATTGACCCGAAGAGTGGTTCCGGCGTTTCTTACACGCGTCCATGTACGCGTTGAAATTGAGGGCTCTTTACACACTCACACTTACGAAGCGGACCCTGATTTGACCCATGTGTTTGCTTGGAACAAGAGGAATGTCTATAAACAAAAGGTATGTGCGAACGTATGTTAACAACGTGTGTAATGTACTTAACTCTACTATTGCGTTTATTATTCTGTAGTTATTTTGAACTTAAGCTGAAACTATAATTTATATCTTGGGGTATCTTATTACAATATATATAATACAAATATTTTATTAACAGGTATATGGTCAAGCGCAAGCCAAAATCTCTATTGGATACGAATATACAACTTGCTCAGCTATAGTTTGGGAAACACAAACTGCTACTTTATCTGGTTTTGATGTTGATATCTCTGATATTGGTGGATGGGGTCTAGATATTCATCACCATTATAATTTCCATGAAGGTATTCTGCAAAAAGGAGACGGAGCTTTGTTACATTTGAAGCAATATCCTAGGACAGTGCAGGTATTACTATGTTTTTATTTTTTAAATACTGCTTCGTCCAGAAATATATGAATAAAATGTAGTTTGTAATTTCTTTCTGATAAGGAAAAAAGTTGGTTACGACTATTTTGCACGTAAAATCCTGTACAACGTTACGCTGACGAAGTAGAAATTTTTTGCAACTAACAGTCTCAGGATGCCATAATTAAAATATTTAACTATAATATTAACTATCGTTTTATTACATATAACATTTATTTTATATGTCATTATAATATGAGCAGTCAACCTAGAGTCGTACAATTTAATATCTTATTAAAAATTTTAGGTGGTAATGGGGACAGGTCTACAAAGATCGCTCAATTGCCCTGATCATTGTAATGGAAAAGCTGCAGATTCACGCCTTCTCACACCTACTGCGCTTACCTCTGGTCCTGATGGATCTCTTTACGTCGGTGATTTTAACCTTGTACGTCGTATTACACCTGAAGGAGTTGTTACTACAGTGCTGCAATTAGAGTAAGTTTTGTAACTACAACATTTTTTTTAATATTTTTTTTATTCATATTTAATATCATATTATGCAATTGAAATCGGTGATTTCACTATAGATTATTATAATGTGTATTCCAGGACCACGCAAGTTGCATATCAATATTATATCTGTATATCACCAGCAGATGGTTATCTATATATATCAGACTCTGAAAGACATCAAGTTAGAAGAGTTATAGTTTTAGATAAAGTACGTGACCCAGCAACGAACTCAGAACCAATTGTTGGTAATGGAGATCGATGTGTGCCAGGAGACGATTCCAACTGTGGTGATGAAGGACCAGCTATCAAAGCAAAATTGGCTCATCCAAAAGGTATCTCGATTGACTTTATAAAATAAAGTCATTATTTTTAAGTATTTCTGTCACTTTATATAGTATGTATAGCCAAGATATTTTAAAGTTGTATTCTTTTTCAGGTCTCGCTATTGCTGCAGATAGAACAATGTATATAGCAGATGGAACTAATATCCGTGCTGTAGACCCAAGTGGCATTATACACACCTTAGTAGGTCACCATGGACATCACAACCATTGGTCTCCAGTTCCTTGTCGTGGAGCTATTCCTCCATATGACGCTCAACTGCAGTGGCCAACTGGTGTTGCTTTATCGCCGTTAGATGGATCTTTATACTTTATAGATGATAGAATAATTTTAAAATTGACAGTCGATATGAAAATAAAGGTAGTCGCAGGTCAGCCGTCACATTGCAGACTTGGAAGTGATGGAAAACCAATTGTTAAGCCTGTAAATAGGACAAATACAGATTTTAGAGAAGATTCCAGCTTGGGTACTATATTAGCTTTAGCATTCGCACCCAGTGGCATTCTCTACGTGGCTGAGTCAGATGCTAAAAAGACTAACACGATAAAAACCATAGATCCTTCTAGTAAAATTATGCATTTTGCTGGAAAATTGCAAGAAAATTTTAAAGAATTAAGCTGTGAATGTAACACATCAATGTCGGCTACGGTTGTTCCTATAAATCCAAGGGACGAAATTGGTGGATGTCCTTGTCGTCTAAGTGTGGCCGTCGGAGATGAACCTCCGACTAACACTGAAACTTTATTATCATCTAATGCCAAATTCCAGACTATATCTGCTTTAGCTGTTACACCAGATGGCGTTCTAAACGTAGTCGATCAAGGTAAAAGATATACCATTATGGTAATAAATCATATTACAGGTTTTAATGCAATAAATTTATATATTTAATGGCATTCATTTATTCCACAGGTTCACTTCATATATTGGCATTAAAACATTATTTACCATCACATGATGAAAATGGAGAGTTTAGAATACCATATCCGCCGACCTCAGAAATTTATGTTTTTAATCGTTACGGACAGCACATAACTACTAAAGATTTGACTTCGGGAAAAACAAGATATTCATTCTTATACTCTAAAAATACTAGTTTTGGAAAATTGTCGACAGTAACAGATGCATCAGGCAACAAAATTCAATTGTTAAGGGACTATAGTAATATCGTTAGTTCCATTGAAAATACACAAGACCATAAACTAGAACTTAAAATATCAGGGATTGGTTATTTAACTAAAATAACCGAAAAAGGTACATCTGAAATAGAATTAGATTATGATGCTAATACAGGATTACTCAATAGTCGATCAGGGGTATGTTTCAGACTAAGTCATTATTAATCTTGATTGTTCATTATAAATAATCAACTTTATCAATAACATATTATGTTTAATTTTACAGGCTGGTGATACAGTCATTTATGCGTACGATGAGCTTGGACGTGTCACTAAAATAATTATGCCATCAGGGGAGCAAGTACATATAACATCGGGACTCGCTAAAAATTATGGTCTTGCAGTAACTGTTTCAAATCCAACCAGCACAATTCCTGTGGGCGTATCTAAGAAATGCGAATATGTTCTCCACGGCCAGTCCTTCAAGCAAATTACTATAAACAATGGAAAGCAAGTAACAGAAGGTCGAATGTTTACTAACAACACGTTGGTTATTGATACACCGTGGTCTGGTAAATTTGAAAGTATAGCAGCTGCTAAGCATCCATTACTTGAAGCCGCTTTACCTATTGAAGCTGAAATGTTACATATGTGGTCACATCAAACTACTACTTTTGGCGACGGATTGGTAAATAATATGTACTCATTATACACCTTAGTAGGTGACGTCAGAAATCCACAACAAACTTTAAATCGTGAAATATGGGTTAATGACTCGCGTGTCCTAATTATTGAGTTTGATCAATTTAAAAGTAAAGAAACATTCTTTAATGCAGATCGAATTCCTTTGTTCACAATAGCTTATGATGTAGCTGGATTACCATTATCTTTTACTCCGCATGGTGCTGGTGTGCCGCTCAATATATCATATGACAGATTTAACAGAATAAATGGATGGAAGTGGGGCGTTTCAGAAGAAACATATAGTTATGATCCCCACGGCATGCTCTCCGAAATCACGAGCCTTCAAGATGGAACAAAATTCATCTACTACAATGAAGGAAATCTCGTCTCCAGGATATCGTTAGCTAGTCAAAGAAATTTCAAATACAAATACGATAGCGACGGTGGCTTAACTCACGTTATATTGCCATCCGGAACAAATCATTCATTCAGTGTTCAACCATCTATAGGCTTTTTACGTGTTACGTATACACCACCCGGATCTACTAAGAAATATTTGCAACACTATTCTCACACTGGTGAACTATTGCAAACTGTCTTCCCAGGAGATGGAGCGCGTATAATATACCGCTACTTTACAACCAACAAAATATCTGAAGTCATTCACGGAGACGGTCAAACTCAAATTCACTATTCTGAAAATAGTGGTTTACCATCAGAAATACTACATGTAGACCGCGATGTCGATTATCGCTGGGAAGCTACTTACGCTGGAGGATTACTTACTGAAGAAAGACTTGACTATGGTGCGAAGACAGGACTAAGCAACGCGAAAATTATATATGAATATGATAATAACTACAGAACTACAGCAGTACAAGGACGCATAGGAGGTCAGACCCTTATACCGCACCACATCATTTACAATAGTAAAACAGGTGCCCCTGAAGTCTTAGGACAATTTACAGTCTCTAAACAGAAATGGAATGAAACGTCTGTATATGACGGTATTGCAATGTTTTCAAGAACTGTTAGTGAACAGTTTCTTGAAAAGGAAATAACAGTTAACATTCATAGAATGGAAGTATTTAGAATGGAGTTTTCTTATGACAGACATGGTAGAATATCCCAAACTCGAACTCACACCCGAAACGTAGGAGTCAATACTTACACTAATGTAAAAAATTATACTTGGGACTGTGATGGTCAATTAACTGGCGTAGAAGCGCAAGAACCATGGGGATTTAGGTATGATGATAATGGAAATATGCTATCCTTAACGTATAGAGGAAATACTATACCTATGGAGTATAACGATATGGACCGTATAATTAAATTTGGTGAAGGTCAATATCGATACGATAGCCGTGGTCTTGTTTCTCAAAACGCAAGAGAAGAGAGATTCCAATATAATGCAAAAGGCCTTTTGATTCGAGCTACAAAAAGGGGTAGATTTGACGTCCGGTATTACTACGATCACCTTGATAGGTAAGGAAGATCGATAAATGTAATTTAGTAAATTTTGTTTATTCTTTACATAAATCACTTTCAAAGCTACAATAATCCTTTTTATTACAGATTATCTACCAGAAAAGATAACTTTGGAAATGTTACACAATTTTTCTATACTAATAAAGAGAAACCTCATGAAGTTAGCCACATTTATTCACCAAGAGAAAATAGATTCATGACATTAGTTTATGATGATAGAGGACATCTTATTTACACCCAGGTAAAACTCTGTTAATTTTAAATGCAAATTTAAGAAAATATAAAAAAATAAATTTGTATGCTGAATTATATAAAAATAAAAAATCATATAAAAAATCATTTGTTTTAGGTTGCCCGTCACAAATATTACATCGCTACTGATCAATGTGGAACGCCAGTCATGGTATTCAATCAGTATGGAGAAGGTATCCGGGAAATAATGAGATCTCCTTATGGTCACATTGTATATGACTCCAACCCATATCTATATCTACCAGTGGATTTCTGTGGCGGGTTATTGGACCAAGTAACATCTCTCGTTCATATGGCTAATGGAAAAGTGTACGATCCTCTTATTGGCCAATGGATGTCACCACTTTGGGAAAATTTAATAGAGAGAATACATAATCCTCCTCAACTACATCTATATAGATTTAATGGCAACGATCCTATCAACGTTCGCCCGCAAAACAAGAAACCAACTGGTAATATTTTGATCATTTCATATACCAGTTACTAAAAGTTTTGTATTTTTTTCATAAAAGATACATAATTATTTCTATTATAAGCACTTATTTTATTTTGCAGATCACTTATCCTGGCTCCAACTTCTCGGCTATGATACAAAAAGTTTGGCACCACAACTGTACCCTGATGAATTGCCAGGTGGTTCCATACTACCTAGTATCCCTCGTGGGCGGCCAATATGGGGCACTGCCCCAGTCGATGGAGGTCCAGGATTACCATCTGCCATGTCTCTACTTTCCAGTGTTACAATAGAATCTGGTTTTCTATCTCACATGTCTAACAAGAGGATTGCTGATTTCCGAAGCCTTTCCATACCAGCAATGTCAGCCTTGAAGACTGACGCTCTTCACCTTGCACCGAAACGAATTGGATCAGATTCTGAACCTCCTTTCGGACGTGGTATTTTAGTTTCTCGAAATTCACGAGGCCGTGCTGTAGTTACAACAGTGCCATCAGCTAATGCTATATACCGGGACGTATATACTTCAGTATTCAATAGATCTCACTTACTGCCATTCTCCTTCGTCGTTCACGGGGACCAGCAAGATGTATTTTATTTTGTAAAAGAGGATACGTGGCGCGCAGCAGACGACAAACAGCAACTGAAACGTATGCAAGGAAAGCTAAACGTAACGTTCCACGAAGTAGCTGAAGGTGGTCGTTCTTACGCAGATGTCAAGATACACGGTCATACGAGCATTGTGAATCTTCGTTACGGAACGAGTGCCGAGAGGGAGAAACAACGTCTGTTACATCATGCTCGGGTGTCTGCAGTACGGAAAGCTTGGCATCGGGAGCGCGAGGCTTTGCGCGCTGGTTTGGGCGGTTCCTTAGATTGGTCTGCGGCGGAATTAGATGAAATACAAAAGTCTAGTTCGGCAGCGGGCTACGAGGGTGAATACGTCCACGACGTCGCGCGGTACCCCGAACTCGCCGAGGACCCGTACAACGTGCGCTTCGTGAAGAAGCGGTCAGATCGAGCAGAAAGGCGACGACGGAAGCGTGAAGACTGCAAAGCGCCCTGGTGGCTCGCTTGGGAAGACCTCTGCTAGTGACGTCACGCCATCCATATGCCAAATCGTATGAATGTAAATTCGATGTGTGTGAATGACGATGAAAGGTCGTGTGTGCGTGTGTGATATATTTTGTAAATAGTCTCTATTAATTGTTAATTGTTGATGTATGTATGTACGGTAGACGCGAATCCCTATCGCTGTGTAAATAATAAATTTTAATTTGCAGGGAGAGAATGGACCTTTTGAGAGGACTGATATTAAATAAATGTAATGTATGTAAAAATAAGACGATCTATGTGAATATGAAATTATTTATACTTATTTATCGGTAAAAAGCTTCAATTGTGTCCAATGTTCTTATAAAATTTAGATGAAGACTATTTGAAAGAATAAATAAAAAGCATACTTTTTTAACCAAATCAATGTGTTGTTTACATTACATCCCCATTTTTAAATAGCGATATGATTTTTAAAATAACATACAATATTAAAAAAAAAATGTGCAGTTTACGATACAAATAAAATAAGCCGTACATTTCCTATTATATCAATTAAAATAAAACACAGTAAATGTGTAAAAGTTATTTATTTATTCATGTTCCAAACGTCAATCATTCAGAACAACGTAATCGAGTTAATGTTTACAATATCAATTTATACACAAATCCAAGTCAACACATTCATATAAATTTTATTATACACCGTCATAAGCGTAACATTGCTTACAACAACTATTCATATTTACAATGAGCTATAGATCAATCAGTTGACACTGGAAACTTTACCGGCGAGTGACAAAATTGGATTATTTGTATAAAAAATCTTTATTTAAAAATATATATACAATTTATTACTTACAATAGACATTTACATTCGGATAAACTTCTGAGTTTTTACATAAAATCCCCTAAATATTGAGCTACATGTCCGTAAACAAATGAGATCAACAATTCGCACGTTTCAGTTACTTAGACGATAGAGATGGACGAATATGAAAAACTCTTTTAGAACCGTTGCCTTAAGATATACTATTATTGCGTTTGCAATGTTTATATTTTTATATTTATTATATCTATAATTATTGATTACGATGATCGAATGATTAGAAGGAATATCGATCATGTCTCACTGACATATAAATCAATCTAAAAAAATATTATCCATAGACGCCCATCTACTGCTTAGTCAACAGTAACATGTCACACATCAAACAAGTTAAAAATATTTAAAAAAAAGTTGTTTAAAATAACTATGTATACAATACAATATTTTTAACTCGTATTCACATTAATAGTGTAAAAAAATATATAATTGCAATTATAATCTTCATATTTCATATTATTTAATTGGCGTATACAAGAAAGAAAATTGTGCGCGTGAACAATAAACGTATACAAACGCTAAGCTTAATTTCTTATTATCGTCATTGTCACATAACTTCATTTAATAAATACGATGCGACATGTTTCACTCTTCTTCATAATAATTCATTTTAGAGGCTCATTTTGTCCAATTAAAATTATAGTCATACACTTTAAACAATATGAAGTTCTAGTAAAGCAATATTGTTCATGGCAATGACAGATTTATGTCCCAAATACTCATCTAATTATTGCATCGTATAAAACATAAAAAAAAATACATTTCGGCAAAAAAAATCAAAAATTCTAAAATATAATACATAAATAAAATTATCGCAATATAATTTATATTAATAGCTTTGTAAATTTTGCCGAAATTTACAATTATAAACATATTATGGGCACCAATTCGATACAATAAGCAACCTTACCTTTTTTTTAATTTACTCATGTTCAGGTGAAATGAATAATCTGATCAAAAGCAGTGAACAAGAGCGCTAAAATAAAGTTCAAAGAGAGGCTTCGTCTAAGATTCTAAAAGCAGTTTCACGCGACAAAATAAAATTGATTGACATTATTCCTGTAGTTTCAATTGGTATGCATCAATGAAGAGAAATGGCACTCTGATATTTTAAAAAGTTGTCGTCGTCAAAAATTTACTTAAAATCATAAAACATACAATTAAGTTAAATTATTAAGGTATAGTGGTAAAGTTTTTGACTCTAATGCCATGGTTGTGAGTTTGATATTAAGTAGTCATACATACATAAGATTTTCTCTGCTTGCCCTCCTATATGGAGGATAAAATATGAAAGCAAAATTTAATTTAAAAAAATTTATCATTTTAATTTATCATATAATAAAAATTATCTTGGGGCAGTCATGCCTCAAATTAATTATATAGATACAAATATCTATATGCTGTATATCGTCAAATCATTGACATAATTTTGCTTTTACCACACATTTTTCGACATTGTTCAGAACCAAAATAATGATTCACAGATCCACATTTTCAATGTATTTCGTTTTCCCAAAAACTCAAAAGCCAATGTGAAATGTATTCAGCTTATAAATAAATCTGATAGAGATAAAGTACATAGAATTTTTTGACGACGGTAACAATTTTTTGTGACTTTTTTAAGTAACAATAAAAAAATGTATTTATGTGAAATAATTGTCAAAAGCTGAATCACGGAAACGAGTTTAGTACAAAGAAACAATAAACTCCATAAATTATGGCAACATTAAAGAAAATACGTGCAACGTATCACATGCGTCTCTTATAATCAAACAAGAACAATTCACAATAAAAAAAATATTCACTTAAACTGAATATATTACAAAATTAAAAGTGCTGGTTTAAAAAAGTGTAATAGTCTTATTTCATTTAATAATAATTACTTAATATCAATTAAAATTAAACAAGAATTTGTTCAATATTAGATTATACAAGTTCAGAATTAAATTTAAATAACTACAAATTTTCGATGTTTAGATCACATAGATAAAAAATATCAGTAGAAACAAATATGAAATATTTAATACATGTATTATCAATCCCTTTATAAAAATTAAATATGTCTATGCTGTAGCATTCAATAGCAGGGATGTTAAGGATGTATTATTTCACATCTGGATGCAGATATAAGAATACTATATCGGTTTCAGTTTCGGTTACGGATATAAAGTTATTTCGGAGAACCGTAAGTTTCGGATAATTCAGTTACGGATAATATAAAATAATATAGATAATAATACATTTTTGAGAAATATATTTTTGTAAACAATCTATTATTGACAGCTGTTATATTATGGTGTCAGTGATTTCGTTGTATGTGTTATTTGTTGGTTATCTTTTTACTTATAGGTACTAAGTACTTCGCGCTAAGCTCGAGGCTCGCTTCGTGTTGAGGTTCACCTTGACATAATCAAAAACATTTCATAACAAGTATCATTTAAACTCCACCTTCACCACCCATATTTATAATTATCCGAAACTTTTATAAAGAAACCGATAGTTCCGATAGTTTCCCTTATCGGTTACGGAGCTCCGTAACATCCCTGTTCAATAGATACTAATTGAACACATTGCAAAACTTAACATCTGAAACATTTCCTCCATAATATGTGATGAGTTGAGTGTATATACATATTTACACATTATAATAATTGCATTGTACTTTTTTTCATAAAAAATAGAAACAGTTCGTCGAATCGTTACAACTGTGTTACCTATTTCATTATAATATTTAATGAATTAAACAATAATTTGTAATTTTAAAATACTATATTTACAATTTTTTCATTTTAATATAAAAATAAAGATAGACGATTCAATAAACAGTTTCTATCTCGTTTTGATTGCGCGAGCGGCCATTTAATACTGATTTAGCATAAACAAAACAATTACAACAACCTTAACCAATGATTGTTACACTTCCATTAAGTACAATATTTCATATTATGTTATTAAAACGTGAAGGCATTTCATTTTTTTAAATATATCAGTATATACAATGTTCGCGACAATTTTTCTAAATTATTAATTAATTTACATTACTTACAAACATTTCTAACAAGATATAAAATCTTTTTTTTTCAATAATGATAATAATTGGGCTTCTAGAACATTCCACCTTAGTTAAATAACTCTTAAATTTAAATCAACGTCGCTGTCATGATCCAATTCAACATCATTACAATATGTCAAATAATATCGATTTAAAAGTATTTGTGACTCGCATAATACATGATTGAGATAAATGTATAATGATGAACAAATTAAAAATAAAGCATGGAGGACGATAAAAATTTAATAATATCATTTTTGTAGCATAGCAGTGAAGACGCAGGGAATCTAGTATAACGACGCTTTCCGCCTATTTAATAGCTTTACGGGTTGGTGACGGAACTCAACGTCGCGCTTTGTCTGGTTACCAGAGCGAGAAAATCAAAACAATTCATTCTCCTGGGCAAGAATTGAACCCTTAAACCGAGTTGTTTAGTCGCTGTGCCGCTGCGTCATGACGGCCTCAATAATTACATTCGGTTTAAAATTTAATCTATTATTTTATTATGAATATTGCGTCGGTGTGACATGTTTTATGTCAGTTCTGTCAGTCTCAATACAACTCATGGTAACATTACGTATTTGAGTTTATTTACTAGAATACACCATATTGTTTTATCTTTCACAGTATTGTCTGCTATATAGTATATTGCACGCAGAAACATTCACTTAATCACTTATTTGTATTATATATTTTTTTTATTTAACGTATAAAATTATTTTAACTTTATTTTACTATAACGGCAGTGAGCTAGGGGTTTTAGCTTTTACTATGAACTATCTGGATTTGATTTCCGCCTCACTTGATGTGCATTTAAAGTCTGTGCCTGTGCCTGTGTAATGAACTGTGTCGTACCTGTAACAAAAAAATATTTTTATAAAAAACAGAATCTAGGATTTATGCCTAAAAAATATTGATTATTGTTTCAATATTCAATTGTATTAAAATCGAAACATTGTTTATTTAATTAGGCCATTACAAGCACTTTTGAAACGTCAAGTTCGATGATAATGCCAGTAATGTCAATCCTACAGGACTCCAATTGCCACGGGCTTGCGCAATTCTGCTAGGAACCGCCAAGGAACTCAACAGTTGAGGTTATAAAAATTTTAACACAACTTAAGAAGCCTATCAAGTTTTAGAAATTTCGGATTTCAAGGAGGAGGAAGCATAAGGAACTTTACAATATAATAATCAAAATACAAGTCCAACAAAATGGGATGATAATTAGTAGCAAAAACAGAGCCATTGAGTTCAGGTACATTTTAAAATATACTACAAAGACTAATAAATCTTTTTTGGTCAAAAATTATAAGTATAAATACAGCAGTAAGATTTGTTGGTATACGTAAGTAAGATTTATTGGTTTAATGAATGTAAGAACTTAACTATTAGAGAGGAATATCAAGAAAGAGTTTCCAAGAAGCGAGACAGCAGCGGATCTGGAAATGGAAATATTGAAGTATGCTGGCAGAACCTTAGGGATTGTATGAAGGAAGCAGGGAAGGGTATATTGTAAAGAGAAAAGAGGCTTTAGCAAAAAGCGCGACGAATGGTGGGATGATGAAGTGCAAGATGCTGTAAAAAGAAAGAAGAAAGCATGGCAGGATTATAAAGCCTCAGGTAAAGATAAAAGTATGAGACAGATAAAAAAAAGAAAGACTATAAGCTGCCGAAGCACCAAAGTACTGATAAAGACAAAGCGTGAAAAGGTAGAGAATGAAAGAGATGAAAGGTTAACGAATAACTTCAGGGAAAACACGAAGCTTTTCTAGCGAGAAGTTACTATTTCTCAGCGTTGCTCGCTAACCTATAGAATGAAAAGGGTGCTTTCGAAGGACGTTGAAATTCTAACAGAACAACCACACGTTTTACAGCGATGGGCGGAATTTTACAAGATGTATGAATGTGATGACGCCTCAGTCTCAAGGAACAGCGAAACGCTGAGTCTTGATGTAGCTAACGGTGAAATCAGTATAAAAGAAGTTGAGAGGGCAATACGGAGTTACTGTCGAGATGATCAAATATGGTGGGCCAGGCGCCTTGGATTTGTTCTGGTTGTGTGCAATTTATGCTGGAAATCAGGGGAGGTCCCAGATCATTGGCGAGGTGCAGTCATCGTGTCTTTGTATAAAGGCAAAGGTTCACATATATAATATATTATAGATATTAGCGAGAAGAATGCAAGAGAGATCTGAAAGGCTGTTGTGGAGGCCCAAGGAGGCTTTATACCTGGAAGAGGGCGTATGAATCAAATCTTTTCCCTGGGCATGATCACGAAAAAAATTTTGGCCGTTAACCAAAAAGCACAGAAGTGCTTTTGTGGACTTGGAAAAGGCGTTTGACAAAATTGTAAGACCGAAATTATGGGAGATATTACTCCGGTACAATATGAGTTGACCCTTGCTGCAGGCTGTAAACTCTCTTTGCAGTAATCACTCAGCCTGCGTCCGAGTAGGAGCTGGCATGTCACCCTGGTTTGACATCCAATCGAGTGTTAAACAAGAATGCGCTATGTCAGCTTGGTTGTTCAATTTGTATTTCGATAGCTGTATCCAAGGAGTGAAACAAAGTGACATGGAAATGAAAGTAGGTAACTTGAATGTGAATTGCCTGATTTACGCAGATGATGCAGTAGTCATTGCATCATCAGAATACGAGTTGAAGGCATTGGTTACCAATCTGAAAGACAAAGGTTCTGGTATTTGAAAAAAATGAAAAAAAACGGAATACAATATCAGTGTGAATGGCAAGATGTTAGAGCAAATGAATGAAGTGGTATATTTGGGAAGTATATTCAGTAGAGATGGAAGATACGATATGGTTGTGGAAAGGCGTATTCCTGCCGGTAACAGGGTTAACGGAGCCTTAGCTACATTGATGAGACGGCGAAACGTCAGCACATCTGCCCGTTTGGCCGTACACAATGCAGTGTTAGTACCGACGCTGTTATATGGCAGCGAAACGTGGGTATTACAGAAGAAGAATGAAAGAAAGATGAATGCTGTGGAGATGCAATCTCTTCGTAGGATATGCGGAGTCAGCTTAGCTGATAGAATCAGCAATGAAAAGATACACAGAATGGCAGATACTAGCGAGGATGTCACGGTGAGAATGAAAAAGAACGTTCTCAGTTGGTTTGGGCACGTCGAACGAATGAGTGATGAAAGAATGGCAAAAAACATTTATGACGGAAAAGTGAGCGGTAAAAAGTAGGGGAGACCTTCGAAAACACAGTATCAAAGATACTGGAGGAAGATCACCTAAAAAGCATGAGGATCCCCCGGAGGACACGTATGAAGTGGTTGATAACAGTGGACGAGGCGAAAGAGGTATGCAGGAACCGTAGCTTTTTGCACTCCATTGTCTCTGACTACCACGCTAGGAATACAGCGTGTAGATTAGATTAGAAGAACTGAACTAATTATAAAAATTATACAAAGAATAGAGGTAATATCTACAATATAAAAATATATTATGACATATTATCATTAATTATTTTCATTTTCCCAAACTTTTAAGACAAAACACAGCATTAAGTTGGGTTGGCGGCAGGAAAGGATAGTACAGTGTCTTGACAATATGACGCCTAGGCCTACCCTACTGTATGCGAGATAAAGCATATAAATGAAAAAAGAAATGATATCCAACCTCTTTAACCGTCGTAGCGCAGCGATACAGTGTCTGACTGTAAACGCGAAGATTGGGACTTCGGTCCCCATTGAAATTATTTTAATTTCGTCGTTTTAGTAATAAGTTAGTTCAGCCACTCAACATACAACTTGAAAGTGGAGAACAGATTGTCTTGACACTAGATTCTCCCTCCCTTTCTAGGTATAAAGGATGCAGCGTGAAAGTAAAATGAAATGATAACCGACCTGCAGCAGGCTGTAGGGCGGGGCGCGGCGCGGGGCGGGCGAGGCGCGTGGGTCGCGGCGCGCGCACCACCTGCACGGCGCCTCCGCGCACACCGCCTTTAACGCCGCCCGAAACTAGTTGTGCTGGAATTTATATGTAAATCATGTACAATCCGCTGGTCTGTGCTTTTCATTTGTGTGAATGTTCATATATAGTATAGGTGTAACGTCACTTGCTTGGCTAAACTGGTTTATACTGCTACTACTTGATTTTAATTTAAAATTAAATTAGCTTCACGCTGTATCCCGCACACAGCAGGGTAGGCAGAGGGAACCTAGTATTAAGACACTCCGTTCCCCACTTTCTGCCGAATTCTGGAGGCATTGCGTGTTGAGTGGCAGAACTCAACACCGCACTACTTGATGATAGTCAACATAATTCAATAAGACGGTACAGCGTAAATGACTAGAGACTTGGACTAATAGGCCGTAGGACTGATACTAGTAGTTCTTAACAAAAGTTGTTTCCAATGAGATATTGAGGACGTCGTGGCAAAGCGGGCAATTTCCAAGAGCACTAGTTCCAATCCCACTATATTGTTGCTGCACCTGACGTTGCTCGTAGCCATTGGTCCGCACGTCTTTGAAGCGGGACTGCACGACGGCGGTTGCTGCGGGTGACAGCCAGACTAGCAGTTCACTAGTCCTTAAATGGAAACAAAGTTCCATCCCGACTTTCATTCTAACTTCGAATCCTATTTCACTTATCGTTTACTTCTTATTGTCCACCACATATATATTCCACAGTTCCAGTTCACCCTTTGATTTTACACCGCTTGGGATAGGCGTTTTCCCTTCCCGACCAGACACAGGGCACTGTCCCCAACACTATAAAAAAGATAAAAATAAACTTAAGTTCTACCTATAGGTAAAGACAGCACAGACGGCTGATTAGTGAGCACAACGGACGTCGTAGGCGGCACGGACACGAGCAGGCCGCTGGGTGCGCCAGACACGTTCAATGATAACGATATCGGCGCTGATAAGCCCGGTATCTGTACTTGCACGTTTTGGAGGCCTTGGATGCCTTGGAGGCCTTGCAGTGATGTTAGGCTGAGACCCTGTAATTTTAAGTAATATATTTGTGTATGAAGATTGCATTTGAGATATTTTAACACCTATATAACAATATTTTTTTAGGGTAGGCACAGAAAAAATTGATTAGGCACAGAGAACGATATTGTTTAGACATTCGGATTTCCACATTCGAAGTTTTAGTCAGCCTTGTTATATCGACAGAAATGAAAAAAAAAGATATGTCGTAACTTTCTCGAGCGAATATCAAGCCTACTATAATACGTCTAAAGATACTGTAGGATATCCCTTATGGATATGGATAACAATGACTTCACAGCAATAAGTATTTACTAAATTCCTTAAACATTTCATTTTCTCCCTCTGATAAGATGATGACTTCCGCCACTCCAACATTTTGCTGAAAATGGGTAACAGAGTGTCTTAACTAGGTTCCTTCTGCCTACTCTGTTATATGAGAGATACAGTAAAGCTAAATAAAACCAATTACCTGTAAATGACACACCGGTTGCGGTTGCGTTTGCTGCGGTTGTGATTGTGTTTGAGGTGGCGTAACAGCTGGCTCCGGACCCATTAACCGCTCCAGTAAAGCACTTTCACTACTCGACACGTTCGTTGAGTCGTTCTCACGTGTGTAACCGGTCATCACCTGTGATGTGATAAACAAGTTAAAAATAAAGTGATGTAATGTAGACATAAAAAATATTATACATAAAAAGCTACGATTTACAACTTTTAAAAATATAACCAAAAAAGGACAATTGGTTTTACAATATAATAATGTACATATGGACTTTTTCTTAAAAATCATATGCATGGATGATTTTAATCAGTTATAATTATTTTTAACGTTTTATTTTTATTTTTTTTTTATTAGCTTCACGCTGTATCCCGCACACAGCAGGGTAGGCAAAGGGAACCTAGTGTTAAGACACTCCATTCCCCACTTTCTGCCGAATTCTGGAGGCATTGCGTGTTGAGTGGCAGAACTCAACGCCGCGCTTAACCTCGACACCAGAGCGAAGAAATGGAAATATAAATTTAAGTAAATATTTCATCTCCTCGAGTGGGGATCGAACCCACAACGAGTCGATTTTGCAGTCACATACGTTCGAGCAGCAGCTTGTGGTCGTCGGGCGGCGCGTGCGTCATGGCGGCGGTGCTGGCCGTGCTCACCTGCTGCGTGTAGGTGGGGTGCGCGGCGGGGGCGGGGGCGGGCACGAGGCGCGCGCCGGCCAGCGACACGGCGCGCGCCAGCAGCTTGTGGTCGTCGGGCGGCGCGTGCGTCATGGCGGCGGTGCTGGCCGTGCTCACCTGCTGCGTGTAGGTGGGGTGCGCGGCGGGGGCGGGGGCGGGCACGAGGCGCGCGCCGGCCAGCGACACGGCGCGCGCCAGCAGCTTGTGGTCGTCGGGCGGCGCGTGCGTCATGGCGGCGGGCGCGCTGTTCAGCAGGTTGAGGATGGTGGCGTTGCTGGCCGTGCTTACCGCCGCCTTCGCCGCGTTCTGGCTTGCCGCTGCTGATAATTTTATATAATATTAACACACTTCTTTACCATTACGACACTCCGCTACCCTTTCCGCCAAATTTTAGGCATTTCGTGTAAAGTGGCGGAGAAAATTAAAATAATTCATTCCCTCAAGTGAGAATCGAACTCACAACCGCAGCGTACTTTAAAAACAGCCTTAATTTTGTTTATTGAGTGGGTACCTAACCCTGTTGTGGCTGTGATCCGATAAATATCTTTAATAATTCAACTTCTGATCCATTTTTTTTATATTTTTAAAATATATATACTTCATTACAAATCTTCACTCACCTTGTTGGAACTGTTGAGCTGAGTTCATGAGACTGGTGACCAGAGCGTTGATAGCAGGGTTTGTTGATCTCGGCTTAGTTATCGTTGCTTTTTGTTGTGTTGTCGTTGTATTTGTATATTGTATGCTTTGCACCTGACATTGGAAATTAATTTACTAGTTAGTACAGAAATAATAACTTTTTAATTTTAAAAATACATTAGAGGTATAAAAATAACGAAAAAAAGCGTACCCGTAATATTGTAAAAAATAAATTACTCTTTTTCGGATTTCTTCCTTTACTTGTACTGCAAAATCTTATCATATAGGTTTTGATTACGCGGAAAAAGTTGAGAAACGTTTACGGGCACAAGCGCAAAGTTTGTAGGAAATGAACTAAGAATATAAGTTTGTGATATTCTTTTTATCAAAGAGCTATAAATTTTCACTCTTTAGATTTTTTCCTTTTTTCGAGTTTCTTGAGTTCTCACCCAAATTATAACCGACAGAGCCTCCACGCGAGACAAAGTGATCTTAAAAGGGATCCATTTTTTCCAGTCCGCCCCTTTTTAAATACGGAACACTAAAAACGTAATTAATATAAATTTTAATAATATATAATATTACCTGAGAAGTGCCAGCGGTAGACATGAGCGGATGCTGTATATGTATTATCGCGGACTGCATTTTCTGAGGGTTCAACGGCTGAGGTGGGTTTGTGAGTTGTTGAGCGAGCAACTGATTTGTCGACGCCTGTCAATTTATTTAAATTAAATATTCGTACAATGAATATGCTTATTTATAATGAAACTAGCAACCTGCTTGCAGCTTCGCCTGCTAGAAGTACACAATTATTTGTTACCTAATCTGAATTACTTCAATGTTTTAATAATAATATAATTTTATAGACAATATAATTTTATATAATTATTTTTAATGTGTAGAACATTAAAAAGTTTCTGAAATTTAAATAAACCAGTCATTTAGTAGCAAATTGTCGAACCAAGTTTATATCATCATAGGAATCATCAATACATTTCTAGAATGTTCATCGTAGGCGGCAGTAACAGTATATTAATTTAGAAGTGTCGGTGCCGAGAGGAGCTTAAACAATGGAGGTGAGCGTTAATGCGCATTTAAATGGGCGTCTTAAACCTACACTTGGGCCACAAGACCCAGGTATCTCTGAGCTCCTTACCCTACAACCGGTGCACAACTGCGGTGAACTCATGGAGTACTAAGTAATTTTTAGCTAAGTATTTCTAGTTCATCTCTTTACAGTACGGTCGACGAGTCGTGGCCGCAGTGACCATACTGTAGTTCGCTAATATAAAATAAATAAATAAATAATATACCTGCGGCGACAACCGTGGCGTTGTAGGCGAGGGTTGTTGTTTCAACGCAGACTCGACCGCCACGCCCGCCACCCCGCCGCCAACATTCACAACGTTCCCAACGTTACCCACAGTCCCCACTGCCCCCACTGTACCCACAGTGCCAACTGTCCCCACGGCGCCTACATTACCAACTGTCCCTACAGTTCCAACTGTCCCCACTGTACCCACAACTGTACCCACTGTTGCCACACCGCCAACGTTACCAACTTGCTGCAGTTGTGCCTGCTATAAAATAAACAATATTTTTTTTATTTACTATATACATTTTATTCATAATGAAAATAGCATGATACTAGTCAGAATTCAATTTCAAATTCATTTTTGACTGTTTTATATTTAATTTAAATAAATAAATATAGTTACCAAAATAGGTAGTTGTCGAGGATTCGCATGAGGATTTGGAGTCGCCGCTATGGCAGATGTTCTGTGAAAGATTATTACAAAAATATTATATATAAAATTTTATAAATTTAAGCACTACACATCATTATAATATATTTTTTTTATCTTTTCCGCATATATAACAGACAAATCCTAGTCATGAATGTAGAAATGGAGGGGAGATATTGGGGGACCTGTGCCTACCCCAGAGTAGTCTGGTGCATACCACAGAATTTTTAGTAACGAAAAATTAAGTCTGAAAAATCTGAAAAAGAAACCTTTACACAAAACGATCACTTCAAAACTAAATTCAAGGCCTCTCCTTCATCTTCCATCTTAGTGTTAAGGCACTTCGTTCTCCATCCTTCATTTATTTTTTAGACATTGATAATCAAGTGAACAACTCATACTGGGACTCAGACTTTCGAAAAAAAACTAAATAAAAATAATTATAAATATACGTGAAACAAAGTGGCATGAGAGTGAAAGTTAGTGAGTGTAAATTGCCTGCTGTAAGCAGATGATGCAGTGCTCATTGCATCATCAGAATGCAAGTTGCAGGCATTTGTTACCACTCTGAAAGAAGGGTGTGAAAATAATGGTGTAAGCCTGAATCCGAAAATAAGACAAAGCTTCTGGTTTATGAAAGAGATGAAGAAAAGAGAGAATGCAAGATCAGTCTAAATGGTAAGATATTAGAACAAGTGAATGAAGTTGTATATTTGGGAAGTATGTTCAGTAGAGATGGAAGATATGAGATGGATTCGGAAAGGCGTATTTCTGCCGATAACAGGTTTAATGGTGCCTTAGCTACATTCATGAGACGGTGAAATGTCAGCACAGCTGCGCGTTTGGCCGTAGACAATGGTACCGACGCTGTTATACGGCGGCGAAACGTGGCTATTACAGAATAAGAATGAATGCTATGGAGATGTGATCTCTTCGTAGGATATGCAAAGTTAGCTTAGCTAGGCAGTTACTAACGAGGATGTCACGGTGAGAATGAAGAAGAACGTGCTCAGCTGGTTTGTTCAACGAATGAGTGCTGAAGGAATGGCAAAAAAAAGACTTATGACTGGAAAGTGAGCAGTAAGAGAGGTAGTGGGAGACCTCGGTTGACCTTCGAAAGCACAGTATCAAAGATACTAGAGTAAGGTCACGTAAAAAGTTTGAGGACCTTTTGGAGAGCATATATGAGGAGATTGATGACAGTGAACGAGGCAAAAGAGGTATTCAGACATCGTAGCGTTTGGCGGTCCGTTCTCTCTGACTACCCCGCTAGGGATACAACGTGAAGCTAGATTAGATTAGAATAACCCAACCTTTGCATATACACTATACAAAGAAAAATTTTAATTCAAATGTAAAAACTATGACATGTGAGAATTAGACATAATTATAGTTTACTTACACTACAGGCACTGTAGTAGCATGTGTTTGTACTGTGGAACTACTCGCTTGCGCCGTGCGTTGTTGTTGTTGTAACAGCAACTGTTGGCCCTGTTGCTAATTAATTGTATATTTAAGTCTTTTTATCATATAGTGATAAATATTATCACAAAACGTGTAAAAAATTACGCGTAGCAGGACTTAAACTAGAGTGACGAAATCAAAACAATGTCATTCCCCCAAATGGAAATCGAATCTACAACGAAGTGAGGAAGGCCTCTAATAGTGGTGCAATGGCACAGACACTATTAAGAATAATTTGAATACTTATTAGTAAATACTTAAAGAAAGCATGTAGATTATGATCAACATATCATTTTTGAATGTTTCATATTAAATATACTTAATTTAATATACATATAATAAAAAACTTACGATTTCTCTCATCCCTCCTGTGAAAGACACTCTAGGTAGCTGACCAGGAACTATATGCTTTATCCTAACAGACTTTCGACCTTCTTCTGTAAATATCTCCGTAAACTGCTGTATGTATTTATTAGCTTGGAGCCTTGACCCTGTAAGAAATAGAATAAAAAGATTTGGATAAAAAATATTCTAAATAACTTGGATATAAAATATTATTACTTTTTTACAACTAAGTTGTTAAAATAAATATTTTAATAACTAAGTAAAAGTAAAGTAAGATCTCATTCTTTTATTAAGAAAAATATTTTTTAATATTATATTTTTCTTAATAAAAGAATACTATAAGCACCACAAATATTACCGGCATCTCTGGAGTATTATACCTTATAAAACTATTTAATGAAAAAGAATGATCAAAACTGAACTATTCAGTAAAAACTTTGATCTAGCCTAGATCTTTAGTTGGAAAACTTTAGTTTTTCTATTCGGTTAAAATATTTGCATGCCAATTAGAAATAAATTACTAAAAATAAACGAAAACAAAGACCGGCGGACTATATATATATGTATTGACCATAATTAGGAATCGAAACAAACTTAGTTATAAAATAAGTTCGCGAGTAATACTCGTATATTCAAAAATAAATAACCTTTCTGTAAAAATGTTAAATGCGTACAAGCCAAAGTTCGCCAAGCTTAAGCTGAACTGTGTGAGTGCATCTAAAAGTAAAACCAGAAACAAAACTTTTAAAATAAAGTTTATTATTAGAGATCCAAAAAATAGGAAATTAATTTTCGTAATTCCACTCTCGTGTGATATGTCGTTTGAGTCGAGTTCGAGATAGTAAATGGTTCCGTTAAATCATCAAGAACAGCGATGTGTCCACGATTTTTTTTTCTTATTATACTGCATGGTCTGATATAATTTTCTATTCCTGTACAGTGTCAGAATCGACTTTATTTTTCATTTTTAATAAATCGAACAGAAATATAAAATGTTAAGAATTCAATACGTGACGCTGCTATCATTACGAGAGGTATAGGCCGGTTGTTAAAAAGCAGTATAAACCGGTTTAGTCCAAGCAAAATATACGCCACGCTTCTCGAAACTGCACTGCACATACAGAGTGTTATTGTCAGCACCACTTTAAACAAAACCACAGTTTTAAGTAGTTTATTAAAATAAATTAGAAGCCTAATACAATAAAAAAAATCCCAAAAATGAAAAAGTGATTTTTTCAAACAAATTAAATAATAAAATTATCGTTGTAAAATAAAATTTAGTCAAGAACGACGCACGCAAACATAAACCTATCAAAACCTCATTCCGAAATCGTATTTGCGGCAAAGTTCAAAATTGTTTAACCTTTAGTATAATAGTATTTTTGTAGTAGTATGTGTTTATGTTATTGGTATCTATATGCGTAACTGTGTAACACGAGATACAGGATAAACATCGTGAAATTAAAAAAAAACCCTGTTGAGGTATCTTGATTAATTTCTTTAGGTATGGGTTTAAAGTATTTTACCCTATATGCTGTTCCCGTAAAAGGAGCGCTGACGCTTCCACCCTGTATATGAATACTCACACTAATTCATAGCTCAACTTTGACCTTATGGACTGTAACTGATTTAAGTTGAAGTAGTAGTTATACTCAACGTACCTAAAGTAAATCGACACGCAGCACCATTCCTTTCACCTTCAACGTGATCTCTATCCACATACAACTCCCCTAGGAACTCTTGGTCGGACGGCCTTTGTAATATCGACAGTTTTATATGAAAGAATCCAGCTGTCGCATGTGGTGATGTTTTTTCTGTTTCCAGTATGTATTCTTCTACTAATTGTGGTTGACAGTCCGGGGTAGGCCGGGGACGTTCGTACGCTCTCGCTAAACGTAGGGGCCCGCTGGGCTCGGAGGGTAAAGCTAGTGGCAGAGGCTCCATTCTTGGTGGTTCTATTGGTTTGAACACCTGTTGAGTTGTTAAAGACATATTATATCGTTAGATCTTTAATTACTTCTTCTTAGGTAAAAACATCAATTACAAATAAACAGTACTTTAATTTACATTTTCATAAAAAAATGCATTTATAAATGTAATAGAACCTAAAAACTCTGGATTTAAAAAAAATGTCGTTTATGCACGCTAATTACAGAAATAGTTTAACATAAGACATAACTTCTAAGTAAAAATAATATGAGTATGGTGAATTTTTATTTTTGTATTATTATTTTGTAAAAATAAGGCAATATTTATAAATTATCGGCTACATATGGCGCAATGTTTCAGCAATGTATGACTTTAAACACGATATTTGTTGGTAGTAGTAGTTGGCTGTTTGGTTGGTAGTGTAGCCACATATCTCGCAGTCTCAAAATTCGTATAGTCCGACATAACCGGTATTGCATATGGGAAGCACGCGCGGTAGAATTGCGCAGAACGCGTATTTTGATATCTGCACATAGACGCCCTCTCACGCTGCACCGATTCCCCGCAAGGGCTCGCGGGGAATCGGTGCGGCGTGTGGCGGGGCGGTCACACCACTACGGTACAGTCGAGCGCAACGCTGTTAGTTCAATACTATGAAATATTAATATATTATTATATGATAGCGTCATATATACAAAATAGCGCAGTAAAGCATATTTATCTAGTAATATTATTATATAATAATTAGTGTGTTAGATTAAGCAACATGCAAAATCAAGTTATGGATAAGCAAATTTAAAATTTTAATAAAGTACTGAATTGTAATTATTATAATGGGGCCACATCCAAGTCTTCATCAATCCAAATTCAATAAAAAAGTAAAATTGAAAAAGTACCTTTAATATGGTTTTACATAAAATAATAAAAATAATAAAACATGCAAAAAAATTGTAAAAAATAAAATTTAAATAAATAAAATGTTAAATATAAAAGCAAAAATTAAAAGGAATGGCGTTCAGCTACAGTGTTCATTTACAAAAATTATTAGCAGTAAAATGAAAATAAAATCAAAATAGGTAAAAATTAAGACTAAACTTTGCTTGAATTATTAAAAAAAATACATATAGTTACTACAGATACATAAAATATTTAAAAAAACTAAGCAAATATCCACAAGAAGGAAGATCTATTACGACAGATGCGACAAATATAGATCCGTCACTCACTTCTTAGAAAGATTAAGGTGACGGCCACGGATGGTGTACAGATAAATATTTAAAAATACAACGAGTCGCCATAGTATATACCGATTCAGGTGCTGCTTTTGTACTAAATACACTATTAATATTTAAAGCTGAAATGACACTGTTGAGTATCATAAAAATATGTATTAATAGCGAAAATTAAAAATAGTTTTGTACCCAATGGATACCGAATCACGTCTACAGTTCAGTAGTAGTTGTAGACAATGTTCTGGATCTTTCGTTGCACGAGAAAGAAATGTCATCGAGGCCTTAATCATATTGGAATGGCGTTGACGGTATATATATATATATATATATATATATATATATATATATATATATATATATATATATATATATATATAGCGTGTGAGCTCGATTGTACTTATAAGGATGTGTGGGTACGAATTTTCTGTAAGGACGTAGCGGTCACACTGACGCACCGTAACACTATTGGCAAAGGGATACCAGACTTTAATTTTTTGTACCTCAAAACAGATTTTTATAATTACCCAATATTTTTTTTAATATAATCTTTAACAAGTTTAAATATTGCCAGATAATTCTTTATCCATATTGTATAGTACTGTGTATTACGCATACTGAATATTTATGTTGTACATAGGTGTATATAATATATACATAAATATCATGTTTTATTAGTTATATAAGCAGAAGTTTAGTTTAGTTTAGTTTGAAATGACTCCTGTTCATTACTTAAAAAAAAAACTTTTCAGGCTAGTCTCGATTATATTCTCGACAACGATGTATGGAACTGCTGATTTTTTTTTCAATATTTAGATATCCTCATAAAATGTTCGTTTTGTATACATATAGAACATAAAGATGATCAGATATTTTAATTATCATTCAATTATGATTTGCTGAGCGTGGGGTAAAACAACATAACAGGGTAACACTGATCGAACGTTTTCTGCGCATAGGTATTCTGCGCAATTTTACGCGAGTACCTCCGATTATCAATAAGAGTTTAGACGGACTATATGGAATGTGGAAAACAAAGTGTCTTGACAATAGATTTTCTCTACCATCTTTATGCTAGATAAAACATGAAACTGAAAAAAAAGTATCACTATACTTATTCTCCATACTAGTCCAAACAAAAGAAATTTTGCCTTTTGATTAATATTAATAGAATATAATAAAATCAGCTTCAAGCTGTATTCCGCAGGGTAGGCAGAGGGAACTTAGTATTGAGACACTCCCCACTTTCCGCCGAATTATAATAAATGAAAATATAAATGTAAATAAATATTTCACTTCCTCAAGTGGGGATTGAACCGACAACCAGTCGATTTTACAGTCACACTTTGTGCCTCTGCTGGCAGAGAGGCACAAACCGGCCTCAGAATATAATATTCAATTAATATTATTTATTATTTATAGCCAAGTATTATGTATAAGATGTTTTTATATTTACTTACCTCTGGTGGTTTCTTTGGGAATTTGGACGTGAGGCGTGTATGAGGTACAGATTGTCTACTGTTTTTCGCTCTTTGCCTATGAATCAATTCCAGTAGTTCTAGCCCGTGATAATGAGTAAATTGGTCTAATTTTCTCTTTCTATTTACAGCAACCTGTAAAAATTAATATTTTGATTTAATTTGCTTTCTTTTAATTATAGTTGCCTACTATACTTTATAGAAAATACATTAATAAAATTGGGTGGTGTATAGTCAATGGAGTGTCTTAATTTTAGATCTGCATACCCTGCCATATGTTGGTTGAAGTGGTAAAATATAACTATAAGTATAATATGGAGTCAGAGTAGAATAATTAAAAGATATTGCATATTGGGTGCTGGAGCTCAATGTCAAACTTTGTGTATTACTAGACACGAAAAAACCTTTAAATTTTTAATTTAAATATTTTCACAATTTTGGAATCAAATTCAATAAGTTTTTTACATCTGATTAATTAAATAGTAAATTTGTTTAATTTTTTTTCTAAGTGATTACCATATTTAAATAGTAATCAATGGTAAGCAAAGTTTTTATGTTAATAATCTCTTATTATAATTAAAACAAATATGAAGAAATAATGGTACCCCAGAGAAGGTAAAAGAAAAAGGGGCAGACCATCAAGGCAATGGGATGATGATGTTAGACAGGTAGCAGGGAAAATGTGGCAGAGTTGCAAATTATTTTTGAACTTTTTTAAAGTGTTATTCCACACTTAGGAAAGAAATTTCCGTTTTCTAAATAAGTAGAGTTGCAAATTATTGGAATGGAAAAGGTTGGAAGAGGTCTCTGCCAATTGGCAAACAGATTTACAGACCTTAAGTAAATCACAAATAATACAATCTAAGTGAAAGTTAGAGTTTAAAGGATAGTTTTAGTAATTTATTTTAAGTTAAGTTAAAACAGTTTGTAAATGCTGAATAAAGGCTTTATTATTATTATTGAAGAAATAATGAGCATGTCATGTCACAAAAACAGCAACAATACCTGTGAAAACCTCCTAGCTTGTCTCCTTATCCTTGGTGTGTTAAACAACCGAGGTGCGGCGTGCAACCTTGCTGCTAACAAACCCACTGCAGGTCTTGGTTCAAGACATAGTGGAGGTGCGGCTGCATGGACTAGGGCCGCTTCTACTGCTTCTAAAGCACCTCTCTCTTCCCCAACCCACCCACAACGGCCACCAATACACATTGCATCAGTTATAATACTCTGTAAACATTTTATTTATTAATTGTTGAATTTGTAGTGACAAAGTTTGTGGGTTCAATTTCCACTTGGGGGAAAGACATTTTTAATATTTTTATTTCCTTGCTCTGGTACCTAGGCAAAACGCGGCGTTTAGTTCCGCCATTCAACATATACTTCGAGAATTCGGTGGAAAATGGGGAACAGACTAGGTTAACTCTATCCACCCTGTGTGCAGGATACAGCTTTAAAATTTTTTATTATATTTTTTTCTTGTTTCATGTTTTTATTATGCATGCAGCAGGGTAGGAAGAGGGAACCAAGTGTCATGACACTCTGTGCTCTGCTTTCTGCCTGAATTCAAGATATTTCGTGTAGAGTAAGAGGGGGGAAATTAAAATAACTCATTTCCTGATGTGGGTATAGAATCCACAACCATAGCATTAACAGTATGTGGTCTCACTGTCCCACAACTTTCTTGAGACAATAATATTTACATATAATTGTTAAAATAGGGAAACATAGGATAAGGACCTAGTGTTAAGATTCTCCATTTCCCATTTTCCATTCAGGTTTTCAGATATTGCACATTGTAAGAAAGAACTCAACGGTCTTGTTACTAGAGTAAGGAAAAGTTTGTTCCCTCTAGTGTGAATCGAACTCACAATCACTGTGTTTACAAGCAGGCACTGTGCTGTTGGGCCATAAGGACCTCTATTTATTAACAATTTTTCATATACTTAGGTATAGTATGGAATAGTTTAAAAATTTACCTGATTAGTTGGCCTTAGTAGAACATGATGTGTATCACATACAAAACTTGGGTAGGCTTGTCGATAATCTCTTATCTGAGCTATAATACAGCCTGAATAGAATAAACATGAATGTTCCGACTCTAAAAGATCAAGGAGCACCACTGGTAATTCTTCATTATCTATGTAGCTAAGTAGCTCTTCCTCCTCATAGGGCCATCTAGGTGTCTCTATTAATGTCTCATCTTGACTTGATGATGCCTAAAATATATTATTATATATTACAGCAGATGGGGAATGCTATTGTTAAGACACACTATTTCTCACTTTGTGTAAATAAAATTTAAACATTGCATGTTGAATGGTGAAATTCAATACCCCTCTTTGTGTTCTTACCAAAGGAAAGAAATTATAATAATTTATTCTCCCAAATGGAAATCGAATCTACAGGTGTCACTTTTACTGTCAGATGCCACTGCGCCACAACAGCCTCAAAACATGTTATTCATACAAAAAAATTTACAATTATATTATTACATTTTAAAATAACACATTTAATTTAAATAATAATAAATAATTCTTTAAATGTTTAAATTATAAAGATATATTTAGTAGAGTAATAATTTTACAGGCATAACTACAATACAATATTTTTTTTTCACACCAAAACAATTTATTTTATGATTTATGTATGACTCTAAATTTCTAAAATTTTAATAGGTAATGCCATTTATTTAATTAAATTAAATATCACTGAAATTGAAAAAAGAGCTTCTTTTTCTATTGCAAAATAATTTTCCTGTACCTGTTTAGGGATTAGATTTAGTATGATTGGTATGGTGGAAAATAGTTTCCCAATTAAGGGTTAACATTACATATACTCACATTTGTATCTGGAGGTTGTATATACTGCATATTTCCATTAACTTTAAGTGATAGTGAGTATCCTTTATTTCCTGGGTATAAATTAATTATTAATGTGTTCAAATTATAAGTAGCTAATAGTTTTTCCAATAAATATGATGTGGTCTTTAACCCTTGCTGTAATATAACACATAATAAAATATTAAATACTGTTTGAATTAACATTATATAGTTTTGTATGTCTAATACTAAAGAAAAATGTTTGCAAGTAAGTCCATGAATTTAGAATTTTATACAAAAAAAATATATTATCTTATAAACTTAAAAATCACATGGAAAATAAATACCACTAATATTTATACTACAGTATACGAAATCAGTAATAAAAACTCACATAGCTGGCTTGTGAAGATTCATCTCTGCTGAGCTCATTGTATAATTCATGAAGTTTTTTAAATAAGTCAAACTTTTCTGAGCTTTTGGCAGCTGAATTCATAGAGTTTCTTTGAAATTTCATCCTGGATTCATCAACAGATTCTGCTAAGTGCATCTTCTCATGAGTCCAAGTCATTTTATGATCTGAGACACCACTGTCAAATTGTGTTAGGTTTGAATTCACATGTTTAGCCCGGTTAAGAATTACCTATAATTTAAGAGTTAAGTAACTTATTATATTAATATTAAAAAATAAATTATTATTTGTCAAAAAAACAAATCGTAAAATTATTGTAACACTTGCCTCTGCTTCCAATGCCGCGTGAATTAAACCATCCATAATGTCATTAATTAAAAAGAAATATATAAGTGGCAGTTACGTTATTAAATGTATTATTTCATTTTAATATTTTAGACTTGAGTATTAAGTCATGATTTATAGAAAACTAATACGCTTTATTTATGTTTCACACTTCATGACAGTAAAATAACATGTCCAATGTCCATCAACATATTTGACATTTCTCTGGTCTGTCGAAAATTGATAAAGGCACAGACAATCAATAATAATTTTATTTAACGTTTTTAAATGGAAGCTACTAATTTACATTTCTATTATATATGACGAAAAATAATTGGAAAATTAATATTTTTTATTATACTTACTTTCCTTATGTAAATTTCATGTCATAAATAAATATATGGACATGCTTATTTTTTTATAAAAAAGAGACTTATATTTAACTAACAGACAAGTATAATTATATGTTCTTTAAATATTATCGCAGACTTCTACAAATTTAACAGCTTGACACGACACAATTAAATTAATTAAAACAAATATTTGAGTAACTTGTGATTTTAAAGCAATGAATGTTAATAATTGTATAATATGTGTTTAGAAACTATTTGTAATCGAATGTTGTCATGGACTTAACAGGGAACAAAAAAAAGACAATTTTATCATATTACTATACTCAAGACCAGTCGTGGCGCAGCGGCACAAAGTGTGACTGTAATAAACCGACTAGTTGTGGGTTCGATCCCCACTCGAGGAGATGAAATATTTACTTAAATTTATATTTCCATTTTCTTCGCTCTGGTCTCGAGGACAAGCGCGGCGTTGAGTTCTGCCACTTAACACGCAATACCTCCAGAATTCGGCAGAAAATGGAGAACGGAATGTCTTACGTCAAGTTCCCTCTGCCTACTGTTCTGTGTGCGGGATACAGCGTGAAGCTGATTTTTACTATACTCAACTGCGTATACTAGTGTTAAAATTATTGTATATAAAAAAGGTTAAACTTATTTGACAGTCGACTGTTTTTATAATGGTGATATATAATTTGTGTATGACCATTATAAAAACAGTCAACTGTCAAATAGGTTTAACCAACCGGAAAAAGGGTCCCGTTGGACAAGTTAAATACTCAACTTTGTATATAATTTTCGCGCCCATGACCGATCGATCGTCTTTACAGTTAGACGGTGGCCCATTGGGCCTAGATAGACTAGATATCATCATAGATTTCCTTATACTTCTACAGAAGATCTTTAATTTTTATATGTTTTATAGTATAAAAAGAAAATAAATGCTGCAATTATGTTTATTTAGTATTTTTTTATTCTTAGAAATTCTCTATTAAAAACCATAGCCTTCCCATCATATGGCCATCCTTTAAAGTTACTTGTTTATTTTTACCCAATTTGGAGACCCTATGAAGGATTGATTCTTACGTCAATCGTCAACCTTACCGTTGCCACTGAAGATATGTCAATAATTAAAATAGACTACAACGACAAACAGACACCATATTGTTAAAATCAGAAAAATATAAATCATCACAGTTATTATACGATTAGGTACACACGTACACTACCAACATTGGGTATCGTTGAGTAGATATTCAAAATAACCGGTTAAATGCGTGTCGAACCGAGCCCAGGCTTCCGTACCAATTTCAGGAGTGTAGGCAGCGTTCTCAGACGTCCGATTTTTAGCCCAAAAATTAAATGTCCCGAATGTATTCGTAAGTAACGTATACTGAAGACAGATTCTGAAGACTTAACTCCCTAGCATATAATAAACCAAAACAATATTGTATCACAATTGAAAGCTTTATTTAAAACTCAGATAAAAGGATAAATAGTAAATTAAATCCTTATTATCTATTAGTAAATTAAATTCTCATTATTTGAGGCCAGTCGTGGCGCGGGTGCACAAAGTGTGACTGTACAACCCACTGGTTGTGGGTTCGATCCCCACTCGAGAATATGAAATATTTACTTAAATTTATATTTCCATTTCTTCGTTCTGGTGTCGAGACAAAGCGCGGCGTTGAGTTGCGCCACTCAACACGCAATGCCTCCAGAATTCAGCGGAAAGTGAGGAATGGAGTGTCTTAAGACTGGGATCCTGCTGTACATATATACAGCATGAAGATGATTTAATTTAGATTTTTTAATCCCATAAAGGTTCCGTTTTTACTTTTTGAGGTATGGAACCCTAGAAATTATTGTAAGGTACTTTTTATGATTTTTCATTTTAAGTATAAAATTAGGAAATTAGTCTCCCTGTTCTATTAGAGTACAAAATAAGACTCTCAGGGTAAAAGTGCGCCCCCCTTGACCAGAACGACTTCTATGTTTCCTAAGCTGTGAAAGTTTTGTTATATAAAAGGACATGTACCTGACTGGCTGAGGTAAGACGCACGCACAGATGTAACCGCTGATGGTAGAAACGTGAAATTTGGACAAATATTTATTTTCATAATCTGGATATCCACTAAGAAGGGATTTTGAAAAATTTTAACCCTAAAGGGATGAAATAGGAGTTGAAAGTTTGTATGGATTTTTTTTAAATCGGCACCGATTTTTATAAAATTTGAAATTCAGACTCTTAAAAATATTTCATTGAACATGTGTTTCATGGTTTTTTTGAATTTACCCCCTAAGGGTTCAAATAAGGGGTTGAAAGTTTATATGGAAAATCTTTAAATCGCCACCGATGTTTATAAAAAATTAAATTCAGACTGTTAAAAATATTTTATTGAACACGTGTATTGTGGTTTTTTTAGAATTTACCCCTAAGGGTGCAAATAAACGGGCGAAGACGCGCGCGCCCACTAGTTTATTTAATAAACAGAATTGACTGACATCTATAATGACGTCTAATATGTTTTTTTATTAGTTTCTGTAATAATTTTTTTTTAAATCCACAAAAGCACAGAAAACTTTTTGGTTAGCGGCCAAAAATTTTTCTGAAAAGATCTGATCTATACACCCTCTTCCAGGTCTAAAGCCTCCTTGTGCCTCTCACAACAGCCTTTCACATCTCTCTTGCATTCTTCTCCTAATATATATAAGTTTAGGCTAAACATAAACTTAAGTAACTTCAAAATTATGATTTTTTTTTAAATTGTTTTTATTTAACAAAATCAAAGTACGGTTTACTTTATGTTAAATTATTTTTTACTTTTTAGTTCGTCGTTTGAAGTCAGTTTTTTTTTGTTAAAAATTAATTTATTTTACGATTTTAAGTGATGGGTAGATCTTAAGAGAATGCTTCTCAAACGAGTAGGTAGTGGTTGTACTATGTAAAACTCCAATCTTCATTAGATATTATTTTATGTGCAAACTAACATTTTGGCATATTGACAAGAACATTCACTAGGATCTGCCACATGCTGTACACGGCGGGCGTAGCTGAGCGAAGCTATATTGTGCAAAATTTTCTGTTTTATCCGCACGCACTGGGTTAGTTTAGCCAAAGTTTAATCTGTGCGTGAATTTCAAAACGTTCCACAGCTTAACTCTATGGGACATATTTTGACCATTTACTCAAAAACTACAATTACAGTTATCACCAAACTACTACTGGGATCACCGTGACGTCCAAAACGTTCCTGCGAAATTTGTGAGATTTAGGTTTAACGGTCTAGGAGGAGTAGCGTTACAACTAAACACACTTTCAACCAGTAAGAGCTTCGCTTCGCTTAACGTATTAAAAAATATTCGGGACAATTGGGTACCTCTCCCTTTTTTGCATTCGGTTGAAAATGAGAACATCCTCTTTTTTCAAGTTGGTTGAAAAGAAATGCAACGATGAGGAATCTCACTTCTGACCCCAATTTTAACAATGTTTTTCCTTGTAACTATTACAGTACAATTATATTTTTTACCAAAATAAAACAAACTTGTTCAATTTCAACCGGATCCCATAATCAGAACCTAACCAAACTTTCACCAAACTATCCTTGAAGTGTATCCTTTCGAATGAAAAAAAGGATCATCGGAATCGGTTGGCGTGACATTGAGTTATTCATCCATTTGTCGCGCACATACCTAGTGCAAATTTATGATTTATGTGATTTTCTCACATCACACGGGAAGCAGTAACTTTCATTAAAAAAAAATCATCAAAATCGGTTCACCTAGTCAAAAGTTCTGGGGTAACAAAAATAAAAAAATACAGTCGAATTGATAACCTCCTTTTCTTACAGAAGTCGGTTAATGAGTCGCCAACTATTGGAATACGTCATTCTAAAAATTAAACTAAATTTTGCAGGCACTCTAATTTCACGGATTCTGATACGAAATGAATATATCAGAAAAAAATACGAGACATCACATGAAACCATTTTGGAAAAGGAATACAAGCGACCGAGATACAATGTATAAATATAGTTAGTAATAGTTTTGTGTTTGAAACTTTTGAGTAGGCGTTTTAAGCATTAATGTTTATTTTTCTTAGTTACGTTTTATGGATTCCTTCTTTATTAGAAAATAATAATACTCTAATAAGAAGGTCACTAATCTGTTAGATTTTAGTATATTTGTTAACCGCTTAGAAAAATGTCTACGAACAATATGTTCATTTCATAAATGTGACTTACTTTCTAAAGACTGATTGTTATATATGCATAAGCGCCTATAGCCAAATTACATAAAATATTTATAAAATAATATAAATTGTAGCCTATTTGTTATTCTGATGTATCCATATTATATTATAAATAACTCTGTTTAAAGTAACTCTGTCTGTCTGTCTGTCTGTCTGTGAAGCAATCAGGGCCAAACCGCTGATCCGATTGTGATAAAATTTCATAGAGAAATACTTGAGGATCTTGGGATGGTCGGAGGCTACTTTTTTTTCTCATATTTGCAATATTTTCGATATATGTTAATTAAATATATTTTCAATTTAACATGCGATTTATTCTGCCATGTTATTTTAATCGTCGCTCAGCAACAAAGAATTTTGTTGTTTAAAGAAAAGGTCGCGCGTGGAATGAGCTTCCTGAATACTTACATGGCGTGCGCTCATTCAAATTTATGAGACATATAAAAACAATGTTCTATAAACATATTGTCCTGTAAAAAATCTATTAAAAAGTCCGCGATGGTATATGTTTATCTCTGAAAGTTGGACTACATTAATCATTTTAATATATTTAATTTAAATTTATCGGCTTATTGTTAATGTATTTTCTATAATTTGGTGTTCATCCTGATCAAAATAAATATAATAGTCACCTTTAGCGTTTCATTTAGATTGGAATTATAGTTACTGTATTACATTCTAATAAATAATTAAGGAGATATCACGAATTCAAAATGACCTGGCCCTACGACCCACACGGTATAACCGACTCAAACGGGCCGACTACATAGACGGTTTTGTAATTTTTTTATAAATTTTCGATCTACTGTTAATTTTTATGTAATTATTTGCTGTTTATAATTATTTTATATTTTTTTTGGTTCTCTTAGCTTATTCGAGTGGTAGATTAGTTAGTCTTTAAAATTTCTCGGTGTGGTGTGTATTGTCCCTGCGCAGCATCGCCCGCTACTTTTTATTTAATATTAGGTATTTAAGTGTATTTAGGAAAGAATCGTTGGTTATCTCAGTTCGGTTATCTATACCATTGTTAACCACTTAATAAATCGTAATTTTGATCTTTTCTAATTTTATATTTAATATAGAAAAATATTTGGTTATTTCATTGAGTACGCACGCACGGAAAACGTTTTTCGAACAACGTATGAAAGAGTTAATCTTTATCCCGTGGAAATTCCGGGATAAAATGTAGCATTTGTGTTGCTCCGTAATTCCCTCTATCGTTCACTGAAAATTCCATAAAAATAAATAATTTTTTAACAAAAAGAACCAACTTCAAACAAAGAACTAAAAAGTAAAAAATATTTCCACATAATGTTAAACGTACTTTACGTAAGCAATCTAGCTATATTTAATGGATATATATTTCTTTTATTTCTTTATTTTAGAAGTTTTTTATTTTTCAATCGGTTTTAGTGCTATACAATTTAATTATTACATTTTCTGTATTTTGTTCTTGCCTCATGAATGATGCCACAGATAAAACCCTTATTCAAAAGCCGTTAAGGAATTCAACTGATCATCATTATGTTCAAATTCATAAAGTCTTTATGGTAGGTGACTTAAATAACCGGATAAGCCTTAAAATTGCACCCGAGTATCCTATATTTGGTCCTAAAAATAGAAGAGTTTCGTTATTCAGCGATAAATAATTAAGGAGATAGATGGATGGATGGATTTGTTCCTTAATTATTTATTTCGTTTCTGTACGCCATAAGCTAAAATATCATCCACACCACCTGGATACGTGGCAATCCACTACTGTGCCGTTTCGTAGGAACTTCCTTCCACGCGCCACGGGACTGTGGAATGGCCTACCCGCGGCAGTGTTTCCAGGTCGATATGACATGGGTACCTTCAAAAAGCGCGTCTATCTCCACCTTAAAGGCCGGCAACGCACCTGTAGCTCCTCTGGTGTTGCACGGGGCCGTGGGCGGCGGTAATCACTTACCATCAGGTGACCCGAACGCTCGTTTGCCTTGTCCTTTTCCATAAAAAAAAAACAAATGTCACGGTTTTCATTACCAAAACCCAACCAAATTTTCACCAAATTATCCTTGAAGTTATCAAAATTGGACAGTGGAATATTGAGTTATTCGTCCATTTGTCGCACACATACTTAATGCAAATTTAACATTTACGTTATTTTCTCATGGAAATCATTATCAGATAGGAATCAAATTAAAATGGGACCACACACAGCTTTTAAATAAAAAAAGAATCATCAAATTCGGTATATTTAATAATTTCGGTTCAATTGGGCGAAGCTACAGGCGAAGTTTAATCTAAATTCGTTCTCTAGTTTTTCCATCCATCCCCATAAACTTTAAAATAATATTAGTAGGATACACAAATTATAAATATTAAGATGTTTTTAGGGTTCCCTACCTCAAAAGATTAAAACGGTACCCTAATAGCATCGCTTTGTTCTCCGTCTGTCAAGACCATTTTCGAAATCGCGTGGAGGTATCAAGCTGAAATTAAATAATCTAAATAAGTAATGTTAAATATTTAGGTCTATAGTCCCTTGAAGTATAGAAAAAATCAAGCTTCGCAATCAACGTTCCCCATTTTTCGCCGAAATTCTGAACTGAACAAAATTTCTGAACTCAGAGCCGAGTTTTTCTCATCTTTATCTCGTTACCAGAGCGAGGAAATGAAAATATTTAATATTTTATTCCCACGAATGACAATTGAACCCACAACCGTCGCGTATACAGTAGCACGCTGCGTCTGCGCCACGAAGACCTCTACTTAAACTATTTTTTTTTTCAACTCCACGCTGTATACACAGCAGACAACCAGTCGCGCTTTTTAAAGGTACCCATGTCGTATCGACCAGGAAACACTGCCACAGGTAGGCCATTCCGCAGTTGCGTGGCGCTTGGAAATTCTTAAAAAACTAAACTACTAAATTCGCACAATAGTAGAGTGCCACGTAACCAGATTCTTTGGGATGAAATTTGAGTTTATGATGTACTGTGCGGTTAGAATATTCGGCGGCAGGTAAAAGGTCAAACAGTACTCCAGAACACTACCCTTGACAAATGCAGTAGAGAACGCATAACGAGAAGTCGTCTCTACGCAAGGCCAAAGTGTCAATCCTTTCACTGATCATTGGGCCTCCAACAATTGAAACGTCTCTACAATGTATGCGATCAAATGGTTCAAGCTTATACTGGGATGAATCATCCCAGAGATGAGAACAGTATTACATGTCAGGCCGAGCCCTGCCTGAGCTTTGACCCTACTACTACAGGGCCACCGATGATCCCCCAGTTTCTATGAGGCCAACTTAGCCTTGCTTTCAAGATGATCGCGATACTAGCAGTCACTCGAAACATTAAAGCCCAATGTGTTAATACTGGGCGCGGCTTTACGAGGAGTGTTCTCGAAAACTGGTGATTAGTTTTCTTAGTAGTTAACGCACAGACTTTTGTCTTTATGGGGTTGAATTGAACCAGATTAATTTCGCCCCATAAGGAAACATTCCTCAACAGAAGACACAAGTTTATTTCGGCACTGGACAACATTTTCCTGAGATACATTTGCACAGCCGGAGTATACAACATTCACTGTGCTATCATGAGTCATGTTTTTTTGTGCATGCAGACAGCATTCATTGATTTTTAAAATATTATGCAATTTCATAAAAGATTTTTTCTGGCTCTACTTTCAGTGATCACTCACTACAGCGAGGCTAAGCTTAAGGCGAAATCATGAAATGGCTAGTATTTCCATCTCAGATATCCTCATCTAATAGAAACTTGTAATACATAAGTTATAATGATATGATAAAACTACAGAACTTATAAAGCTATTAAATCAATGAAAACCTTTTTAAGTGTAACATTTTATTTAAGTAATTAATTATCATTAGAAGCCATGTGTCTTATTAAATTTGAAATAAATTTATCAACTTTTCTAACATCCTGTTGTACTTCTGTTTTGTATTGAAGGCACTGTAAAATAATAATAAAGATTTATTCTTCTTTATCTTGGGTTTTAACCTAGATTTATTTACATTATTGAAAAATATATAAATATAAAATATATAATTATATCATATTATATACAAAGTAATAAATTATTACAATTTGTTGTAATTTATTTATAATGTTATATTTTTAAAAGATTATAAAAAAATATTAAAATATTACCAACTAATTGTATGTACCTAGTATCAAGTGTATTAAAAAAATGTAAAAAATGATTTTCGAATAAATAATTAATTTGTTTTTCTCCAATTATAATGAAAAGTTAAAAACCTTTTTGTTATCGGTAATCTTCACTAAAAATACTCCCTTTGAATGGGAATATTTAACACTGTAACGTGTGTTTAATGGATCCCTCAAATATAGCATTTCTGCAGATTTTTCGAATTCTTCCCAATTAGGTATAAAAGTCATTTTTAAATTTAACAAAGTTTCTGTTTTAAATTACTGTAATGAGATACTTTTGTCTTAAAGTAAAACCGAATTTTACCTTTCTTTTATAAATTGCTTAGAAACGTTTTTAACTTTTTACAGTTGTCAATTATTATTTAACGACATTGACAATAAGTGTGAAACGTCAGCGATACAAGAGCAGGGGAGGTGGGGGGCGGTGAAGGTAATATATATTTTTAAACATTTTTAAAGTGTTATTCCACACTTAGGAATTTTTATACGTTTTCTAAATAAGTATTAATATATATTTTTTTGAAAATATTTTCTTGACACGATATGCTTATGATAAGTTTCCCATTAAATAAACCCTATAAAATATTGTTTTTCCGTGGTAGAAGTAATAACAAAAATATCCCTCCCCCCGATATTGTTGTGGCAAAACAGAATTTTGTAAAAATCTACAATAATATTGACAAACAGGCCGCACGTACAATATTATTGACACTACGCACAGATTTCTATTTCCTTATGTTTACTCGTTAATAGTAAATTATTTTATAAAGATGAATATTATATTAAATACTTAACTAAATAATAAATAAGTAGTCTAGATAAATGTAATGATTAAGTGTTAGCAAAAAATATTTTAAGAAAAAACCTTCAAAAAATTGATTATTCTATGTGCCTTTTTAATGTATTCGTAGCTAATTTCTATTCTTTTTGAACATATTTTATCACACAATTAGCTAAGAATACACTAAAAAGTATATTCTTTTTTTATTCATAATGAAAGTATATTAATTTTTTTACTACTTTCAATGAAATACGTAGACGTATTTCATTGAATTACATTAAATGTTTAATACTAAAACGTGCTTATAATTTAGGTGTAGCTACATAGACATTTATTGGAAAAAAATATATAAAAATAATGTCATTGATCAAATTTTTGTTTTAAATATTACCACAAAACGACGTGTGTGTTTCGATGATCGTTTATATTGACATTTTGAACAAAATCTATAACCTGCACAATTTATGTAAATTTAAATGAGTTTTGATAAAGTTCCAACATGTTTTATATAAATACATCAATAATAGCGACGTCATTGCCAGCAAAGTGGTAAAAGAAAGCAATGATGCTGGTTGAAGACAATGATTTTACATGAAAAACGATCGAAGAATGGATCTGATCTGAGGTTATCCTGAAAATTAGACATATTTCTAATAGGTTAAATTACGGATGAAATTTTTAAGTTTAAACATAAAAAATTACGTAGTATCTAAAGCGCCATAAGCTCTGCTCTCTGTATATTTCTCGTCAATTTCGTTATATATGTTATGCGGGGGTTTCTCATGTTTTTTCGTGACCTTTCTTCTGTAACATCGATATTATATTCCCTAAAGACAACCAAAGTCTCCTCTTTTCTGGTGGTAAAAAAATGCCAACCATCTTCTCTACTTAAGATGTCTATGTATTCCGTTAACTTCGCAGACCATACTTGAGATATATCAGTTCTCCCTAGCGAGGGTTTGTCATTCACAAAACCAATACATGTCGACGCAGCTGACTTCGATACATGTCCATTCTCGACATCGGAGATGTGTTCGTTTCCCCAACACGGATGCTACTCCTTTTTTTAACAATGTATGTCAAGCCACAGTTACTATCAAGTTTGTATAGATCTACACACTGCAAAGGAATTTTACTTTTACAAATAAAAATTACAAATGGAAAACTAAAGATTTAGCCAATTCAGTAAAACAGTAGTATTAATTAACTCGTTCTAGCTATTAGCAAATTTGTCGAACTTTAAATTGACATAACTTTATTAATTATGAACTGATTATAATAAAACAAACTCTATATTTTAATGGAAGCTTCCAAAATCCTAAAATGAAATCGCTTAAGCGAATTCTGAAATTAACAATAACAAACGCACAGAAAAATATTTTAAAAATAATTATTTTGTGTTCTATTACATTAATAAAGGCCCCCTGTGACATTTTTTTCTTAAATATCTTCCCAAGTACAGAGAGAGAAGTGATCCGTTACGGTTTTATTAAAAGTATGGACTCGGCCATCCATACAACTCAGAAAGTTTTACACTGTTAGTTATGAGGCATTTAATGTCAAAGATTTTTGTGTTGACCACAGGTGGATGACAGACAGACGGACAGACAACAAAGTGATCTTATAAGGGTTGCTTTTTCCTTTAAAGGTACGAAACCCTAATAATTACAATATAACACTTCTTGTTAATTAAAACAAATATCAAAAAGTTATTGAACATTTAAAACATTAGGGAGTAAAAAAAACATAAGTCCCAATATTTTTTGTCAATCCACTGTAAAAGTAATAATTTTGAACCCACGTTTAAGCGATTAAACATCGAATATATGTCCCTGCTGACATCGATGTTACGATGTTTTACTTAATGCAACATCGATTTTAAAACATCGATTTTTGTCGAAAATCGATGAACATCAGGCATCCCTATCCCTAGGCTAATCTAATCCTTACTATACTTTGTATTTTATATTGGCTAGATTTTCAAACTTTCTTACAAGAACAAATATTTACTTTACAATTTGTCATGGCCTTAACGGGAATAAAAGTTATAGAAATGTTAGGATCAGCTCCTGGCCCTTTTTGTGGAACAATATTGGCAGATTTTGGAGCAACCGTGACGGTGGTTCAAAAGGTAATATTTATCTGCATATTCGCTCATTGGAGATAAAAGATAATGAAGTCACCATTTAATTATTACGAGTGCAAATATTATTACAATTTTCTGAGTAAGAGTATTTAATACTTACTTTTTTTTTAATAAATAAAGTTCACATTTAAGATAAATATACTTCGGCGAAATTCATTATATGACAATTCGCAAAACATATTTAGAACATTGTACTAGAGTAATATAAATATATTTTTTAAAAATGTCAGATTAACTGTCACTCGGCAGGGTATGCAGAGAGAATCTGGGAGCACTGGCATGGTCGGAATGTCATAATAAAAGAACAGAACAGAACAGAGAACCTGGGAACCTGGTGTTGAGACTGTTCCCATTAACATACTTCTGCCAAATTCTGTAGGCATTGAGTGTTGAGTGCCAGAACTCAAAGCCACTGTTGTCTGTGCCACATTTGTTTTTTAAATAATACACAAAGTACTACATTGCAGGACATTTCAATTCATTAAATATATAATTTATAATAATAAATTATATGTATATTTAAAATCATATTACAACAATTATGTCTATGGCTAAACATAATAGGAGGAGACCTTGGTTGACCTTTGAAAACACAGTATCAAAGATACTGGAGGAAGGTCACGTAAAAAGGTATGAAGACCCCCCAGGATGTATGAAGAGGTTGATGACAGTGGATGAGGCGAAAGAGATGTAGAGATGGTAGCGTTTGGTGCTCTGTTCTCTCTGACTACCCCACTAGATAAAGTGTAAAGCTAAGTTAAGTTAAAAATAATGTTCAGTATACTCCTTATAAAAGTTCCTTGTAGTTTTTCTTACATCTTTTTGTTTTACAGTTGGGTCCATCAGCATTAAATACAATGTGTAATGGAAAAAGAAATATTTCTTTAAATTTAAAATGTAAAGATGGTATTGAAATATTTAAAAAACTTTGTGCTACATCAGATGTTTTAATTGACACATATAGACCTGGTGTTTTAGAAAAATATGGACTTGGGCCAGAAGTACTTTTAAAGGAAAACAAAAGACTGATTTACGCAAGATTGACAGGATATGGCCAACATGGATTGTACAAAAATAAGGCTGGACATGAAATAAATTACATAGCTATGTCTGGCTTACTTGCTATGTTCTCTAAAAACAATAAACCTTTACAACCTCCAATTAGTTTAGTAGCTGATTTTGCTGGTGGAAGTGTGCTCTGTGCTTTAGGAATTTTATTAGCACTGTCAGCGAGAACTAAAACTGGAATAGGGCAAATAGTTGATGCAAGTATGACAGAAGGATCTGCATATGTCGCATCTTGGCTGTATAAGTCAAGAAATTTGCCAATTCTGAGTGATAAACCTGGTACTAATATATTAGATGGCGGTGCACCATTTTATGCAACATATAAAACTAAAGATAACAAATTTATGGCAGTCGGAGCTTTAGAACCAAAATTTTATCAAAATTTATTAAAAGGATTAGATCTGTCTGAAGACGTTTACACTCAAGCTGAAACGCAACTGTGTATGGAAAAATTCACACAAGTATTTTTAACAAAATCTCAAGATGAATGGTGCTCCATATTCAAAGATTTAGATGCATGTGTGACTCCAGTTTTAGATACTGAAATGGCATATACACATGAGTGTAATTCATCAAGAAAGTCTTTTTACATAGACAGTGAAAATATAATTGTTCCAGAACCAGCACCAAAATTATCAGCTACACCAGGTTCATCAAGTGGCAAAAAAATTTTACCTGAAGGAGGACAACATACTATTGATATTTTACTAGAATTAGGATATTCTATTCAGAATATAAAAAAACTTGTTAAAAATAACATTGTGTATACTAGCAATAAATCAAAGTTATAAAGTTTCATTTTTTTAAAAGGTGATGATACGGTATTAAATTAATTATATTATTTATTAGCGGCTCCCGTGTGGCTATGCCCACAGAGGGTTCTGTATTAATTTTAGGATTGTAATTGGGAAGTACCTTATAGGTTTTTATGATGCAGGAAATAAAATTAACAAACTTAAGTTTGCATATACAGATATACATTTATTTAGTATGAAATGAACTACAAATAAAAGCTTGTAATGATTTTTGTCTATGAAATGCTAATACATTTTTACTATTCGGATTTTTTCCTTTATTTTTAGTGTAAGATCTTACTTGGTCCTAAAACTGTATGTATACGGCACGGCAAGTGCACTAAGTTTTGATTGCGCGGTGAATTTCATACAAAATGAAGCAAAAATTTTCCATAAATGCCCATATCTTTTGACTGCGTCGTTTTATAGACTTAATTTCTGTGTTCCAAAGAACTATAAACCTGAATATCTGATATTAACTTCATATTGATATCTTAACGCAATCTCAAGTAAAATGGTCTTTACAGACCGACAAAATCACTTCTGGCCTATATATTGAGTACAGAATCCCATTAATGTATTAATGTTTTAGTTTAATAAGGTCCTCAATAACATTTTTTCTTATATATCTTTCATGTATAGACACCGATCCAATTTATTATTAGTATAGATTTAGCATAGGTCAAAATGTAAAGTATTTTCTTTAAAATTATATTTTTTAAATAAAATCTTTTCCTTTAATGTAATTTAACCATTTTTGAGATATATGCATAAATTAATTTTATGAAACCTTCAAAATCCATACAGTAACTACCGAACAAAATCTACCTTACAATGTCAGCTTATTGTTACTGTAAGAATAAGATGACGTTGTAGGGTAAATTCTGGAGTATGACTAATCTCTTCGATTCTCACATTTACAAAATTATAAATAAGAGAAATTGTATCAATCAAATTAAAAACTTACAAATATAAAAAATATCAATAATAATAATAAGTTTTTTTTTGGTGCCAATCCTTTAAATATAAACTTGGTGTTTCGTTTCTTAAATAAGTAATATAATCTTATACATTCATATCACTTGCATTGTGCCATATAATATATTTTATTGCAATAATATATGTTTTTTTTTTTTTTTTTAATTAATGACTTGATTTTGCGATGACAGGCGCAAAATAATCTGCCAGTGTCACGTATAGTAGAAAAAACACGAATGATTTGAAGCAGTAAATTTTGAGTGATATTATGAATTATAGATAAGGTGGTGGATGTACTGGATCAAACACTAAAACAAACAAACAAACGCTATATTAGAAATGTACAAATGAAAATAAATAGTAAAAAAATACACACACATTGAGAACAACTATAACTTAATGTCATTATCTACAATAAACTTTACCAACATTCTAATAAAAGGACTAAAAACTAAAGCTAATATACATTTTACATTAACAGGACGCTGTACATTAAGAGGAAGGATATATAATATATGTTTATAAATAAACAGAATATAGATGGCATGAATTTGACATTGTCAGGTGAACAAAATAAAATCACTAATGATAATTGTGACTTGGCAATCTCCGAAATTATATTATAAAAAAAAATTGTAATTGAAAATATTTATATCAGTATATGATCTGATACTATGACGAGTACAATACGATACCCCTTTTTAAATATTATTTTTACCTAAGTTAATATCCTTCCGTATTAAAATAAAGTAACTAAGTGTCTTGATTATATTTAAAATTTAAGCTACGGTATTAAAAATATAATCGGGCAACTCGTTAAAATTGTGTAAAACCGCAAAATTTATAAAAAAAATTGGCCACAATTTAAAAATTTGCTATATTATAATTATTATTATTCTATTAATAAAAATGATTTCTAAATAATTTTTACCTACGTTTTTCAAATTAAGAAATGATATAAAATAATAATAATTTAAGAAATTTCTTTTTGTGTCTTTCACAGGATATTTAAGATAAAAATAATATTATAATAACTTATCTGATTGGAAAGCTTAAAGAAGTATGAAAAATAATATTAAAACATTTTTCAACTCTGTTGGTTACTATGTGTAGAGGTGAGCGATAGATTTGGCGCGATGTTTATAATGTTGCTATATGAGATATTTCCTACAATTTAAGCGCAACTAACGAAGAAAATCAATACCTAAACAGTGATGTATTCATTCGCCTTTTTAAAATGAGAACGTGACAAAACATTTCTTTAAAAACTCATCGAAGAAACTATTTTATTTAAAAAATATATCTATTGAAGCTTGATGCTCATTTTTTATTTATTTACATAGTGATGAATATTCTCATAGTTACGGCGTGGTAGAACATTTTGCGTGTTTAATTATCGCCCATTCCACAAAATATTACTGTTAAAGGTTAGTAAATTACTTCTTGTATATATTTATCCTCTAATATTTAAAACGAGGGGTAAAAATCGCCTAGAAATTGACTATCGACCTTCGCCATTGTCTGCAGCGTGCATGGTGCATTGCGTTTATGATAGGTACTTCAGTGTAGGTATGTAGATACCTTCGGTCTAGAGATGTGTTGAAAGTTTAACTTAGTGTTTAAATTCAATGTTATCATTATTAAAAGCCTAAAAATACGAAAGTATCTTGACAAATTGCTGTGAATTAAAAGAAGTGAAAAGGTAAAATCTTTTATTTAAAATTTAATTTATTTTCATAATAATATCTAATAAGCGTAAACGTAAGTTATAATATTATGTTAGTAAACTATTAATTTTAATTAACACATTTAAAATAGGTGACTATAGTAAAAGCCCATTAAGATTAAATTATAATTAAAATTAATTCCAAAATATCATAGTCATAGGTCTTCAGAGTAATAATTTTTATAAGAATATTATTTTCTTGTATAGTTTCGAGTGTTTAGCTATTTTTTCTTATTAATTTTTGTCTAACTTAACGAATTCTTGTTATAAAATATATTTATAAAATTTTATAAAATAAACATTTATAAATATTTTAAATATTCCCTTCATATAGACATTGGTGGTGTGTATATTTAACCAACAAATATACTTTTGCTTGTGTATAAATGTAAAGTAGTTTTTTAGTTTCAAAACCTGATTTTCAACATGAATTTTTGACCCCTAAGATTATATTGTTTCAAGGAAGGAACTCACTTGGGTTATAAAAAGTTTTGTCTAGTAATGTGTAATCATCATATATTTTTATAGTTAATGAAATTATGAAATACTAGCTTTTACTCAAAAATGTTAAATCAGGTTCATACTGTATCCCGCACACAGCAGGGTAGGCAGAGGGAACCTAGTGTTAAGACACTCTGTTCCCCACTTTCTGCCAAAGTGTTGAGTGGCTGAACTCAACACCGCACTTTGCCTCGACACTACCGCAAAGATACAGAAATATAAATTTAAGTTAATACTTCATCTCCTCGAGTGGGGATCGAACCCACAACCAGTCGGTTTTACTGTCACACTTTGTGCCCCTGAACCACAACTGGCCTTGTCATCAAATCATGACTTGAGCTCACAAATAAAAAAAATATTTGGTAACATGCCAGCACAGTTATGAGATGAGACTACTAACCATTCCATGGATTCTGGATAGAAGGAACACTCCATTTGAGGCTTAACCCCTTTAAAAGTGCATTAACAGGTGCCTCCATTGTATAATCTGCTCTCTTTACCTAATCAAATTCAATTTTTTTTCTACCAATATGACAAATGAAATATGTTCTAGAAATTAATTGATGATAGTTCTAGGGAGGCTGAGATCTTAGAGAGATATTTTCCTTTTATACCTCTTGCTCTTACTTTTACTGTGTACAACTTAAATTTACACCTATTTCTGTTTTTTTTTTGTTTCACTCATATTTTTCACAATTGTTAATTAATAATTTATATGGTAGTAATCTTATTGATATTAATTTATATAAATTTAATGGTGCATGCAAAACAATAAGAAGAATAAAATGATTATGATCTGTGATGAATTGAGTTATATTATATTTTTTTAATTTTTCCTATTTTTGTGTAATTGTGTGTCACAGACATTTAAAAATGAAAATATATAACTCTTACACTTAATTAACCTTGATATCTTTATATATTTGCCACATTTAAAATATGAAAAAAAAAAACATCCTTTTGATATATGTAGTATGTAGAATAAAAATGACAATAATATTCTTTAAATTTTACATTATAAACATATGTTGCATGAGATAAATTTCAAATTTAATAAAATGGGCAAAATGGAAATTCAACTTACTTCATTTTAATGAAAGTGAAATAAAGCAGTTGCAATAATTAATATTAAATACTACTGCCTTCACTACTGCATGAGTGATACAGCGTGAAACTGAAGAAGAAGAAACAGGATATTGATTGCCTTTGTTGCGCAGTGGCACAATGTCTGATTGTAAATGCGATGGTTGTGGGTTCTATTTCAACTTGTTGGAATAAATTATTTTCACTTCTCTTGGGTAACAAGACAGCATAGTGTTGAGTTCTGCCACAGAACACGCATCTCGAAAATTGCGCGGTGCGGAAAGGAATGTATTAGCATTAGAAAGAATTAACCTATAAAGAACTATAAGTACCTACTCATTTTGGTTTTTATTGTGATCCAATATAGGAATGTAGTGTGCAGGTCTGTACATTAAGTAATTGCATATAAGGAAATAATAATATAAAATAAATAGATATTTCATTCCAATTTCTAGTTTATTTTGTTGAAGTCTTGTCAATCTTCCTGGCGTTTCTTAGATGGATTTAAAACTGGATGCCTTCATTTGCAATATTTTTGCTTAGTTATTTTTTTTTATTTCAGATTATTGTTGATTGAAGTAAAAAATTATACATTATACACCACTGTAATTATAAGTTAAAATGGAAGAAATAAACGGCGATCTTTACGGGGATGGCCTTGTTAGTCTTGGTGATGAAGGTTCTTTGGAGTCTACTGATAATGGTAAACAGGAACAAAATTGTAAAATATGCGAGTAAGTATAACTGTACTTTCTATGAAAGCTTATGTAGACACAAATTATAATGTATTTTGACATGATATAATTTCGGGAATTTCGTTACAGCAATAAATTGTGCAGTCCACGAGTGTTGTCATGCCTTCATGTATTCTGTGAAGCATGTATTGACAAATTGATGGTAAATGAAGCTGGGGATTCTCTTAAATATGATTTAGCTGTTGAATGTCCTTCATGCAAACAAGAAACCAAGGTGGTAATTAAATTTATTGTTTAAATTTTTTATATTTAATAAACGCAGATAAGTAATTGTGTATTTCATATAGATGCCGGGCGGTGGAGCTGCATCACTTCCGTCGGACTATGTCCTTACTAATATCTTGGATGTGTCGTCCATGGATCAATCTGTTGTTTGCACTTGTTGCAAAAGCAAGGAACCAGCTGTTGCTAGATGCACTGATTGCTCTCACTTCTTATGTTCCAATTGCAATTCTGCTCACGAATTTATGAGGTGTTTTGAAAACCACCGCGTCGTTCCATTTGACGCTCTTCGATCTTCTAAGGAAAAGGCTGCAGTGCACAAGCCTATATTTTGCACTCGTCACGCTGGAGAAAGTCTCAAGTTTTATTGCTGTGAGTGCGAAGTCGGAGCTTGCACGGAATGTCTAACTGTCGACCACAAAGTTGGAGAGCACCGTTGTGAGCGCATTGTCGATGCTGAACCAAATTTACGCGCAGAGTTAAGAAGTTTCATCGTAGAAGCGAACGCTCGGGCGGTGGCGGCGGGCAGTGCGTCCGCCCGCCTCGACGACGCCTTGGGAGATCTACAACGGCAAAGAGATGACGCTGAAACTGTTGTTAACGAAGCATTTCGCGCGTATAAAGCGGCTCTCGAAAGATGTCGCGAAAAATCCCTGGAAGAACTAGAAAGGCTGCACAAAGAGAGAGAGCTTAAAGTAATGGATTTATTTGATCGCGTTGATAAAACTGTCCAACGCATTGACTGCGCTTGTAAATTTGCCGCCAGGCTTCTTCGTAGGGGAGATGGCACTGAAATTGTGATGCTGAAGAAGACCGTCGCATCACAGTTTGCCCGACTCTTGGAAGGAGCGCCCGAATTTGATGTTGATTATTCTTTAGAATTTGTTACAAAAATGGATAAGTTTGATTCGATAGCCGAGGAAACGTTTGGGGTATTTCGCACTGAAGCGACTCGTGCCGAAGAGAGGAAACGTGCCAGTGAATCGTCGGCTATCGTTTCCGTTGCATCGAATTCACATTCACCAGCCGTTTCCGTGACTAGTGCGCCAGTTTTTGATGACCTGCCGCTTGGCAATATGCGCCGCGTTACTGGAGTCGGTAGTGTCGTGGGAGTGCCTGTTGGAGGAGTGTCATCTATCGGCGTGCCAGGTGTGGGCGCTGTCGGTGCAGTGTCCAACACGAGTGTGATCCCTGGAGTGGTAAACGTGAACAACCTTCCGGGAGTGGGCGGGGTGACGGGCGTAGGGGTCCCAGCATTGCCGTCCATGGTGGAGTACAACTTGCAACAGCTGGCCAGCATTGCAGAGAAGGACGTGCCACCTCCGCAGCACGCTTCGCCAGCACCCCCTTTCACCCTAGCTGAATTGCTTGCTGGCGACCTTAACTCACCTCAAGCGTACAACAACTTGCAGGCTCTCGCAAAACTTGGACTGAATACTGGTAGGTTCTATACTTTATATTTGGAAATTTTACAATTTTATCTTTTAATATCATGATGATTTTTGTTTCATGACAATGTGATTCAGTTGATACATTCTTAACAGCAAAAAAATTTACAGCATAAAAATTGTGATGTTATATCCCACTCTTGGAATAATTCTGTCTGAGTAGTTATTGTTCTTATATATTTTTTTATCAGTAACATTTTTAATAGCTATTAGTTACAATCTTTATTTAGTATGTAACTTAATTACACTATTAATGTTTCTTATCTGCTATACAGTATTAATTATATTAATATGTATACAAAAATAATGTTGTATAAAAAATATCTAAAATGTGTATACATTTGAATGTCTGTACAAGTTTTTGTACATTAAATTTAATTTTCTACAAATCAATCGATTTTGGCGTTGATTTCCGCCACTTACCACGCAATGCCTCAAAATTAGTCGGAAAGTCGAGAGTCCAGTGGCTTAGTATTAGGTTCCCTATGCCAACCTTGCTATGCAGGCAAAAGAATGGTGCTGATTTTTTTAAATTGCATTACAGATTAACTAATTCATAACACAAAAATAATTTTCAGAAGTGAATGGATTCGGTGGTGTAGGTAGCATCGGGAGTGTTGGCCCACGAGGAGTATCACCGGGCAGACCGCTCTTAACACCTGCAGAGGAAGCTGCCCTAGTTGCCCCTCCAGCCCCTTTAGTGCGTGCTACTAAAGCTACTCCAATGCATATTAGATTCAAATTTGGACAACTTGGTTCTGGGAAAGGACAGTTTAACTCACCTCATGGATTCTGTCTGGGCAATGATGAGGATATTATAGTCGCTGATACCAATAACCATCGTATAACGGTATGATTAATTATGTTTTATTAGGTTTTACAATTACACTTCGATTACAATTTCGCACCTGTGTTTGTGACTGCGAAACGTATAACGTGTGGTGTAATATGCTTTATAGCCGTCCTCCGTCGGAGTTCCTTAGATTATTGCGTCCAAACAAAAAAAAAATGGTATATAATAAGTATAGATTTAATATTGTGTGTATATAATATTGTGTTTGGATATTTGACAAGTTCAATTGACTTAATGTATTTGAAAATGATGCCTCACAAATATACTATAAGGTTAGTAGAGCTACAAATAATAAAATTATTTTTTAATTTTGTTGACCTAAATATTAGTTTTTATATAAAATTTGGCCTCCTTTATTACATGCCTATGTATTGATATTGAGGCAACATGGTGATGTTATTATTTCATTCAACCTTTGTGTTGAAAAGAATAGCTATGTTGTCAAGATTTGACTGTAACTAAAAACATTTGCTAGTACTCTAACAATATAACATCAAATAAATAATAGCCTAGTAAATATTGATAGTTAACATTGATAAATAAAAAACTTTGTTATATTATAAAATACTTTTCTGAGTATGTTTTATCTACTTTTGTTAATTTAGAGTTTTTTTTATACATAAATCAAACGAAACTATCATTTTGCAGTGGGGCAGAATATGAATATAATTTTTTACGAGTTTCTTACGATTTTGTTCCCCAATTCATGAGAATGATGTTATTTTAATTTATTTAAAATTCTGATGTGACAAATGTGTATCTTGAATTTTATCGAAAAGGATTTTGGCAAAGAACAATATGTTAAAATTATGTTCTCTGGCTAAACTGCTATAAATTATGTCACGAATTGACTTATTTTTTGACTCCTCCCATCCTTATCGTAGCTGGACAAATTTTGTGAGACCCCCACCCAATAGTATCTTGCTATTTTACACGAAGACTGTTAAATTAAAACAGCAGTTCTACAATTTGTATATTATAGTTTAAAAAAATGATGTCACCAAATTTTAAATACCCTCACCCTTTGTCAGTTCCTGTATAACAAAAGCTATATTTTCCAGGTATTCGACAAATCAGGTAACCACAAGTTCAATTTTGGCGTCGCTGGCAAGGAGGAGGGGCAGCTGTGGTATCCCCGCAAGGTGGCGGTGGTGCGTGCCACCGGCAAGTTTGTGGTCTGCGACCGCGGCAACGAACGTTCCAGAATGCAAATATTCACCAAGAATGGACATTTTTTGAAGAAGATCGCTGTATGTTTTTTTTTTCAGTTTTACGATATATCCCACATATAGCATGGTAGGCAGGGGGAACCTAGTGTTAAGACACTCCGTTTCATACATTTCGCCAAAATTTGGATACATTGCGTATTGAGTTGCGAAACAACGCCGCGCTGTGCCTTGTCACCAGAGCGAGGGTATGAAAATATTGAACAAATCATTTCCCCGAGAGAGAATCGAACGTCGAATCGAACATTTACAGTCACACGTGCTATGACGGCTTCGAATGTACTGTGTCTATGTTGAGTGATAAATTCAGAATTTATTTACTTACAGTATTTTCAATTATGGCACTACAGTCTTGTGGGCGTTGTTCACTTTTGTTTTGTTTGTTTGTATAAAGCAGACTAACAACTAGATGGATANCCGGCAAGTTTGTGGTCTGCGACCGCGGCAACGAACGTTCCAGAATGCAAATATTCACCAAGAATGGACATTTTTTGAAGAAGATCGCTGTATGTTTTTTTTTTTCAGTTTTACGATATATCCCACATATAGCAGGATAGGCAGGGGGAACCTAGTGTTAAGACACTCCGTTTCATACATTTCGCCAAAATTTGGAAACATTGCGTATTGAGTTGCGAAACAACGCCGCACTGCCTTGTCACCAGAGCGAGGGTATGAAAATATTGAACAAATCATTTCCCCGAGAGAGAATCGAACGTCGAATCGAACATTTACAGTCACACGTGCTATGACGGCTTCGAATGTACTGTGTCTATGTTGAGTGATAAATTCAGAATTTATTATATTTACTTACAGTATTTTCAATTATGGCACTACTGTCTTGTGGGCGTTGTTCACTTTTGTTTTGTTTGTTTGTATAAAGCAGACTAACAACTAGATGGATAGTTTCACGCTGTTCACGCACATAGCAGGGTAGGCAGAGGAAACCTGGAAATCTAGTGTTAATAGTCTTTTCCCATTGATACGGTACCATTTTCCACTTCTAATGTTGAGGGCCTGTATTCAATTCAAATTCTGACAAGAATATCGAACCCACAAACCGTCGTGTTTTACTATTCGCACGCTTGTGCCCCTGTATCAGAACCAGCTCTTCAGTGTATATGATATTATCATAATATGAAATATATTTTTTATTAGTAGTAGTAGTGTCATCAGTATATGAGTTCAGTATACCCAGTTATTAAGGGTTTTATAGGTTCGAATTCAAATGACGCATGAAAATGATATTCTCTTAACATTTGACAGGTGCGATTCATCGACATCGTGGCGGGCCTAGCCGTGACCGCGGAAGGTCTCATCGTCGCCGTGGACAGTGTGACGCCCACCGTGTTTATTTTATCGGAAGAGGGGGACCTCATGAGCTGGTTTGATTGTAGCGAGTGTATGAGGGAACCCTCTGATATCGCTATCAGTGGTATGTAATAAGTACACTTGAGTTTTTTTTTAAAGAAATTTTGTATTCTTGTGTCTTTTAAAAATTTTAATTCTATGATTTAGTCTTGGATTTAAATTATTGTATTGAATATAATAGTATAGTTAAGATTATTTTTTATGTAATATCTATTATTATATGTAATATCTTAAAATTTTAATAAACATCGAAATGTATTCCAGGTAAAGAGTTCTACGTGTGCGATTTCAAAGGCCACTGCGTAGTCGTGTTCGACGACGAGGGCCGGTTCCTGCGCCGCATCGGATGCGAGAACGTCACCAACTTCCCCAACGGCATCGACGTGTCGGACGCCGGCGACGTGCTCATCGGGGACTCCCACGGGAACAAGTTCCACGTGGCCGTCTTCACCAGGGACGGCGTCTTGGTCACCGAGTTTGAGTGTCCTTATGTTAAGGTGGGTTTTTATTTACTTTAGTAGTTGTTGGCGTAAGTGATTTGAGTTTATTTTATTGTCTTCTTTATTGTTGAAATTGATCTATTAATGTTTACCATGTAGGTGTAACTAACACTTATAACACTTATTATGAGATAGGAAATTTTAACNGACATCACATAATGCTAAATAATTATGAATATAATGCAAAACAAAATAATTATTTTCTATCCATTGGTTAAGATTGCCCTTTAATAATTTAATGCGGAGTAGGGCAGTATTTTAAGAATTTATTGTTTTTTTTAGACAAACTATTAATTAATTATTTGATATGTGTTTCAGGTGTCCCGCTGCTGCGGTCTGAAAATAACATCAGAAGGTTACATCGTCACTCTGGCTAAGAATAATCACCATGTTCTAGTCCTCAACACCCTATACATTGTCTGAGGAATAACTCAATGGCTGTAAGTCTGCATACTACAAGATCTCACATTTATTCCCTTTTATTATTATATTTAATTGCTGATTTTACAAAGCTTAACATTTTTGCTAAACCAGTATTTGACTGTTTTATTGTTTTGTGTTTTATTTTTCACTATAGTCACTATCCACTCGAAGTGAACTGTATATACATTTTTTTTATTTTATTATTATTATTATTATCCTATGTTGTGAATATATAATTTAGGATCTAAACAGTTCCTGCCTGTGGATAAATATTCCCAAAGTATACTATGATACTTACGTTTTCGGTTTAATTCATCTCACATTTTTTTTATTATGGTTGCATTTAGTTATAATAACATACAATCCAAAGTTTAGGCTATTATTTTTTTTTACATATGTTACGATCCAGTCAATACGCTTGTGAAGTTCAAATAATCGATTTGGTCGTAGTGTTTATACGTTTGGAAGATATTGATTTATGATTAGTTTGGCGTTTAAATGAACGGTTATATATTTACATTTTACACAGTAGCTCTGTTGCCGGACCAAGCTAGTAGCTGGGCTATTATTTTCTGCCTAACGTGATTGGTCTACGATCAAAACTCACAGTTTTGTATTTATTTGCACTTCTGATTTGATGTTGGCTGGAATTTCGATTATGTTTCTAAATTTAGCAGCTGATATGGTTCCTAGTTCGAGTGAAGATAATACATGTCAATTAGGGGTCTGCGTGGGAGTGTCGCCTCGTTGTTAATTGCGTTTCTCCGTAAATTTACGTACATTTTTGTCTAAAGTAAATATCTTGCCAGTTTGTCGACCACACCATCACATAGTCAACTTTGATTCTATAAACAATCGAGTGGCGAAAAAAGTAATGTTTGCATTTTAAACTATACCGTTTTGGTGGTCGATTTTATACGGAGATGTAATTCGGAACTCGTTACGATCGCAGCCCGTATTCGGACACGTCATTACGCACAATTGAGTTATTGTTAGCAAAATTTTATTACTATTATTAATTATTATTATTAATTATTATTATATTATGACCAAAGGAGGCGACACTAAAATAACGTGCCATCTAGTTTAGGTTAATCGCGTATACAATATTATATATTGTCCGTTAAAATATATTTACCATTTACAGATTTCTTGTGTCTATACAAAAAGTTTTTTCATGTACTCTTGTTTTGAGAGCCTATATTTGAAACCTCTCTCATGGGTAGGCTATTAATGATGATATAATAATATACTATTTGGTTGATTTAAATTTATCTGATCTTATTATATTGGGAGCCACTGTAACTGGACATAATTTTGTACAGATAACTAATTATTACATAGTGAACTGAACCGTTTATGTGGCATCTTCGTGTATATAGATTGTATGAAACATTGGATTTTGAAATTTTATTGATACAAAGCGACTTGTTGCAACACGGGTATTGCGCGTCACAAAGCTATTTAGCACTCTTTCACTTGTCGCATTTGATTGTTGAATATTAATATTTATTATATAAATTTTTAAAAATATATATTCATGAACGTGCCATTATAAACAAATTTTATTTCTACATGTTAATGTGTTTTAAATTCGTATACAGTTTCGCCAAAGTATATATATTTTTTATAGCTATCCACATTTAATATTCCAAATTTGAGATTCATTAAGTTTTTTAGATAGTAGATGAAATAATTAAAAAAAAAAATGTTAAAATTGTGGTTAGTAGTAAAAAAAAATGACATCAAACATTTTCATGTAAAATTAATATTTGTCGGTTTTATCTAATTAAAATGTCTGATGTATATTAAATAAATAAACACTGATAATAATATGGTTTTACGATGTATTGCAAATCGTGATGGCGGAGTTTTTTTGAAACATTTTAATTTTACACGTCTCGGCTTTCGTCTTCCAAAGATTAGTATTTTGTATTACTTTTTTTTTTGTATGTTAAAATTTGATGTTAACTTTTTATATTGGTGACATTTTTATCGCAAGAAAACGAAAGTCTTGTTAGTATTAGAGTCGCTGGTTTGCAATATCAACCCTTGTATTACTGAAGTACTTAACCAGACCACCTACTATGGAGTGTGATATTTTATTTACAAATTGTTGTTATATTAAAGTGCTCTCTAATTCTTTTGGATATTTAAATTAAAATTAAAAAGACAAGCGAGCAATCGTCTGATTAATTCGAAATATATATATATTTTTGAAGATTTTAAGTTCCTGGATTCCTATATTATATAGAACATTAAGCTATAACGTTACTATTTTTATTTATATTATTATTATTATTATTATTATTTGATGTGGAACCAAAATGAATGTGTATTGCTGAGCCATATTATTATCATTCATATATTAAAAAAAAAATATTATAGCAATTCACTAGTAATGTATCGCGTAATTTAAATGTATGTACTTAATTAGATTACATATTGATTTGTTTAATTTGTTGTGTATTGGAATATTTCTTAAATACATAGCAACGTTTAATGTGATATAAGCAATAATAGAGAGACCTCAGCTGGAAGGTTCGAGAGGGGGCATCACCGTGGTTAATTTGACGTGGTCTTGAATCCTCTATTTATTAGTGAGTAACTTTTGGGTTTATTTTTTTTTCTTATTGTTTTTAAGTTATTTGTTTCAGGATTTTTGTCCCGATAGTATTAGGGAATTTTATTTTCTTTATTATTATTTTTTAAACTAGGTTATAAATGAGTCATTATTAACCCCTTCGTGGATGATAGGCGTGAAATCTGATTATAATACTCTGATTTCGTCATTTTTAATGTTTCTTTTTAGTATATATATATGTTTCGGGCCTATATTTATAGTATTTTTGGCCAGTGCGAATAGGCCTTAGTGTTACGAATTTTTACTGCCAAATTATTTTCTTACGATATTTGTGCATGCACATAGTAATTATTTTATTGTATAATAATTATAAAATTAGTTACTAATTGTTGCCAATTTTTTTTTGTTTTATTAATAATTATTCAGGGTTTTAATATTATTATTATTATAATTATTATAAAGTTCAATTTTTTTATTTGTTGTCCAATGATCAAAATTATTGTGTGTTAGTGACGTAAAATTAACCGAAATAGAACTTAATAAGCCCCAAAGGGAGCGTTTGACGCTATTAATAATATTGCTTAGGGTTGCATAAAATTATTAAAAAGTGGTGTGATAAGTTTTGGATAATTTTACAAATTATACTATTTTATGTGTGAATTTCAATATTAATAAATTTGAAGTTTAATATATATTTATATTATATGTGTAATTTTTCAAATGATGATTATTATTATTAATATTATTATTACATCGGCTTGATTATTTGGCCGTATGTTTAAAGTATTATCATTTGTATATTATTACTTTGTTCTTACACTTAAATTTATTTTGGTGATATATCCTTGACAGTGTTTCCTTTTGTTCTTGCCATGTATCTTATGTAGGTGTCGATGTAGAGGTTTACGTAGAAGTTAGTATTTTTCAATTGATATACAAAGAGAGCAGTATGACGTGTTTGCCCTAGCGTGATGTTGTTAGCGTTGTTGTGGGTAGAAGGGTAGGGGTTAGAGGGGGATAGGGGGTAGCGGGGCAGGGAGGGTGGAGGTTGCGGGGAGGGAGATAGAGGGGAGTAGGTCACCCTCCCGTTGGCTGTATATTCTTGCTGTAGCAAGTAAGCACTTAGTCATGGGGTAATGGCAGGTCAAATGGTATTTATTGTCCATTGACATTACTTGATAATAATTGTATCATTAGAGTACATTAACAGTAGCCTTTCTCGGGAATCTTAAAAGTTACCTATATACACTTTAAAGCAATTTTTGGTAAATATATTTCTCTTGAATCTATATTCCCTTATGTATCCAGCAATAATAACTTCAGTAGATGTAGTTATTACATTATATGGCACTCGATAATGCGCTCACAGTACCAGTTTCGATTGTCATTCTCGGCCTTATAGTGTTCACGCTTACGAACAATGAAAATAGTGTGTTATAATATAAAGCCTAAATATTTAACGAAAATGCCGTTTAAAAGATGTGGCTATGAAAATTTATTGTCGAAGCAAATATGTTCAGTGCCATATAGTGTGATATATGTAGGGTTCGCAGCGCACAAGGTGAGCTCTAATGTTACCCTCCCTATTGGAGGTGGGCGTATTGCCTATTTTGTGGCACCAAGCACAGGTCGATGGTTCTGGTGGAGTCGTGGCAGTGTCGATGCACTCGCAAATTGTCATTGGATTATATGAAACGGTAGCCAATATAATAAACATACGTACGGACGTCTTTAAAACGCAGTGAGACATTTTATTGACTGCGATCTAGCACTGGCTGGACTGGCTCGTCTAATCCACTGGCTGTTTGTGTATGTTTGGACCGCATTGTGATTGTGGGTGGGGTTTGGCCAATTTTAATTTTCTCATATAGTCTCTCGGTCTGGTTAGGGCACAGTAAGCTGATCACCTGCTTGCCTGACAAGTATAGTGAGTGATCTTTGAAATATTGTATTGTTATTATGTCATCGTTGTATGGTTCAGAAATACTATTCAAATATTACCGAAGTGACAGCCATCAAATGTTTTCACCGAGTATTTAAGTTGTTTAGCATGTTTATGATATTTATATATATTTCTTCACCCACCTTAACACCACCGACTTATTTGGTCTCCACTTTTTGAAAACCAACAATTAAGGTTGTGAGCTCTATTCCATTCGGAATTTATAAGCCACAGAGTGCTTGTGCAATAAATATCACAGTTTGGATCTAGGCTTTTAAATTATTATAGATTATATACATTGTTGAGCTGATTATAAAAATTTAATATATTATTATACCTTTTAATATTGTTAAAGAATTCTAATTGCATTCCACATCTAGAGTGAACGAATTTGAGAAGACCATTTTCAATCTACATTATACAAGTTATTTTTTTTATAATCGTAGGATTATTAGCAGTTGCCAATGTTTTTTCCTTTAGTCAGTAAAAGTACAAATATTTTAATATACAATTCTTGGTATTTACGTATTGTAGTATTTTATTTTTTTAATTCATTTGATTCTTTAACTATAAGCATAATGTTTTCACGTAAGCGCGGCCATTTAGATGTTCTCATCACGCAAATTATTCAGTATATAAAAAAAAAACATATCATATTGAATCTATTTGTATCTCACAATACGTCACATGTAGACAGACAAATGTTTGTTTATTATAACATAAAAATTAAATAACCCGTGTTAGTGGTCACATTTGATATCTTTCTTACTTTAAGTTAGGTTCCACCACAGATTATTGAATGGTAATGACGAGACCAATGCGCACCATGTTTTTTTGCTTACATCTGCCGTACTGTGAGAAGGACTATTATTTTTTACATGCATAAATTTACAACATCCGTGTTTTCATCTCGTTGAGGTGTATATACGTTTAGAATGGCGTTTGTTTTTAAATTAGTTTTAAGTACATGCTAAGTTTACACATTATAATTTTCTTGTCATTTTATGTTAACATTTGATTTTTTTTGTAATTTGTGTTTGTGTGTGAAAGGTGCATGTTCTTTATGCATATTTTAATTTTGATCCAAAGATATCTTTAATGCTTATAATTTAATTAGTAATTTTAATCTTTTTGATATGAAAATGACATTTGTGGAGTGTGCATTGGTATTTGATATTAGGATTTAAATATTTTTTCTGTAGTGTTGGTGCAGCTGAGCAAATGTCTACTATATTCTCTTAGGAATATATTGCTCAATAATTTTATTCTGTTAAAGTATTTTAAACTTAGGATGTAGTCCACGTGGGGTGTACGTATTGTAGTGGACTTCAGTGACACAAAAATATATCTAACAGACAATACCCTCCGTAAAGTTTGAAAATTGTAAACGTTAAAATTTTATTAGATGTAGTTGCCTTCATAGCGACTTGCAGTAAGAGCAAGTTGCAAGGGGAGCCAACATCACGCACGCGGGCCGTAACCTAACGCCGTCCTCTATACTGCGCTGGTAGACTAACGAGGATACCAACGATTATCGATATCTACCATCTTAAATAATTATAATATGATCACTGACACTTATTTAACTGTAAGTCATCCATTTTCATTTCACTCCACGCAATCGTTGGTCGTCCGTTTCTCTCTACTTAAATATGACTAATCCTGCTTGCTCCGTTCCAGGCTTGTTCCTAACGTAACTAAAACTAATGTATTGACGTAGTTGTCCGCTCGTACACCGGCGGTGGTGAGGCGATGACGTCATTGCGGCCCGCGTAGTGGCGTTGGCTGGATAATTAGACTATTTTGCCCCACAGTCAACGAAATATTGTTATCCATACAGGAGTTTTTGCTGCATTGTGCCTAGATCTTAGAAGTTAATAATATCGAGGTAGAGTTAATCTCAAATATTTTGGCTCTTTGAATATTCCATGATATTATTTTGTTTTTCATGAAAATGTATTTACATTATTATACATTCATACACTTAGTAATTATTGTATACATGAATATACATTGCGTAGTTTGTAACTTGGTTTTATTGTAAATTTAAGATGCCCAACTAGTTTGTATGTCTGTCCACAACGCTCCGGAGGAATTGATTGCGCTACATTATTGTCACCTTAGTCGGCATGCGATGTTATCGTGTGGACACACGTAGAATTCGTTTTTTTTGACTAGTTGCACATCTTATTTTGACCAAATTTATTCGTCGCTGGTGTCACTTGGGAATTGGTTGTCACGTGACGTCAGCGGCTTCTTAACGATTAAGTTTATTATGTATCGTGAACTGTGGCCAGGATAACAACAGCACAGAGCAGTGTATTTCAGAGCCTGCCTAAAATATATTTTTGTCATGATTTTATTTAGGTATATACATGTTATTATTCACATATTACAGTTTTCTCAATATTAGCTTGTATTTTAATTAAGAAATAATCATATTTAACATTGCCAGGTGATCAGCAACCTGCACTTTAATATTTTTGGAAACTATTGAACTTAAATTGTACTGACTTTATAAATATATTTACTTCAATAAAGATTTTCCATGCCACTATCAAGACATCTTTTTATTTTTTGAGCTTCTATAGTTATTTTAATAAAACTTCTTAATCATTTTAGAATATTTATTATTTCAATTGATTTAATTATGTCATAATAAAAAGCACTTTGTGCATAAATTTTATATATAAAATGTCTAATGTATCACAATAAGGTAACTTATTCAATGGGAGGTATTTTATGAGGAACTTTTATAAACACATTCACCAGCGATCCAAGTAGATTTAACGTCGAGAGTATCTGGATTTAACAGGATAAAGTCTGCATCAGATCCAAAATTTAAAGTGCCTTTGATGTGATCTATGCCTAAAGCTTTCGCAGGGTGTAGAGACGCTGTTTCTAACGCATACTCCAAGGAACATTCTGAAAAAAGAAATTGTTACTAACTATAGTAGTCAACAAGTCGTGGCGTTACCTGCAAGACGGAGCGCAGATTTTATTTTAGAATTTTTCTTATTAGTATTTTTTTTCCTACCTACTTCAGGGCGGCCACCACTTGATGCGTGTACTTAGTAAACTTAGTCTAAATGCATATTACTTAACATTTCTTATTGTGAAAAGAGTTTAACTCCACTCTGATAGGTGAATGCGAAACGAAAATAAATTTAAATATAATCATTCCTCTTGTTGAGACCGTTGTAGCGCAAGGAAACAAGCGTGCGACTGACAACGCGACGATTGTGGGTTCGGTTTAGAGGATTTAAATATTTTCATTTTTCTCGCTCTGGTGGCAAGGCGTTAAGTTCCGCCACTCAATACGCAATCCAAAACAAAAACCTCGAGAGTTCGACGGTAAGGGGGGCTCGGTGAGGGGGAGTGTCTTAATCGAAAATGGAGTGTCCCTGCCTACCCTGCTTATGTGCCGAATACAGCGTGAAAAAAAACTTAACTAGAACTGCTTTACAAATAAAAAGAAAATACAAACCAGTAGCATCTTTAAATATTTTAACACACTGGTTGAGAGCGCTAGTACTTCCACACAGTGTTTTGGTACCAGTGACGTAGGCGCGCCCATTTTCCACGTTCACAGATTGTGGGCCGATCCTGTAACTACCGTCTGGTAAACCTTGGGCGGCTACAGCGTCACTTACTAATATTAAACCTAAAATTAAGGATTGTTATTACTATAGTTTTATTTGGTTTGATTTTGAATTTATATTTTGTAGTGCAGTGAATAGTTGTTTTAATAACAAGGTGCCTTCGTCACTCTCGCCATAGATTTTGAAGGAAAATGGTGTAATTTATTCAGTACAATAGTTCTTTCTCATATATGGTTTTTTTAATTTAACACTTCTAGACACTTTTTAAATAATAGACAAAGAAGGCTCAAGTATTTACTTAAAATCATGCACTTTAAAATTAAACATATTTTTTTTTATAAATCTATAAACACTATTTGACTAACATACTAAATAAAATTAGTGATAATTTTACCATTAGGATTGGTTCTACATGCTATCCTTAGTGCAGCTGGATGAGTATGAATTCCGTCAGATATGATTCCATAGAAGACTTGTTTCTCCGTTGAAGAAGCTAGTAAACCTACTAAGCCAGGATCTCTATGGTGGAACTAGGAGAAAACAATATGTTAGTATTTTTCTTTTTAAAGTTTCAAATAAAGTTTTTCATCCATTAGTAAATAATTTTTGAAATCTATTGGTGTAAATCTAAATTCATTTATAAAATTTACGTGGGAGAAATGCTTTCTTTTTAATAAACAGAGTTTAGACCATTCAGGGCGATCTCTTTTTCTGTTCTACAGAACAAGTGTACAACATCATCCTCGTCTATTGTAGTTTGGTAGGCATCATATACAGTACCTAGTAGGCGTCCTACAGACATCGTCACGTCAAGTGAGAGTTCATGGCAAAACTGCATAAAAACCGTAACGTGTATGTGCAACATGAATGAACTCGGTTTTACCTATCGGTTATGCATGTACGGCTAAAATATTGGACGACGTCTATGTGATATCTGTACTTGGGTTAGCACTTGTTCTTCACAAAAAAAACAGAAAAAGGTCTAAACGCTGGTTATTGAAAAGAAAGCTCAATTCTTCCAAAAACAGGTTTCAAAAATTAATCTACAAATGGGTGAAAAACTTTATTTGAAACTATAAAAAACAGAGAGCTGTTGCAGGTAAGCTCGCCGGATGCCACACACCCTCGGTTATGCTCGCGCTCAAACAAAACAGAGCGACATAAAATATCAATTTTGATATTTGCTCGGTTGCATGTACATAGGATGCACAGATAACTGTACAGTTTTATCACATACTCATACATGCTAGGATTTGCCTCTATTAGGAAGGTCTCGAGCTCTCCAGTTTTTGCAATATAGCTTTAATATAGCCTTTCTCAATAAATGGACTATCAAAAACAAAAGGAATTTTTGAAATCAAACCAATAGTCGTGAGATTGGCCGCTTCATCATCATCATATAATATTTTCAGCTTTATAATTATAATATATAGATTATGTTAATAAACTTACTGGTAGCATGGCATTAAATAGATGAGTTATTAAATTTGCTCCACATTTCACACCTTCTTCACCTTGGGTGAGGCTAGCAGAAGAATGTCCGAGGGCTACTTTTATACCAAGGCTTGTTAAGCCTCTTATTGCTGCCAAAGCACCAGGGAGCTCTGGCGCCAAAGTAACTATTATAACATCATCTAAAGATCCATATACTTCAAGAATGGATTCTAAGCCCTAGAAAAGTAATGTTCCTTTATCTTAGTTGTGGTTATTTTAACTTTTCTATTTAGTATTGATTATTGGTAAGGTCAAACATCTAACATTGATCCAACAAGGTTAAGACATCATAGGACCTTGTGTTCATTTTTTCATAATTTAATGAAAACAAAGTCTAAAATGTTTTTTTTTAATTTTTCATTACAATCATTGTATACAATTGTGTACTAAAAATATTTTATGTTTTAGAAAACATAAAATAAATATAGCGAGACTTAAACCTGTTGAAAATCAATAATAATATTTTTTACTATTATTATATTTTATAATATTACAAACAGACATCTGAAAATGATTTCATTTATGTTGATTGATAAGAGTTCATCATTGTGTTTATTATTTATACTAAAGTAAATGTAGGTTACAGATAAGGCTTTATCATATTAAATATTGCAAAAGAAATAAATTATTGTTTATTGACCTATTTTAAAAATCATCACCGTAAGAACAATTATTAAATAAAATATAAAAAATATATAGATTAAAAAAAATAATAACTGAATATAAACAAAAAATTATTCACCTTGTCAGGGTTTACAATTAATTCATCAGCATGGGCTCCTTTTTTAGCTGTATTGATAAATGGCCCTTCAAGATGAACTCCCAAAATAGTTGCTCCAGATTTGCTTCCCTGTTTTTTCTGTATTTTGGGTAAAACTTTTAAGTATTTTTCTTTTTCAGATGTTACCATAGTAGGACAGAATGAGGTCACTCCATAGGCTAATAATTCTTTAGCCACTTTTTGTACTCCTTTTTCAACATCTTCAGTATCATATGAAAAGTCTACACCCCATCCACCTAATATAAGAGAAAAATAAGCTAACAATACATTCCATTTTAGTAAGATCTTATTGAGGACATATTTAACATTTGAGGTCATGGTAAAAATTTTTAACGACATGATTAAGTAAAACAAAATACAAATAAGTAAAATATTAAATAATAGATGAGTTCTTTATTATTTGTATAAAAAAAATATATATTAGGTAAGTATGTACTAATTTTTTTTTAATTTTTAATTATAATTGACAAGATGAATACGATCTCAAGAATCGATTGTTTCTTACCATTGTTTTGAATATCTATTAATCCAGGAGCTATAAGTAAATTATTACAATTTACCGTTACGTCTGCTTCGGCCTGTTCCACATAAAATATTTGCTCAGGGTTCATAATTTTCCCATCTCGTATCCAAAGATCCTCCTTTATTATTTTACTGTTGCGAAGAATATAACAGTCGTGAAATCTGGTCAAGCCTGATTTACTTTTCATTTTATAAAGATAAGAATAAAATATACTGTAACTATAAATTAACAACAAACACGTCCAACATATTGTAATTTTGAATCAGCACTGTGTACTTGTGCTAGTGTGAATTGAAATTGCAAATTGTTTAACAAACAAGAATGACACTAAAAGTAATAACATGAGCTTTGCTGTCAAAGTCAGACAGAAATGTAAATTACGAAATTATATATCAACTTCGTTATGACATTGTTATGAAATACATTTTTTTTATAAGTAAATAAATACAAAATCAAAATTTTGAATTTTAATTTAAATAATTGATAAAAAAAATACAAAAAGATATGGATACGGAACATGACATAAGGTTAATTAAGATTTTAGCTGTTTAGCAAATGTTTGCCAGAAATTAATGGCATATTTCCCAGCAGGTTTATTACTATGGTAGTAGATTTTGAGGGGAGGTAAATTTGCAGACAAATTTCCTTTTTTTTACCTCATATATAGACTATTGTATGATAGTTTTCGTATGTCTCACCGACAGAAGTTTTGTCTTATTGCCGAAGGTTCGTTTTCCTGAAGACTTTGTGTTCTTATTTGTCATTTTAGGCCAAAATCCCAGGGTCCCCCGACCTATGTTAGTTTAGCAAAGCTGAAATTTTGAGGACTTTGAGTCTAATATTTAGTTAAGACACAGAAGATAATATTTAGTTAAGACAGAGAAGAGAGAGCAGAGATATGTGAGTACATAATAAGTTTTGGTTGATGAATACTTTTGGCGGTAAATCATTTCAAAGAGGTTCTCTCGGTCTATATAGGGTACCTGAATTACATCTTCAATTAAAAGAATTTCCTCGTCCCCGGAGATTATGCCTGCCATGACTATCGCTCCAAAGTGGTTCATTAAAGCTTACACTTGTCTGATTCTCGTCGTGCTCCGTTTACCAACGTTGATGCCATAGTGCAGATTTTACTCTTAACCAAATTCCGTATACGTTCCGAGAGCCTCTCTCAAAGTTCGTTGGCTGCTTCCGTCGTACTTGTTACGACTGTATCCCTAGCTAAGTCAAATTGTTTCACTATCCACGTCGTCTTACCACACCCGGGAACACCGTTGAACCACATCATGTTGGGCACCTTATACGTATACAACGTTGTAGATTCCAGAGTGCTTTCTAGGCATAGAACCATTTCCAGCTCGTTTTCCTTTAGCATAATCCGAGTATATTTTGCAGTAACCAAAACGGGGTCATTGGCAGGCGTGTTGAATTTAAGGTATCCTGTTCTCCTGGTCTCCTCTTCATTCAACTCGACGAAGCCAGATGTTGCGTTGTATGTTGCTATATGGCATTTGCCTTTCATGCTTCCCGCGATGGTCTGATCCACCTTGGAAAGCAAGTATAATTTCTCTGCACGTTCTGAGCTTGACTTGTTTGGTAGCATTCAGAACTGCAATTCCAGCATGGCGTCCTTACAGTGGTCCTCGTGCTCTCGAATTGGTAAGAAGTCTGGTGGTTGTACAATATCCATTGCCGGATTGGAACTTCAGCCGACTTCTTTGTAAATTCCTCCAGTGCCACTGCCTGTCTGTCATCCACACGAACTTTCCTTCTGCCAAATAGGTTCCCTGAAATTGTACTATAGCCACTGCACATGGCCCTCGCAGCTGGCCCCCTAGGAGGAGAAAGAATCTCTGCAGCCAGGGATGGGGAGGAGAAACAGGTTCGACGGTGCTGACAATTAACGAGGCTTAAGGTCTGACCAGCACAACCGTTATAGTGGTTAACACCAAATCTATTAGGCTGCAGCTGCATGATAGCGTTTCGCACGCCGTCGTAGCAATGTCTCGGCACACACGACAGCTGCACGTACTATAGCGAAGACAAAGATGACGCAGTCAAAATGTTAATTCGGAATGCGACGAGCAACGAGAAAACGCATTGAGGAATATAATTTAAAGATGGCTTTGAAAGATAGTAACGTAGTGATCTTCTCTTCCACCATAGCGGTCATGTCCTTATCCTAGTGCAAAATTCTTCACATCCAAATCAATTATTGTAATAGTTTAGTATGTACTTATAATTGTGTAATTAAGGATATATTGTAATGTATAAAATTGTTAAATATAAAATTATAAAGAGGCAGCGCTCCTTATACGGAAACAGCATAAAACAGCGTGAAGCTGATATTGGGTAAAATATTTCAAACCCATACCTAAAGAAATGAATTAAGATAACTCAACAGTTTAGACGTAGGTTTTTTTTTCATTTCACGATGAAAAAAAAACCTACGTCTAAACTGTTTCTCCATACCTGTATTTCGTGTGAAGCATAGATACCAATAACGTAAACACACACTACTACAAAAATTCTACTAAAGGTTTAAACTTTGCCGCCAATACCTACGACTCGATTTCGGGATGAGGCGTATGCGGTGGTTTCCCTTTGATAGATTTATGTCTGCGTGCGTCGTTCTTGATAAATAACGTTTTATTTTACAACGATAACTTTATTATTTACTAGCGACCCGCTCGCGGCTTCCCCCGCTTATACCACAGAATTATTTACTTAACACACTGAATTATGTTCGTGTTTTGATATACCTATTATGTATGTTTGCAGCGCAATGAAGATTTTTTATGAGAAAGTTATTAAAACTTTAGGTCGCATTTTTGTACCTCCCATAAGAATCTTCAATTGAATGTTTGAAATAAAAACACAACTTATCGATACTTACAATAAAATCCTAACTCATCGGTGTCTCCGCCATTGTAAATCGTTACTCACTCTTACTTTATATGATACCGGACCCGTTTTATGCGTAATATTCCCTTCTACCCATTTAGGTGTCTTATCAGAATATCCACGAACGAGAACTGGCTCGCCTACCTCCATGTCCCGGTCCGAGCCACCCTTGTTCCGCACCTGTCGGCGCTGAGCGGCGCGCACTACACTCGCCACGTCGGGCCTAATGGCGTCCAGGCGCCCGCGTAATCGACGTCCTAACAATGCAACCGCGGGAGCGACACCCGTCGTCGCGTGCTCCACGTTACGATATTGAAACAAAAAAGTCGATAACGCTTTCGATATATTTTTGCCTTCGTGAATCGCCCTCTTTATTACTTTTTTAATTATTTTAACCGCGTTCTCCGCTGCTCCATTACCTTGTGGTCTGTACGGTGCTGAAGTTATATGTCGAATACAATTTTGTTCACAATATTTTTTAAATTCAATAGACAAAAAAGGCGGACCGTTATCCGTTACAAGCTGAGTAGGTAACCCAAATCGTGAAAATGTGGATCTTAACACTTCTATCGTAGATTCCGCGTCCGTCCTGCTCATTGTCATTGCTTCAATCCATTTCGAATGTGCATCCACGAGGATCATATATTTTTTTCCTCCATGTTCGGCAAAATCCGCATGAATACGCTGCCAGGGTTTCAAAGGGAACTCCCACGGATGCATAACAGCACGGGGAGGTGCGTCACGCACCGCTCCGCATGCCTCACAAGATCGACTTAA
>JAAIXJ010000011.1:23492-61720 GCA_013403705.1 Heliconius hermathena | reverse complement strand
TTATATAAAAGTCAACCACAAACATACATATAAAACGGAACACGATAAATACTGATTTGGAAGAAAATAATAAAGAGAACAAAGGAACGTATGGAAAGCGCATCGAGTGGCAAGCATCGACTGTTATAAATAAAATATGCCGTCGACAAGTGGGTAGGCGTAAATGTTATAACGCCTTACCGGTTCGGTCGACGGCAGCGATCGCTTTTATATAAATATACTAAATACGAATACTTATTACAAAATATATAAATCCTATTAAACGTATGTATGATTTTATGTATGTGTATAAATGATAAATAAATAAATTACAATATTGAAATATATAAATAAGAAATATTAAATAAACTATAAATGTAAATAATAGTTCCCTACACACAGTAGCCCATTGTAATATCACACGAAGGATTTGAAGCTGTTTGGAATCCTTCATAATATTTTTTTTCATAAATCATCGCTCGTTCTACTTTTTAAATTTAGTCAGTCAGTTTAGAAATGTGGTATAACAACGTAACTCATTTATTTAATTAGTATAGCCATAGAAAGCCATACAAATGAGACTAAATATGAAATTTGTTAAGCTAGCAATTATTAACATAGAAGTAAATGTTTGTAGGTGTATACCTGTAGGTGTATACCTGTAGGTGTATACCTGTAGGGTATAGGTAGGGTACAAGACGGCGGCGGTGGATACGGTTGTACCAATTTTCCTTCGATTGTACACAGCACAGCTATTACAGCATTATTGCAGACAAAGATTAAACTATTATTTTTTTATTATAATATAATATAATATTTATTATATTATTCTATTTATTATATTATTCTATTTAAATTAAAATCAAAAGTTATGGTGAGACAGATTGATGTCCAATTAATATGCCATTTTTATGAATCTTTACGTAGTTTATCTGTACGGTAGTTTGTCGAAAGCGCTTGAATGAGCGCATACAAGAGCTGTTTCAATGAGACAATATGCAATCAAAATCATATGGAATATACTGATTAATATTTTTTATTAATGATATTATAGAACATCAAGTATATCATTATAGTTGATGATAATTATTTATTTACGTTTTCACAAATTTTACTACGTATCCGTTACATAAATTACACTGTAGTAGTTATATTTTCCTAGTGAGATAAAAATAGCCTCAACGCATTTATTAAATAGATTATATACAACACACTTATTGAATAAATTGAATTGACTAATGTGTCACAAAGTCATAGTAGTGCAGTAGGAAGGCGTTTGTCTGTAAATGCAATGGTTGTGGATTCGATTTCCGCTTGGGGAATTAATAAATCTCATTTTCTTGCTCTGATAAGACACGGTTCCGCCGCCAAAAACACAATGTATCGAAATTGTGCGCAAAGCGTAGAACTCAGTGTGGAATAAAGGAAGGAGACGAAAATTAAATCAATAATTTAATTTGATAAAAAAATTGATTCACGCTATATCCCGCAACCAGTAGGGTAGGTAGAGGGAACCATGTGTTAAAACACTCCGTTCTCCACTTTTCGCCAAATTCTGGAGGCATTGCGTGTTGAGTGGCGGAACTCAACGCCGCGTTTTTGTCTCGACACCGAGCGAGAGCGAAATGAAAATATAAATTTAAATAAATATTTTATTTATGTGGGGATCGAACCCACAATCAGTCGCGTTTATAGTCACATTTTGTGCCTCTGCGCCACGACTGTCCTCCATTTAGTTTTATAAGTTAGTCTATATAAAACACATGGTGTAAATATAAGCAAATTGTACATATATCATATATTAAATATTTATTAACAACTCGTTCTCGTACGTAGTCGCCGAGACTTGCCTTGCCTAACCTTTAACCTGTTGTTGAATGACCTTTTCATATTATTTCAATTTACCACCCATTGTTATAAATTGCGCCAGAAAATTTTGCCGTTTTCATTATGTAGATTCCCAGGTCATGCCTTTATATATTTATGTATACTGTTTAGAAATAAAAAATATCCATTAGTACATTTTATGGTAAGAAGCCGTTTCCATGTTTCTGAATTTGAAATTAACTACATCGTTTATTATTTCCTGGCTTTATAGCTCTTCTTCTTCTAATACATATAACAAAATAAGTTTTATTCGTCTATCTAGAGATTTATACTTGAAATAAAAATTGAAAAAATGTATATAGGTATATATATTTGTTAATAAAGATACATTTTTACTGTATAATTTTAGTATAGAATTAGTTTTACTCGCTGAAAAATATAAAAAAAAAATCTTTGTCTAAAAAGTCTTTTAAATATGATTATATTTTCTCAATTGAATACGATGTGACTGTAAAATCGACAGGTTGTAGGTTCGATCCTCACTCAAGGTAGTGAAATATTTATATTTCCATTTCTTCGCTCTGGTGTCGAGGTAAAGCGCGGCGTTGAGCTCCGCCACTCAGCACGCAATGCCTCCAGAATTCGGCGGAAAGTGGGGAACGGAGTGTCTCAACACTAGGTGCCCTCTGGCTAACCTGCTGTGTGCGGGATACAGCGTGAAGCTGATTTACTTTTTAATTTAATATAAAATGAATTTAAAACTAAAACAAGTAATGTATAAGTGTATCCTAATGGGTATTGGCCATCAGGGGATGAAAGCTTAGAAGTGTTGCGACTGCGCGGCCTGGAGGTACGAGCGTAGCCTCTTGTAGCGGTGTCGTCACTCAGTCGGCGTCGAGCTGTGCTACGAGACCCGCGCCGCGCGTCACGCACCCGCTACGTAGTGCGCGTAATGTTTCTTGCATCGCATGCCCAACGGCAGTAAACTGTGACTAAAGTGATTAATTCGAATATTTAAAGTGAACTTTGTTATGTAAATCAGTTTAATATGTACAATGTTTCACGAATTGCTGCACTTTCTGTAAAAGAAATTTTAGACTTAAGGGATACAAACTTTCGGTACGTTTGTTAATGTGTTTTCATAACTTTTTGCATGAACAACATTTTTTTCCTTTGAAAACTTCTGTACTTTTACAACTTTTGAAGCTTCATGAACAGTTCTATTGATGTTGTGAAATTGTTACGAATGAAGTTGTGTTTAAATGAATCTTTTAAAAAATATAGGTGTATTTACTTATTGAAATACAGCTTACATTTGTTTAATTTTTTGTTAATACTTAAGATTTTATATCAGCCTCACGCTGTATCCCGCAAATAGAGGGAACCTAGTATTAAAACACTCCGTTTCCCAATTTCCGCCAAATTTTTCAAGGCGTGTTGAATGGCAGAACTCAACGCCAGTAATTGATTAAAATAATAATTACTAAAATAAACATTTCATGTAAAAACGAAATAACATAAAATGAAAAAGTAAAATACATCAAACGAAATATAAAATGAAATCAAATATTCTGTTTTTCTTGCCCTGAGGACTTAAATGATTCGATGCAAAAAAAAAGAAAAATTATAAAGATACCTGTAGTTCAAGGCTATTTTCTCTGTCTATTGTTTATTAATTGATCGAAGTCTAGGAAGGCTTGAAAAGATGTAGGTCCGTACATAGATATTTGTTACATATGATACTGGAGAGCACAATCTGCTCTATTTAGATAGAACCAATTTTAATCATCTGCATGGCTATCCTTGCATATATAAGAGAAAGTGTGGAATAATTATAAAGATAAAGACAACAAGACCAATGAGGACGTAATTACTTAACAACTTATTATCATTTCCTCGCTCTGTTAACGAGGCAAAGCGCGGCGCGGCAAACCGCAGCGTTGAGTTCCGAAACATAATAAGCAATGCCTTCAGATTTCGGTGAAAAGTGGGGAACGATTGTGTCTTAATGGGAACCAAATGTCTCAATACTAGTTTCTCAAGTTCCCCTTTGCCTACCCTGTTGGATTCAGCGTGAAGCTGAAAAAAATCTTATTGATATGTATATTAGGTACGTACTCATTTTCTTGTATACACGTAATTTATTCAGGTACGCATATAAATTATTCATGATCATTTATAATTATTCATATTTATTCATAATATACAGGGTGATTCGTACATAGATATTATAGATAAACTGATAGAAGTGACAAAGGAAGTTATTTTCAATCAATTCTACTCCATGAAATTTTACCGTTTTCTAGAGATATTCACCATTTAAAAATATATTAAATATCGGGTAAATTGAGGCTAGTCTTGGCGCAGTTGGTTGTGGGTCGATCCCCACTCGAGGAAATAAAATATTTATTTCCATTAATATTTTCATTTCTTCGCTCAGGTGTCGAGGCAAAGCGTGGCGTTGAGTTTCGTCATTCAACACGCAATGCCTCCAGAAGTTCCCTCTGCCTACCCTGCTGTGTGCGGGATACAGCGTGAAGCTGATTTTCTAAATACCTATATGTGCACAATAAAACGCTCGAGTAAAAGTATTTTTTGTAAATAGAACAAATTGTAGTCACCAATATTATACATAACAAATATCCTACTGTCCTATGGATCTACAGCTACTTCAGCCTACTCCACCATCAGCTATTAGACAGAGAATATAGCTTTGAACTACAGGTACCTTTGTGAGTTTTCTTTACGTGTTTTTCCATTGATTTTATTGGTAATTTTGTTTTTTCTGATGTACGTCTCATTTAATCATGTAACATGAACGTGATTATTATACTTTTTTTATTGGAGCTGTAATTTTTATAGTGATGTTTTCATATTTTTTTTAAAAACATCTTAATTTTGTCCTTGTTCGACTGATATTAAAAAAGTGTGATTCTTACAAGTAATTCTTAGCATATAACTTAAATTTTCAATTTCATGAAATTCCGCGAACACTATGTACTGCAAGCATGTGAATAATATGTAATATTCCTATTAGATGATTTATGATATGATATAGAAAATAGGGTACAAATATCTCACTTGTTGTCGAATGTCAGCATGCTTTTATAAATCTGCATGTCTCTGCGGTAATAACCGCCTCTATATCGGGAACTACTGTTGTTAAGTCGCTTCAGGGCAGTTGCTTCGGACATCAAGTAGATAATCGATGGGCGTTACCACCCAAAATGCAATATGGTGTCGAAAGTATTATCCTATCATTACCTTTTACACTCTATATAAACTTAGAGCTTTTTTCACTAGATATTCTACGAGGTGCTTGCAAAAGTGCAATTAAAAATGTACTTTATGTATCGAATAAGCAATAAAAGTATTTGTGTTTATTTTTATATATGTATATTCTTTTGTATTAGACAAAAGATTATTTTTACATGAACACACTTTTGTGTGCAATAAAAAATATTCTGTGTAATATTTATTTCATATAATATTGATTTAAAACAAAATACATATTCATTATTTTTACTATAAATAAAATGAGGTTTATTGCTGAATAAGCTGAATAGGTAAAATGTAATATCATACACCGTTTCAATCTTGTACGTTTCTATAAAATGTAATATCATCCTTTTTTAGAAATGCATATAAATTTTGAAGGCAGCTTAGCGTAGCGTAGATTTTTACAAATTAAAAAAATTTCCCTACAGATATGCTAACAATATATAATAAATAAGTTGTAAAAAGCGCTTAAGAATTTCGACGTAGCTTGATGAGAACATATGGCTTAGTGGTCAGAGTGCTTCGACGGTTTCCAAGAGGTGCGGGTTCAAATCGCGCTACGTTAAAATTTTTATACGTTTCTAAAAAAGTTTTTTTGTTTCTTAAGTGTGGAATAAGACTTTAAAAATGTTAAAAGAATATGTAATATCATGCTAATATTAACAATGTGAAAGTTGGTGAAGATAGGTGTTTGTTCTACTTTCACGCAAAATCTAATGAACGAATTTATATGTACGTCACTTTACAGTAATATAGCTTATACTTCAGAATAACACTTTGCTACTATTTACGTAAAGATTTTGTATAATTTGGCTATAACATAACAATAAATTTAAGCGAGCGGAACCGCATTTGGGTCGCTAGTTTATAACATCAATTGCTTTTTTCTTTTATTACATATGTTACTTACTTTAGTAAGTAACTAAAGGCTTTTTAAATAATATAGAATAGAGGGAGTTTCAGTGAAAGTATATCTTTTGAATGAGGTTGAAATTCACATCGAAATCGTATTATTATTATTTGTTATATCCTACTAAGTTATGCGAATGCTTGTTTTTCTTCCAGCTTCACGCTGTAGCAGGATGTCAAATGGAGCTTAGTGTTTAGACACTCTGCACTTCGCTTTCCGTCGAATTCTGGAGGCACTTCATGTCGAGAGGCGGAACTCTGCGCCGCGCTTTGCCTGGACATTACAAACGAAAATTTCCTCGAGTAGGAATCGAATCCAAAACCTGACGCATTTACAGTCACACGTTCATGTCCCTGCACCACGATTGTCCTCAATATCACATATTAACATGAATACGTTAGCGGTTTCATATCAATTAACATATTGACAGAAAACAACATAATTGTAAAAATAACATCACGAAGAGCTAATTACATAGAAAATGTTCATATCCCTTTTGATAAATGGTTTAATTATATATCATTGTTTGAGTTACAAAAGACGCAAAACAGCAAAAAAGTGTCGACGGACGCAGGTTCTGACAGTGACTTATGCGCCGTCCGCCCTTTCACTGCCTTCTTGCAATTGTCGCAACTCATTCTCTTAAAATGTTGCTAAAATTTGTGTCTACTGAGGCTATTTAACTTTTGGGGTGCTGCAAATGAAAGCACGTTCAAGATCTTCCTAAAGTGTCCTCTTTAAATGAAACAGGAAGTTGGTCATTTAACTCGGTTATAAATTTTACGGATTTTAAAAAATTGTACAAAAAATGTGTAATATTTGTGAAATGTATAACGACAGAAGCAATTGAGATAAAATCTGTTATTTTATATTTTAATTATTATAATGAAATTTAATAGACTATTTCGTCAAAATATAATAACAAAAATGAACGTAGTCTTAAGACTAAGTTCCTTCTGCGTACCTTAAAAAAATGATATATATATATANTTGCTAAAATTTGTGTCTACTGAGGCTATTTAACTTTTGGGGTGCTGCAAATGAAAGCACGTTCAAGATCTTTCTAAAGTGTCCTCTTTAAATGAAACAGGAAGTTGGTCATTTAACTCGGTTATAAATTTTACAGATTTGAAAAAATTGTACAAAAATATGTGTAATATTTGTGAAATGTATAACGACAGAAGCAATTGAAATAAAATCTGTTATTTTGTATTTTAATTGATATTAGTATCTTTCATGTACCAGTAAAATGTTCCTAATCAAATTTAATAGACTATTTCGTTAAAATATAATAACAAAGATTATTTGATTTCGTGAAATAGTGGCACAAGCGTGAAAACTATAAACGTGACAGTTGTAGGCTGATTGCCACTCGGGGGGATGTAATATTTTATAGTTTCATTTTCTCGCTCTAGTAACAGTAAAGCGCGGCGTTAAGTTCCACCACATAATTCCTCCATATATATATATATATATATATATATATATATATATATATATATATATATATTTTAAAAGTATATAAGTAATAGTTTTAATACAAGAAGCAAATACTATGAATTGTATAATATTAATCGCTATATTAATTATCTTGAATCGTAAAAAACCACCGTTTCAATCTTGTGCATTTCTATATATTTATTTTATAATTTCCTCTCGCAAACAAAGAGTATAATGAAAAACAATGGTTCGACGTACGAGCATTGAGCAGGTACTCCACAAGCAAATACACTACGAAGTGACGTAACATTTATCGCATCACATTTTCATAAAGCGCCCGTAGCCATCATTTATCAGGTGCCTGTGCCTGTACTCCGGAGGGAGGGTACATTTTACAAAATATTTATTTGCTGCGCTCGTAGAGATTTACATTTTGTACGACACGCATTAATCGTACATTTAATCCCAGGAGCTGAATTCACCTGTAGTAATGTCTATCAATTTTTTGTTTTATAAAAATGGATGGACGATCTAATTATGACGGTTGAAAATATGTTTTTTCTTTTGTAAGTATTTTTTTTTAACTATTGAAAATAAATTTCATGAATGACAATAGTGTAATATTTTTTTCTTATTTGAAGCTAAAATTATTTTTATATATATTTGTGTAAGTATTATATTAAAATATAACTTATTTATTTACTTGCTACTTGTTAATCATAAGTTCTAGTAGGTTAGGTCAATATTTTTTCCCGCTGGGGATACAGAGTGAAGCTTACCGAGTTTCCCCTTACCTCGCTTACCGCACACTTTTCCGTCATAATTCTTTTTTGTCAATCTTTCATCACTAATTCGTTCTGCGTGCCGAAAAAAGCTGACCACGTTCTTCATTCTCACCGTAACATCCTCGCTAGTACCTGTAATTCTGCGTATCTCTTTATTGCGGATTCTATCAGCTAAGCTGACTCCACATGTTCTACAAAGAGATCGCATGTCTACAGCATTCATCTTTCTTTCATTCTTCTTCTGTAATACCCACGTTTGGCTTGTAATAAACGTGTGGTTCTGTTAAAATTTTACTGTCTTCAGAAAGCACCCCTTTCGTTCTATAATACAGGTTAGCGAGAAATACTAACTTCTCGCCAGAAAAGCTTCATGGTTCTTTATCAGTACTTTCGTTTGGTGGTTTTGCAGCTTAAACTCTTTCTTTTTTATCTCTCTCATATTTTTATCCGTACCTGAGGCTTTATAATGCTGCCATGGTTTATTCTTTCTTTCTACAGCATATTGCACTTCGTCATCCCACCATTCGTCGTGCTTTTTAGTAGTTCCATAACTCTACGAAATAATGTTATTAGTTATATTTCTGCTTTTAATTTTATCTTCTTTAGAAAAATTTCGAATCAAAACTGAATTTGTGAATAGCTTAAAGTTTTTTTCTTCTAAAGTCTAAATATTTTTTCTTTTGCTATTTCAAAATTACCATTTCTATTCCCAATATAGACTATTAATTAGATTAACTTGTGAAAAAGATCGTGCACACTTTTGTCCCTGGAGAAAAATGTGTAAACCGGTAATGGAATTTAAAAAGGCTTTGGATACGGATAACGGGCCAACGCCGTGCGCCGAGCGGTCACTCGTATATGATATATGTGAATTTTTATAGGTTTTTAACTATACGTTAAATAAATTCTGCTGAAAATGGCAAAATTATAGTCAGTCCTTTCTTTTACATATTTTTCAGCCCCATTGATATGATAAAATGACTATTTTAGGGCGGTAATAGATATATTGATATGATAAAATATTCTTTTATAGTGTTGGAATAACTGTTTTATTTCATTTTATGTTTTTTTTTTGTTTATTTTTTACAGTGTATGTACTCTTATTCCATATCTTTAGAAATTGTCAACAATTTTTTTTAAAGTTTTCCTTCATCTACTAACAATTTGTCAGTAATATTTAAGAACTTAAAATAAAAAATAAACGTACAAAAAATATTAAATCGTATTTCGTTCAGAGAAAACTAATTGAATTAAAAATATATATTTTTTTTATTTTATGATTCATAAAAGTAAAATATAATTTCTACTTATTTACTTTAGCATATTACTCGTCTTTGGAAAAACATTTCGAGAACGTTCTATTAATTATAGTTTGCTTAACATATTCTTACTGGCGTGTATTAAATTATTTTATTTATGATGTTATTTTTTCAGATTACCGATGTAGCAGGGTAGGCAGAGGGAACCTAGTGTTAAGACACTACGTTCCCCATTTTTCGATGAATTTGAGTGGGAGGAACCCAACTTTGTCTTGATACCAGACTGACGAAATGAATGAACGAATTTGGATCGAACCCACAACCATCGCATTTACAGTCACACGCTTGTGCCTCTGCGCCACGACTGGCCTTATTTATGATGTTAATTATTTTAAACAAAAATAAATAAACTACAAAAATCGTTGTAACACGTGGATTAATGCTTTTAAGCTGTCGCCAGTATTAATCTGTTAATGAGCGCAATAAAATACTGGCCATAAATTTAATAGCAATTTAACATGTCATACGCACAAAGCCTTCTGTGATGTATGTATAGGCATTGACCATTGTAAATTAGTTTCGTGACTCCTGACACTTCAAAGTATGTAATATACATACTTGTTTGGTCGTTTCGTCAGATACTACTATTAAAGGTAAGGTTTATTATCAAAATGTAATATATATTATATAAAAAATTATATAATGCCTTATATATTAAGGGCAGTCGTGGCCCATGGGCACAAAGTGTGACTGTAAGCGCAACTGGTTGTGGGTTCGATCCCCACTCGAGGAAATGAAACATTTATTTAAATTTATATTTCCATTTCTTCGTTCTGGTGTTAAGGCAAAGTGCGACGTTGAGTTCTGCCAATCAGCACGCAATGCCTCCAGAATTCGGCAGAAAGTGGGTGTCGGAGTGTCTTAACACTAAATTCCCTCTGCCTGCACGACTGTGTGCGGGATACAGCGTGAAATTGATTTTAAATTAATCTGTTAGCTTCGCGCTATATCCCGCACATAGCAGACTAGGCAGAGGGAACCTGGGAAACTAGTGTTAAGACACTTCCGTTCCCTACTTTCCACCGAATACTGGAGGCTTATGTGTTGAGTGGCGGAACTCAGCGCCTTAGCCTCAACACCAGAGCGAAGCAATGAAATCATTTTCTCAAGTGAGAATCGACACCACAACCGTCGCTTTAAAGTCACAAACTTGTGCCACTGCTCCACTCTCCTTATATTATTTTTTATTAATCACCTATCCGAACAATGTCAACGACTTGAGCTTGATTGGCATCTTTATACGTTTATCATTCTTAGTGGGATGATTAATACTCAAATATTTTTCAGTCTCAAAAATAAAATCTATGTATATTTTTCATACCAATTTAGACATATTATATAGTACGGTTTGTACCCTTCGCCACTTTCCGCTCATTTTAAGAGACTTGAGCGGACCTTACATCGCTATTCTCCAATTGCATTCAGGACAACCTTGCAGGGCAGTCCGTTCCATCTTCCCACAATATGCAGAAATGTGTCAGGTTTTTTGTTTATTTAGTGATTTATTTTTCCATCATGTATGTCACAAAGATGTAGTGAAAGTATTGGTTAAATATTTCAATATAAAATATAATATTATATACTCGTATGTGCCATACTGAGAAATAAGAAGCTGAGTAGAGGATAAAATTATGAGAGTATCATTTTTTTATAAGTAGATTAGTAGTAGATTCAAAGTTAAAATAGGAACAAAATATACAGAAAAAATTTAGAGATCAAATCGAATTGAAAATAAAGTATAAAATAAAATGTTACTCGAAGATAGATGTCGTTTTCTTTTAAAAAATAAAAATAATGAAAACGTTGAAATCCCTTTAGTAAGAGATGACAAGAAAAGAGCTCTTATTAATATTCATATCCTTTTTACGTATTATAGTTTATGAGAAAACAGACAAGTATAAAATTTATTTTTAATATATAAATTGACTATTTATTTATGTATAGTAGTAGTAGTAGTAAGTTTGTTTATTAACAAAATTATATAGAAAAGTGGTTCCCGTTAGGCGAGTTAGCGAGCTATGTATACATGTGCCCGTAGTTATTATTCACATTTATTTATATAATAATAATAAAAAACGGTAATTTTTAAACTGTTTATTTCCACGTTACTTCTGAAGTTTTCATAATTTTTAATTTTATTTATGGACATTTTTATCTTTAAAGAGAACTTTATTCAGATGAATTATAATTTCTCATTTAAACGAAATGTGAAGTATTTCACCGAGACTCAGTGAATGTAGCATTAGAAAGCACAAATAAAATTTAATTTAGGAAGACTTTTTATTTTGTTTTTTAGCTTCTCGCTGTATCCCGCATGTAGTAGAGTAGGCAAACGGAGCCTCGAGTTAAGCCACCACTCCTCACTTTCCGTTGAATTTTGGAGGTGTTGAGAGGCAGAACCTCGACACCAGAGCGAAGAAATAAAAATATTTAATCGAGTGGGAATCGAATCCACCACCTGCTGCTACCTTAACTATCACACGATTCCATGATAGGCTAATTGTGGCACAGGGGTGCCAGGCTATAAGATTTATTATTATTATATGATTTATTATTTATTAGTGTAGGTACGTATTATAGAACGAATGCATTTCATAAAGATTCCAATAATATGCTATTTAAATATATTTTTTCATAAATAAGAAATTACAAACGATATTTCTCTATTGTTTTCACATCTCTTATTCAATGGATTTCTACTTGAACGTTTTCTAAGCGAGCAAATATTGCCTTTCTGTCAAACAATAAGCTAATGGTATTTTCTTTGCACGACTAAGTCAGCGAATAATGTGAACTACGAACTAAATTTTTAGTTGTGAAAATTCATTTCTGGCTTTTGACTTCTTTTATGTGCAGACGATCGAAATAAGTAAGATGAATACTTATTTTCGATTTTTAACCGACAAGGTCTTAGGACCTGGTCGGTTTCCAGGAGGCCGGGTGCGAGTCCCGCTACGTTCAAATTTTTATACGTTTTCTAAATAAGTATTTTTCTTTCCTAAGTGTGGAATAATACTTTAAAAATGTTTAAAATAAGTAGGATGAATTACATTATCACTTCTTTGAGTTTTATAAACATGTAGGTAGATAAAAGTTATTTTATTTGAATTTTGTTAAGTTATTCTATTTGATTTTTTTTTCTGTATTTATTAATCACTCTCAAATCTGAGATCGATCTTGAGATGCCGTTTTCATTTATATATTATATTACATAGTTACATAAATATGATATAAATATAAATTTAATCTGTTTTAACTTTCTCATTGTATTATTATTATAGTGTGTAGAGTGAATAAAAATAACTAAGTATATTTTAATGGATTTTTTTTATATTTGAAAGTCGTACCTTCTAAATAATATTCTAGATGTATGAATAAAAGAAAGCAAATATTAATAAATGGTTTTCAATTATTATTTTTTTGGGGCCAGTCGTAGCGTACGGGCATAAGCGTGACTGCAAACACGACATGTTGTGCTACTCAACACACAAAAACAATGCCTCCAAAATTCAGCGGAAAGTGGGGAGCGGAGTGTCTTAACACTAGAAACAAATTAATTAATAATGATAAATGGTAGTAGCACTATATTGCACATTTTTATTGTACTAAAACAAAACAAATAATATGTAAGCAATCTGTGCTTACGCTAGGGTAGTACTCTCTGTAGATATCTCATATAATTATTACGTGTATATAATATTAGATACATATTTATATTTTATTACTTATATTTTTAAATAAAATATAATATAAAGATCAAAAAAGAAATTCTAATGTAATTACAAAAATAAATAACTAATATGATTTAATTTATAATAAGCTCTAAAGAATCAAAATAAACAAGGGAAGAAAAAGCCTTAAATTATATGTATGTTAGCTTCATGTTGAATCCCGCACACTGCAGTGTAGCCAGAGGGGACCCAAATTCTGGAGCCATTCTTGAATGGCGGAACTCAACGCTGCTCTTTGGCTATACCATAGCGAAGAAANAGGCCAGTCGTGGCGTACGGGCACAAGCGTGACTGCAAACACGACACGTTGTGCTACTCAACACACAAAAACAATGCCTCCAAAATTCAGCGGAAAGTGGGGCAAATTAATTAATAATGATAAATGGTAGCACTATATTGCACATTTTTATTGTGCTAAAACAAAACAAATAATATGTAAGCAATCTGTGCTTACGCTAGGGTAGTACTCTCTGTAGATATCTCATATAATTATTACGTGTATATAATATTAGATACATATTTATATTTTATTACTTATATTTTTAAATAAAATTTAGATCAAAAAAGAAATTCTAATGTAATTACAAAAATAAATAACTAAAATGGTTTAATTTATAATAAGCTCTAAAGAATCAAAATAAACAAGGGAAGAAAAAGCCTTAAATTATATGTATGTTAGCTTCATGTTGAATCCCGCACACTGCAGTGTAGCCAGAGGGGACCCAAATTCTGGAGCCATTCTTGAATGGCGGAACTCAACGCTGCTCTTTGGCTATACCATAGCGAAGAAAATGAAAATGTAAATTTAAATAAATATTTCATTTCCTCGAATGGAGATCGAACCCACAACCAGTCACACACTTGTACTTGTACGACACGACTACCCTCAAAATTATATATTTCGCAAATATATAATTATAATTTCACAATATATTTAGAAGCTTAATAAAAGTTTTCTATGTTTATTCATGAACAGACAGGACAGTAATGAATACTGTCCGCGTCTCTCAATTAGTTATTGTTAGTTATAAAAGCTAACAATTCTGCGTCTATTCTTAATGAAGTTGTAATAACGTTTTCTCGCTTTTCGCTGTTATTTTTAGTTAAAATTCATAGTGTGTTGAGTGCTGCGACCAAACCATCACATATTAGTGGCATTTTTTTTTAAAATAGCTGACGTAAAATCATCTGATATACTGACTGTAATTGCGATAGGTTGTGGGTTCGATTCCCACTCCAGGAAATGAAATATTAAGTATTTTCATTTCCTCTCTCTTCTAGAGTTTCGCACAGCAAGTATTACCTCCAGAATCAAGCGAATGGAAGAGTCTTAATAAAAACGACGCGTCTAAACACTAGATTCCCAGGTTCTCTTTGCCTTTCTTGTTATGTTTTGGGTTTGATCCCCACTTGAGGGAATCAATTATTATTTCTTAATATTTTCATTTCTTCTCTTTGGCATCAAGACAAAAGCCCGACGGAAAAGCCTCGAATAATTCGGCGGAAAGTGCGGAATGGAGTGTCTTATCACTATGTTTCCTCTGCCTCTCCTGCTGTATGCGAGACACAGCTTAAAGCTGATTTTGATTTGAATCAGTATAAGACAAACAAATATTTTATCTCTATCTACGATTCATATGAGAATTGAAATTTAAATTAGGCACCCAGTGTTTTCATCACAACATACCTAGCTCCCTGTATGAAGTAAAAACTGTTCGACGTAAGTTGAGGAAGTCCGCCTTTCAGCTAGTACGTGCAGAGGTTTTATTTTGTACGAGGTATTGTTACAAGAATACAGAGAGGGAGTCGCGAGGCCAGAATGCTAATCAAGCGGAGGGGACGCTGGCCATCAGTAATTCGAGTCTGCGATATCTCTAGGGAATTATTTTAGCGTCTAGCTTAACATTATTAGCTTCTTTGCTGGTTCAGACTTACTTTATTCAATTTATGTTATTTGATGTATTTTATGTGCTATTATTAAGTTTTTAATATTCGAGGCCGTCGTGGCGCAGGGGCACAAGTGTATGAGTGTAGAGCGACAGTTGTGGGTACGATCGATTGAACGGAGTGTCTTAACACTAGGTTCCCTCTGCGTACCCTGCTGTATTTGGAAGACAGTGTGAAGCTGATTTATTTATTTGTTTATCAATAATATTATATTTGAAACCAATTTAAACGCTTATGAACTATCCATCAGGCATGTTTAAAAATGTAAATAGCTGACATTCAACACGCAAATTTATTAGAAATATATTAACGCCATTTCAAAAGTAATTTTACACAAGTCATCCGATATAAAAGTGAGACATTAAATAAATTAAAAAATCCTCCTCTATATACCATTTCAGTTACATTCAAAGACGGTTTGACGCGTCTTTTCTATGTAGAATTTCCGCTAGGAAGATTTAAAATTCCTCGACGAGAGCCGCGGTCTAATAAAATTAGGGAATGTTTTAAAAGCTTTTCTCTAGATGAATTATTATAGGCCAGTTGAGGCCAGTCGTGGCGCAGCGGCACGAAGTGTGACTGTAAAACCGACTGGTTGTGGGTTCGATCCCCACTCGAGGAGATGAAATATTTACTTAAATTTATATTTTCATTTCTTCGCTCTGGTGTCAAGATTACGCGCGGCGTTGAGTTCTGCCACTCAACACGCAATGCCTCCAGAATTTGGCAGAAAGTGGGGAACGGAGTGTCTTAACACTAGGTTCCCTCTGTCTACCCTGATGTGTGCGGGATACAGCGTGAAGCTGATTTCTTTGATTTTTTAATTATTATAGGAAGGTCGTCATGCGGAACGGTGGAACACGCTCGGGAGGATTTGTTAGCGCTGAGTACACTGGTGCACTGGTGTAAACACCACCGAAGCTTATACTAACTTGTAACAATACAACTTCTGTAACTAACTAATACATATATTGCTGGCAAAATATTAATCTAGTTATAGTATCCTGGGTTAGTGAGTGGGTTAAATGTAGTTTCTATTTGACTTTAAAACTAACTAATACTATCATATATGTCTGTTTGTATACGGTATTGATATTAACCTCCAATTATTTATAAAATTACTTATGACCTGCACAAAGAGAATATGAAAGTAAAAAAGATTAAAGATTCGTATTATTTATTCGTATCTTTAATCTTTTTTACTTTCTTAAAGTGAATATATTAAATAAAAAACACCTGTACACCTGCACTCTGTAAAAAATTTATCTTTTTACTGGTCTCAAGAATTGGCTCACTTTCTTGCTTCCATAAAAACCATATTTAAGCCTAACACTCAAGACACCTTCTTTCACTCTTATATTATTGTTATTAATATCTGGAGACAGCTATCCAAATACATATTAAAGAACCAAGCTAACATGGCGCAACTTTGTTGAACACCCGATTGGATGTCAAACCAAGGCGACATGCCAGCTCCTACTCGTAAGCAGGCTGAGTGATCTCTGTAAAGAGAGCTTACAGCCTGCGGCAAGGGTCCACTCACATTGTACCAGGGTAGTATCTATCTATCTACTTAGAGCCTAGAAAAAGAAAATATAAATGTAAATAAATTCTTTTCCTCGAGTGGGGATTCAACCCACAACCAGTCGATTTTACAGTCACACTTTGTGCCCCTGGCCCCGGCTGGCCTCACCTACTGCAGATAATAGAATAATTATAATAAAAAACATATATGTATATAATATGCTACGAGCCTATGAGGTTTTTCCCTTTGTTCGCACCGCTCGCTAGATCAAGCTCGCTTCGCTTGTTATAATGATAACGAAAAAGTCTTTGAGTCAAGGTGTAATTTTCTTTATGTCACACAATCACACAAACATAACTTATTTTCCTTTTGCTATTATATATAAATATCTTTATTACCTAAGTACATATATTTATATGCTATTTTTTATGTCATTTAAAATACTATAACTGAACAAATATTTAATGTATTCTTTTAGTATTAATTGAATGATAGTATTATAAATGTCATTTAACAATAGTCATATCTATATATAATTATAAAAAATGTGTAAAAGGATTAACTTCTTATTATAAACTAGCGACCCGCTCGCGGCTTCGCCCGCTTGAATTAGATGANCTTTGTAAAAACTTCAATGTTCCCATTTTAAGGACTCTTTATCTCAATATTATCTGTATGTTGTTTTATTTTTTTTAAATGTGCAATAAAGTTTATTTATTACTATAATGATAAAATAATATAAAGATATAAGATAAAATAATGATAAAAACTCTTTATAATGATAAAATATTGGCATCAAATTTTAAATAACTTGTACTCTGTTGTATGGTAATACACTTCTATATTTCCTGCTTTCATATGAATGAAGGCGAATCCGAGAAGGGTAAACTTTCTGAAACAAATGCAGCGCGGAGAGAGATTTCGAGTATGATATTATTTCAAACTAACTTAATAAAACGACTGCACGTAAAAGTATTTGGAGAAGATCGGTATGAAGAAATTTCGTTATTATTTTAGAGAGTTCGACTAGTAGTGCAGCTTTCTTTCTGTTTGTCGTGTAACTAGGAGATTGGTGATTGAATTTATCATAAATTATTATATTATTATTTTCTTTTATAATAATAAGAAACAATTAGCAATATATATAATTTTTTTTTATATAATATATCTATTATTATTGTTATTAATATCTGTTATATATTTTTTTGGATAATAAATCTGTAAGCTCCTATACTAACAGTCATAAACGTTAGTGTTTATACGTTTACCTATGTACATTTAAACATCGAAATAACAATCCTAATACCAATGCTAACGTTAATTCATTGAACAGTAAAAACGCCGTAAATGAGATTAAAGTAAAGTACAAAAGACCTTAATTCAATTACTTATGAGGAGGTAATCCCTAATGAGTTTTATTGAATCTCCTTAATGTGTTTATCTAACGTATAAAACAATAATCCTTAAAATATTACTTTGTTAAATTTTAATGAAGCTTGTATTTTATAATATAAAGCTTGTAATTTAATTTTTGGTATGTTCTTGGGGCTGTTTACAAAATATTGAATAATAAAATACCGAATTATAAACAATGTATTAATTTCTTAAACATTATCATGCACTGAGTGGGAAATGTCATTTGTCTAGTCCCTTGCGTTTATTATCAAGCAGAATTATATGAAGACACGCGACAGTGTGTCTAGCCAAGTTAAAAAACTGAAAACGCGAAACTGGTATTGAATTCAATGAACTCTTTCAAGATACTTTTGAGCTTTTCATAATTCGTTTAAAAATTAACTACATAAAATAACTACATGAAATATAGCATATTTGTTAAACTACCACTTATACCATACTAAACCACTATACTGTACCACCAGGTATGAAAGCAAATATCATATTGTCTAGTGAAATTTAGAGCTCGGATATTATCCCGAATGAACACAGAACTCGGCACCCATATGTCCCTTTCTTTTGTCAATGAACTTGGCTTTTATTTCATATTTATGTTTTTAATGGAATTTAATATTTGTTAAATATTTTTATTGTACTGTCATGAAATACAAACGCTTAAGCTAAGCTAACAAGATGTACAAACTGAATTATTTTTAATATTCAAACATGAAAGACATTTGCGTATTGGTTGGAGCTCGTGTCGTTATGTATGCAAAACATGCGACAAAATCGCGAAAAAGACGTGATGTTTCTACAGTATTGACAAATATTTACTTAAGAGAATATTAAAATACGTATGTATAGCATAATACATGTTTCATGGTATTTGACTTAAAAAAAATAGAAAAGAAGAATTGACCAATATTTTAATTCTTTCATAATGATAAGTTTAAGGAAACATAATATAATAAAATTATAAACAACATTTGAAAAGAACATTTCATTTTAGAATTATATTTCAATTTAAGTAAACTGCGGATTTTGTAATATTACAATTTGTAACGCAGGTAATCTAACGCCGCCTCATGTAAGATTACATATGTCAGATACCACAACCACACTGGAAACAAGGGGAAGAATTTAGTTCTTGTTTAACGAAAAACAATGTGGCAAATAAAATAATAATGTAAATAAATTAAACTGTGACATTATTTTTTTATAAAATTTCGGCAGTTTTTTGCAGACATATATTACATGGATGTCATTGGATATTATGATATTCATGAAATATATTATTTGACAGTAAACATAAACATTAGAGATATAATATTTTATATCCAATTATTATTCTAATTTTAGTAAATTGTGGCTCAGTGGAACAGCGTCTAACTATAAACACTGTGACTTTAGATACGATCCCAACTCCGGCACGACGAGGCGCGTCATTTAATTCTACTTTTCAACACGCAATGTCTCGGAATTAGGCTAAAAACGGTGATGTCCCCAATTTTGAAATGATTGTCTTACTTAATACTTTCATTCACCTACCCGCATATAGCAATATGCAGGCTAAAGTATTGAAGAAGAAGAAGCAGAAGTACACTTAAGTGATAAAGTATAATAATAATATTAAAATTATTACATTCTTCGAAATATTAAATTCCCTACATAGTATGTAAAGAGATTCTCAAGATGTGGTTGAAAATATAACATTATATATATTATATTTAAACTTTTAACTAGTTACTCAGTTTGTAGCAATATTTACATTATATGAGTACGATGCACGATGTATTTAAAGTTTATAAAATAACTTTAAACCTTCTAGTTCTTGTCCCTCGACGATACTATATTTTGTAAGTCCCGGGAAATACGGTATAAACAGAATTTTTCCTGTATTATAAATTCAATATTTCATAATATTTTATGCATATAGCCACATTACTTAGCATACAATTTTAATATAGCTTTTCATAAACCACATGAGTTGTTTTCCGTCGTCATAAATTTAAGTCCTTAAGCCCTTAAACTTGAGCCTTCTTCACTGGAGAGAGGGATCTTAAACGATATGTCTCGTAGCAGGTATACAGTAGAACTCCATGAAATATGGCTTCAAAACTCCAAAAAATATTAGTTCCTGAGATCTCTGGAGACATATGTATGCTATTAATAATTAAAAATACATAGACACACCTATGTATGTTTAATGATTTTGAAATTATAATGAACATAGATAATAAATAAAAACAATTTAATTTTTTTTAAGAAAATAAAAAAAATACTGACGCCAGTCGTACCACAGGAACACAAAATGTGACTGTAAACGCGACTTTGTTGGTTGTGGAAATACATTTTTTTATTTAAATTTATATTACTATTTGTTCGCTCTAGTGTCGAGGCAAAGCGCGGCGTTGAGTTCCGCCGTTCAACACGCAATGTCTAGAATTAAAGTAGGTTATTAAATTAGGTTCCGTCTGTCTACTCTGCTGCGTGCGGGATACAACGTGAACCTGATTTAATTTGGTTTTATAATGAAAATACACGTGTAATAGAATTTACCAAGAGTAACGAGAATTATACTTCATTAATATTTATAGAAATATGTGATTGTAAACAATTGTTTGCAAGGTTGCCAAACTAAAATCATAAATTATAAAGTGGGTTAACCAATTTTGCCAAACTTCGTAGTTTACTAATCTCCCTATTTCTGCCCCAATTAGAAACTTATATTTGTGACACGATATTATATAAACAAAATAAGTCATTTAAATAACATTTTCTTCAAATATTTTTGAAATCCAAAAAGTTTAAATATATTTCATACAAAAAAAAAATAATTACAAACTTTTAACAGTAATTAATTTCATACAAAATAATTGCATACGTACGCAAAATTAAGATGGTCAACTCTTGTAAATTGTACTTCCCATTGGTATACAATCCAGAAATTGGCACGGAACCCTCAATATGCGACTCCGACTCGCATTTGACCGGTTTTTTGAAATATACATTTATCAAATCGTGTTTTATTTAAAATTTTACAAAATTGCTATTTCAGAGTTCACACTTGGACAACTAAGAATAGCAGATGCGCTTAGAAATACATACATCGGAATACATCCACATTTATTCTTCACTCATACCTATACTATGGCTTCAAGATGTAAAAGCGAGCTCTGAATACTTTATAAAGGAAATGTTTTTGCAGAACCCGCCAGTGTTTATTAGTCGACATTGGAGAGCTCAGTGAACATCTTTTTGTGACACACTCCACACATCATACCTTAATAATTTCAAATAGCCACAAGAAAATATAGCCATATCTCTCTACCATACGGCTCCATGGCCGCAGAAACCGCGTCATTGAAAGGGTCATAATAAAGTACGTATAAATAATGAGCAACAGACGTCATGTTTCCTTAAAATACAAAATGCCGCTTTGAATAATGTCGGAATCGGATGCCAAAAACTTAAAATTGCAAGAGTGTGTTTACTCTCGTTCTATGGAGATCTCGGTGCTTGTTCCCTCGAGTACCATTACGCCACCCGCCCGAGACACAAGCTTTTAAACTAAACCACGCCTAAATTATACGAAAAATATTAACAACCAAATAAGCTTACTAACTGTAGTATTACTTTCATATGCTTACGTTTTGTGTAAATATTTTTGAATAACAAATTAGGTTGAGGCCGACGTGGCGCAGAGGCAAAATTGTGCGACTGTAAACATTTGTGAGTTCGATTCCCACTCGAGAGAGTGAAATATTTTATATTTTGATTTCCCAGCTCTGTTAAAAAGGCAAACATCAACGTACGGTTGAGTTCTGCTAGTGTACGAGCATTGGTTCAAGAATTTGGCGGAATTTTTTTTTTTATGGAAAAGACAAGGGTTCGGGTCACCTGATGGTAAGTGACTACCGTTAAAAATGTTTGTCAACCTTATTTGCTGCGTAATCAGAACCATTATTAGAAAGGGCATTCCCGTAGACCTAAAATTATGAAATTTAACAAGAAGAGCAAAATCGTAACACAAATAAAGGAAAAATGGAGATTCATAATTTTATTCCAGATATAATAAAAATTTCTACAAATTTATAATTGTAGATCATTTCAAACCAAATGAGTGCATACGCCCGGAAACTTACAATCCTGAAATTGCGGTACGGAACCCTCGGTGGGCGAGTCCCATTCGTCCTTTCATAAATTTAATTCTATGCAAATTCAAAAAATATATCTACTATAAATATACAAAATAAAAAATGTAGCACGGCATGGCAAGAGCAAAGTTTTATTAAGCTAAACTGACATAGACTACATCTCAATTTGTCATATCAAATTGCTGTCCAATTAATCTTAGCAAATTTTACGGCATCCAGCGTAGTGGACAACTTTAATTGGTTGTCGCCTGTGTTCGATCAATCACAGGAGTGGCGAACCATGTCAACGCGATGGAACCAGACTAGCGTTCAAGAGTCATCAAAAAGTCGTAGCATCATTCTTATGTAAGTTTGACTAATCACAAACGAAAGTATATTGCCTGTTATTAGAGTGTAAAGGACAAATCAAATAATCAAATCTAAAGCTGATTTGATATACGCTGTATCTCGCGTATAGTAGGGTAGGCAGGGGGAACGTAGTGTTAAAACACTCCGTTCTCCACTTTCCGCCGAAGTTTTCGGGGCATTGCGTGTTAAGTGGCGGAACTCAGCGCCGGGCTTTTGCCTTGGTGCCAGAGTGAAGAAACGAACCCACAACCGTTGCATTACAGTCACATCTTTGTGCCCCTGTGCCACGACGCTTCGACGAGTGTGAAAGACTTTGACGCTTATGCGGACATTAACGTTGTACACATAACTGGACCTTGTTTACTGTTTCGTATATATTATTCGACATTTCTTGTTTGTTTGCCACTATTACAATAAATAATACGTTTCATATAATCAGGTGATGTAAATATTCCTTTAATTTATAATTAGCTGGAATGATATTTAATTATTTACAAACTAACCATGTTCATCTGGATTACTAGGGATCGTATTATTGCATATTGTGAAATATTATATATATTGTTAGTCACCGGAAACGAATAACGTTTTTAAAAATAAGATAAGAAAACATATCGTCTATGTGTATGTTTCTACATTATTCGGAAAGAGTTTCTACATAATTAGTGACATTGAATTGAACGAAGTTGATTAACCTTTAGTAGTATTTATGTAGTAGTATGTGTTTACGTTATTGGTATCTATGTGTAACTGCGTCACACGAAATACAAGTATGGATAATATGTCTAAACTGTTGAGGTATTTTGATTAATTTCTTTAGGTATGGATTTAAAACATTTTACCCTATATGCTGTTCCCGTAAAAGGAGCGCTGACACTTCCACCCTGTATAAATACAATTTTCTTATGATTTCATAAGGATTCAATATTTTGATATCTTATATCCTTATCAAATTTTGCTTGCTGGGTAAAGGTATAAAACACTGGCTTTTGTCTCACTTAGTTGGTATATATTAAACTTAGGCATTTAAAGTTTTTATTATAAAGTTGTATTTAAATAGCCGTAATATTTATATAAGCATTTATACTGCGTATAATATAAGAGGTTCTATGAAAATGCCAACTTAAGCGACCTCAACTCACTTTTAAAATGAACACACTACTGCCTACAAAAGGTTACGATGCATAGTAACTTTAGCTAACCTTTTAATTTTTTTCTCTAATGGAAAATGGAGTGAAACACAATGACAAGTATAAAATACACTTATATATTTCTACCTACATTTTACTCAGCGTAAATTTTCTTGATCCGTGGTTAAAATGGACCTCAAACTCGAAGTACTTGGTGACTTTAACTAATAGAAAAATGATGTAGAAACTTTATTTCTAAGTATCTTACAGAATAATTTGCTGGGGCTTTTCTTATCTTTGCAGACGTTATCAAGCGGCGAATGCACTTGCGACCCGTTGAAATATCTCTGCCGTTCCTTTAATAGATCCATCTCTATATTTCCTTGCTGTAATCTTATTCACTTGAAAATCTTATTTAATTTTTCTTAGCTTCACGCTGTATTCCGCCCATAGTGGAATACGCAAAGAAAACCTGGGAGCCTAGTATTACGGCCCTCCGTTCCCATTTAGACACTTCCGTTCTCCACTTTCCGCCGAATTCTAAAGACATTGCGTGTTGAGTGGCGAAACTTAAAGACTTAAATGGTAATTTCAATTTTTGTTCATAATAATTTTTATTTATTCATCTTTACCTCCTTGTTTTGGTAGGTAGTGTGTGCGGTTGAGTTCCGCCGCTTAATACTCAATATCTTGAAAGTTGGGCGAAAGGTGAGGTACAGAGTACAAAAAATGTAAAGCTGATTTTTAGTAGATATTCCCTATATTAAGATAGCAACCTACATACATACATAAAACGTGTTTTCTGTGCACTTGAGCAGCATCATTTGATATAAAAAAAACTTAGTCGTTTGTCGAGCTTATTATCAGATTTTGCTTTTTTAAGTATGTTTATTTCTTTGGTCAAGAGGGATAATTAAATTTATTTTACTAGACAAATTAATTTATTTAACCAAAAAATGTTTTTATATTTCTTTTGAAACAATATTTTCATTAAGTTTATAAGTAATTATTGAATTGCTTATAAATTATTATAATTTACAATGTATATTTGCTGTTTGTCTATATTTTCTTTAAATATTTAATAAATTAATATACTGATAAATGGTCTATGCTTAGACATAGATATATGAGTCGAAACTGAGTTCAACACTTAAATGTAGTACTTAAGTTCTCATTCGTTAGTATCTTCTCAATAGAGTGATAGTAAAAAAAATTTACAAATCGTAACATATTCTAATTGCTGATATAATCTAATATTATTGCACCATTCTGTCTTATACAAATAGCAAGCACAGTTAACCTTACTAGTTAAAAGTCAATATAATTAAACGAAAATAAAGTTCATTAAAAGTATTTTAGCAGTCTCAGAATAAACGTCTCCACCAGCGTGAATGTGTTACGCTAGGCAGAATACGAGACGGTGAAGTCTCTAGTTTCAATTTCCTTCTAACTATAATTGAATTAGACTGCAATAATGTATTCCTTACAATGCTCTTAAATCGATATAGATATTACTTTTATATTTGTTGCCTGTTTTCTTTAAAATATTAATTTTTTGCATCTTATAAAATTTATGAAGCCAGTCGTGGCGCAGCCGCACGACGTGTGACTGTAAAATCGACTGGTTGTGGGTTCGATCCTCACTCGAGGAGATGAAATATTTACTTAAATTTATATTTCCATTTCTTCGCTCTGGTGTCGAGGTTAAGCGCGGCGTTGAGTTCTGCCACTCAACACGCAATGCCTCCAGAATTCGGCAGAAAGTGGGGAACGGAGTGTCTTAACACTAGGTTCCCTCTGCCTACCCTGCTGTGTGCGGGATACAGCGTGAAGTTGATAATAATAATAATTCGTTTTTGAAAAAAAATTAAAGTGAAAATAACAGAAACAATTATATTATTTGAAATCAAGATGTTGGCGTTGACAAGATACTTAACTACTAGGGACTTGACGCCTTCGATGTCGCTTTAATTTCTTTGCTTGAATGTCGCTTTGATTAAAAATGTCTATTTTATAGGTTGGCGTAGAGTAACAAATGGAAGTGCGTAGGTGAGGGCGCAAGGCGGGCGTCGCGCCCTGCCTGCGCCCGCCCATGGCATCGATATTTTGCGTCAGGTAGGTGTTGTAATCTTGTAAAATGATTAAAACGTTGAAAAAAGTTAAAAAGTCTAACAAGAAGTCGAGAGAGCGTCTGATTGTAAACGTGACGTTTGTAGGTTCGATTCTCATTCGGAGGAATGAATTATTTTCATTTCTTCGCTCTGATAACAAGATAAAGCGTGCCATTGAGTTCCGCTACTCAACACAGATTTTTCCAAATTTGAAGGGAAAGTGGAGTGTGTTAACACTAGGTTTTCTCTGCCTACCCTTGCTTGCTAGAAAAAAAAATATAAAATGATAGCCGAATGAAATCTTTAATTTGATATACCAATTAATTAAGATGTATAGTTGATAAGGTCGATTTGTAAGGTTGATATATATATATATANTCAACGCCGCACTTAACCTCGACACCAGAGCGAAGAAATGGAAATATAAATTTAAGTAAATATTTCGTCTCCTCGAGTGGGGATCGAACCCACAACCAGTCGGTTTTACACTTCTTGCCGCTGCGCCACGACTGGCCACATAATATATTTAAATACTTTACAATTTTGTATCATGAGGCGTCTTTACCTTCTTAACAGACTGTAGTGTACAACGTCGCTTGAATAAAAAATGTACGTTAATGCTCTGTGTGGTTACCGACCTTCCGTTTGTTTGTTCATACAATTTTCATGATGACAATACACTATATTTGTTACGAGTTTCTCACATAAAACGAACATCTCGTTCTTGAATTGTGTAACTGTAAGTACTAAGTGACGTTTATGGGTTAAATTATGTTGGACGATTTAACGTACTTTATATGATAAAATAGGAAAACTTATGCTTTTACTTACATCTACTATTGCTACTTACCTATACAAATTATATTTTTATAGAATACAGAAAAATAAAACTGTTACAATTTTTTTCTACTATATATTATTTACTATTTAAGAAAAAAAATAGCTTCACGCTATATCCTGCACACAGCAGGGTAGGCAGAGGGAACCTAGTGTTAAGACACTCCGTTCCCCATTTTCCGCAGAATTTTGGAGGTATGGCGTGCTGAGTGGCGGAACTCAACGCCGCTCTTGCCTCGACACCAGAGCGAAAAAATAGAAATATATATATGTTACCCTTGAGCCACGACGGCCTCTATTTATTATTTATTACTTATTAAACCAAATGTAACTAAAATAGGCACGAAAGTACAAGAATTCAAAATTAAACTACATCGCCAGGGTGAAAAATCTAATATAGAAAATGTCTTTTGCACACAGTTTAATATCTGATGTGCATTGAACTGCACCTGCTAAATCTCGTTTACACAAGTGAAATAAAATGGCAAAATTGTTCCTTTTTACACACTCTTTAGGTATAATGTAGCCCATATTTTATATAAGTTTGAGGCTAGTCGTGGCGCAGAGTCACAAGTCATACTGTAATCGCGACTGGTTTTGAGTTCGAACCCCACTCGAGGAAATGAAATATTTATTTAAATGTATATTTTCATTTCTTCACTCTGGTGTCGAGGCAAAGCGCGTCGTTGAGTTCCGCTACTAAATACGTAATGCCTTCAGTATTCAGCGAAAAATAGGGAACGAAGGTTCCCATTTCCCTCTGCCTACTCCGCTGTGTGCGGGAAACAGCGTGAAGCTGGTTTTTATATTTGATATAGGTATAAATAATTTTTTGGTAAATGTACTTAACAAACAAATTTTGGCAATATTAAAGTAGCTACTCCTCTATTAATTACATCTACAACTTTTCTAGAGAACCAGAGAAACTTTCTGATTTTCAGTAAAGTAAAAATATAAACAGATAAACTTTTCAAACTTTATTACTTTTAGTTGCAATTCTGTTTATTTAGTTTAACTGACTGAAGTTATATTTACATTTTTCGAGTAGAAAATGATTTTTATTCTTTTATATTATTAAAAAAATTTAATCTGTTATATTATTCAGAAATGCTGTACATATGTAAAATTTCAGACCGAAACTAGGTTTCCAGCTGAAACCGAAACCGAACCTTCGGCTTTCGTCTCAGTTTTTAATATACAGTATAATTAAAGACAAACTAAAATAGTGGACACAAGTGGTCACTATCAAATATTTTTACCCTATATTGTATAGTCCAAAGTTTTACCGTTTTCGAGATATAAGTCATATAAAGAGTCTTAAAAAATAGTAATTCTTAACGAAAAACTTGCGTTAACAATGTTTTGTGTTATATGGGGTAAATTTTGCTTACAGTAAATAAAAACGGAAACGGAACCCTTATAGGATCCCTATTTCTGTCCGTCTTTAAATACCATTTTACTTGCGTTAAGGTATCGATCTGAAATTAATATTACATATTCAGATTTACAGTTCTTTGGAGTACATAAATTCAGTTTCTAATACAACGCAGTCAAAAAATATCAGCATTTATATATAAATGCTCTTTTTTTGCTTCATTTTGTATGTAATTCGCCAAGTAATTAAAACCTATAGATTACTTCCCGTAGTCCCCATTACTTCCCATTTATGACCTAATTTATAACGAAGTGAAATATCATTTAATTTATAACGAAGTAAGATATAACAATACAAATAAAGGAAAAAATCCGAAAAGTACATTTTTTTTATTATTTATTTGTTCTTTTCATACTAAACAAGTGTATACGCCCGCAAACTTAAGTTTGCTAATTGTATTCGCCACATCATCAAAACCTATAAGGTATTTCTCAATCACAATTCTGAAATTGATACAGAACCGTCTTTGGGCGAGCCCGTCGGCTTTTTCCTAAATACACTTAAATAAACATTCGTATAATTCAAGCGGACGTAGCCGCACGGGTCCGCTAGTAATAATATGTTATTATTATTTTACAGATAAATACTATTATTATATTTACTTAACAATATATTTAAAGGTTAATTTATTATATCAGGCCAGTCTAAAAAGTAACTGTAAAACCGACTGGTTGTGGGTTCGATCCCCACTCGAGGAGATGAAATACTGCTGAATGCTGAATGAATGAATGAAGCTGAATTTTATGATTTTTGATTTTATTAATTTGTTCTACACATTGATAATTTCGTTAGTTCTTAAATTTAAATCTCAGTAATATATAACAGATCTGTGGTGTGCTGGGTGCTCACGGCATTGACGTGGGTGATCATCTGCGAAGCCAGCAGCCAGGCACTGACGCCGACTATTGTGCCCTCCTGCCCGTCACAGTGTATCTGCCTATCACAATCACAGGTAATACATCATTTTAAATTTAAAAATAAAACTATATGAAGAAAATATAAAACTTGAAATAATGTAATGGATAAATGAGCATAGCCATTACTGTCATGTAATATTCTCTGTCTGTTTTAGATTATAAAAGAATAGATCAAATAAAGAGAATTTCGGAGAGGTGACTTGTCAGTCTTTGTCTGTCTCATGTTTTCATTTATTATTTATTAACTTAATTGACTTGAAAATATTGGTAAGAATATTGTTGTTTATGTAAATAATTAAATCTCACTAATTTAATTATTTCATTAGACCAGTCGTGGCGCAGGGACATAAAGTGTGACTGTTAAACCGACTGGTTGTGGGTTCGATCCCCACTCGAGGAGATGAAATATTTATTTAAATTCATATTTCCATTTCTTCCCTCTGGTGCCAAGGCAAAGCGCGGCGTTGAGTTCTGCCATTCAACACGCAATGCTTCCAGAATTCGGCAGAAAGTGGGAAAAGGAGTGTTTTAACACTATGTTCCCTCTGCCTACCCTACTGTGTGCGGGATACATCGTGAAGCTGATATAATTTATTTAATTATTTCATCCACATCCGCACAATATGTATGTTTATGCAGGTGTTAGTCATCAACCACACAGCCAAAAACACTAAATTATTTTAACATATTAATGTGAACGTAGCATTTTCGAACATTTATGTTATTAGCAGTAGATTGTATTTTATATTATAAATATTTGTATTTTTATTCTTAAATATTTCTTGTGGGAACATTACTTATGACTTCGCTTTGCGTGTACTAAAAACCAATATAATTCGTTTCTGTAGGATTTTCGAAATATCTTTGTTTCGATTTTTTTTAATATTTAGATTATCTAAAAAAAATTGACTTGACTTTTGCATCCCTTTTAAGTACTATATATATACTATACTAACTTCACGCGTTCTCCCTAGTGGGGTAGTCAGAGAGAACGGAGCGCCAAACGCTACGGTGTATCTCTTTTAAGCTTGAGCTAAATAATAATTAAATGCCTCAAACAAATCAATATTATCAAGTTATTAACTTACTACCTAATCGTTAAGTAAATAGAAAATCCTAATGTTACAGAAAAATTTTAATTATCATTTTTTCTATCTAAAATTACGTATTTATTAACTTCCTAGTTACATACTCGTATGTAAAGACGTCGAAATTATTATAAAATAATCACATATTATTTTATTGGGTATAACAGGGTCAGATTAATTAATTTAGAAAAAGAAAAATACATTTAAGAATATTTAAAAATACCTTCAGAAATCCATATTCCTTTGTGTGTTCTCCTTTCAGCGTGACATTTATAAAGTGATTAGTGCTGAACCGGTACGTTCGGAACGCTATAGATAAAGAACTATAATAAAATCCATAAGAGTTAAATAACAATATCCCGATTAAGAATTTTATTATACTATAAAAAATGAAATTAATAAATCAATTACTTCATTTCTATGATTATAAATTTTGACAGTAAAGTCGTTATAATTTTTTCAAATGATTGTAATAATCATGTTATATGATGTGATTATACGAGTATATGTTTGTAGTTATTTCTCAAAACGAATTTATTAAAGGCCCAATTTATTAAGCCGCATACGAGTACATGGAGGCATATTGAATTGAACGGGATCCAGATAATATTATAAATTGTATAGCATTATAATACACAAATGAAATTGATATTGGTTATTTGTGAAGATTAAGTTTGGAACAATTCAATCAAAATATGGGCATGAGCGTCCGAGCATCAGGAGGATATTCGGGGGGAGGATTAATTTTATTGACAAAACAACGGCAATCGTCTATATTGTCACGCGGCATTGGGCGTCCGTTTCATTTGTTACAATCGATGCCCTGTCCATTATGAGGGACAGTTAATTTCTGCTTATCGGCACTATGCGGTACCTTCGCATGTTGTTTATCTAAGCGGATATATTAAATTGCTTTCATTGTTCTCGGCATCTTAGGCAGCAAATCCGTATTATTTAATTAACCATTTCTTCTATTTCACGACGGGTGATCTTATAATAATAATTAGGTTCACATTTGTTTGTTTCAGGTAGTATGCAACAGTGCTACGCTACGAGGAGTCCCGTCTGCGCTCAGCCCAAGTGTTATGCAGCTGTCATTGTCGCGTGCAGACTTGCGCGTACTTCGGTCAGATGCCTTTGCTCATTTACGACAACTTCGACGACTGTCCTTAGATGCCTGTAATCTAACTCGTATTCGACCTTTTGCGTTCAGAGGTTTACCCCGTCTTAATGAACTATATATACAACATACACCTCTAGCCACAGTTGACGCATTTGCTTTTGCAGCCCTCCAAAATATATCATCTATAGTACTAACGCACAATAGAATCGCCCAAATCGAAGGCTACGCATTCGCAGGAACAAATTTTATAAAACTTATTTCTTTAAGAAACAATCCTATAAAACGAATCCTATCGCATGCGTTTTCTGGACTTAACGATGTTACCCAGATTGAACTTCCGTCCGGTATAAGATCTATCGAAGCGCAAGCATTTGCTGGTTTAGAAGGCGTCGGAATACTGGAACTCGCATACATGGATCTGCCGGCACTCTTGCCTGATACATTTTTTGGACTGACTCGCGTAGGTCGTTTAGCATTGAGAGAATCTGATTTAGGTGTTATAAAAATTGGAGCTTTCGATGGCTTACGACGAGTCGAAACACTAGAAATGTGTAATAACAAAATTGATGGGATCGAGGAGCTTTCTTTGATTCAGAATAACAGCGTTCATACATTTAAACTGACGGGAAATCATATGCTAGAGACTCCCGAATCTGTGCTGTTAGAGGTAGAAAACATAGTGATACGAGGCAATCATTTGCCATGCGAGTGCGGCCGTGATCCTCTTACGAATCCATTAGCCTTAATGGCGGATTTTGCTGATGAAAATTTGTGTATATCTCCGCTTAAAGTCCGTGGGCGCAGTTTGGCGAGCGCAGCGGGCGCCGCGTGCAAGGGGGACGGTGGCGGGAGTGCGCGAGCGCGCGCCGCTGCTGGCGCTAGCGCCGGACGGGCGCTGGCTTCCCACCTCGCTTTTACTTTGTCGACATTCGCTTTTCTTGCCAACAGTTAACTGCCCCCAGTGTTCAATCTATTTCTGTAAATATTGTACCATAAGTGAGTGTAAATGCGAAATTTTACATTGAATGGGTCCGTTCATTCATAATTTGGACCATGAATAAATTTGCCTTTGGAAGTTTTGTTTTATTTTTCACTAAACATTTTATTCCTTAGATTTTTTTGTTACATGTACATACTTGATTAATTTTTTGAATTTATTTCCTGTTGTATTTATTAAAATCAGCTTCACGCTGTATCCCGCATACAGCAGGGTAGGCAGAGGGAACATAGTGTTAAGACGCTCCGTTCCCCACTTTCTGCCGAATTCTGGAGGCATTGCGTGTTGAGTGGCAGGACTCAACGCTGCGCTTTGCCTCGACACCAGAGCGAAGAAATGGAAATATAAATTTAAGTAAATATTTCATCTCCTCGAGTGGGGATCGAACCTACAACCAGTCGGTTTACAGTCACACTTTGTGCCACTGCGCCACGACTGGCCTCAAAGCAAGAATAGCAATAAAGCGTCTTTACAATTTAAATTTCTTTTATATACGTCTACTTAAGCGTATACACAACTTTGCAGTGATGCAAGTATTAAGTTTCTCATAAACCTTTAAATTAAATAAAATCTTTATCAATATGTCTATTAATTTACTCTAAATAAAAACAATTGTTAAGAGCGATGTTAATTTGTATTTAAAAATCCGTTAAGAATATATAAATTATTTGGAAATTCATTCATAATGCAATACAACTAAAATGAATAATTTTTGCATCATATCTGCCATATACTGGCACATATAGAATAGGAAAAGTTGTTGTAAAATTTAAATTATTCATTATGTATAAAAGGGGTTTTCATTTTATCAACTTTGAATTGAGTTGAAACTATATGATATGTAGTAAGAACTTGTCCGCTGGTTGCTAACTGGTTCGTGAAATAAGATTATATTCGCACTGTGCGGTTTCATATGGAATCTACAATGTTGTTGAGTGAACAAAGGATAAAAGCATTTGCATTAGTAAATTAAGAGAATATTAAATTTTATTTTTTTTCTTTGAATTTATATTTTGAACTAAGTAAATATAGCAAAATGTACACGATTTTAATTTATATTATGTCATAGAAGCAACGAGAAAAGAATATCAACAATATGATTTATTTTTAAAGTTTATTATTTATTATCTTTAATTTTAAATTATAAAACAATATATAGTACTTTACAGATATATTTTTCTACACGAGGTTACTAAAATATCTTAGTTAAACAATATATTATATATAAATCTCTAACAAATTGTATTGAACTCGGGTATCTGTATTCGAATAAAAAAATATGCATATAACCTGTTTTTAACTTCAAGTTGTATGTTGCATACAGCAGGGTAGATAGGAAGAATTTAGCATAAAAACAGCCACTTTCCGCCCAATTCTTGAAGCATTGCGTGTGGAGTGTCGGAACTTAACACGCGCGTTGCTTTTGTACCAGAACAAGGAAATGCAAATATTAAATAATTTGTTCCCCTGACTGGGTTTCGAACCCACAACCGTCACATTTACAGTCACACCCTCAAATAACGCATATGACCACCAAAAATAGAACATACATATATCGGTAACAATCACAACAAACAAAAGTACCAAAATAATGCTAATATGCTTAATGAAAATCAATAAATTTATAATACAATAGTGCCAAATGAAGTTTTTCATATAGAAAACGTGTATTGTCAAAAATCACCGCCGTAATAAATGGATTAATCGTGTGTCACATTCGCGCGTGTTGGGACAGCTCGTCACGTATTCATTAACGATATATTGATCGAGAACTGCGCGTTGCATTTGCACAATTACCTTTTATATCAATCATTTTTAACTTTAATTTAATGGTATTGAAAGATTTTTCAATAAATAATTTTATTTCGGCACAGTTATTGGTGTATACGACTATTAAGGAAAAAAAGAATAAAAAACTTCTTTAAAAGCAAGTATAATATAAATATTTAAAGGTAAATTTTTATTAACAACTTATATTACGTTATTACATAATTTATTATATATGATTTAAAAAAAATTAATTTATTTGTTTATTTCGCAAATAACTCTTGCGATGACGATTTTAAATCATATCATAATTGCCTAATGATGTTATAAGTTGATAGTCAAATTCTGGTTACCATTTACCAAAGAACACGTCCAGACTAATCAATCAAACGTGCCCAAGCAAGATGGGGTTATATCATTTAATTACTGATTTCCTATGACCATCTTCCAGCTCCATCACCAGACTCTAGTCACCATCTAACACCAAAGTACTCATCAAATCGGACCAAGCAAGTCCAAACTCGATAGGGCTGTGTCGTTTGACTACTTCCGGTTCATCAGATCAACTCCACGTCATAATAATTTTGAATTGTCATCCGATTTACATATGTATTTAAAATTAAAGTCCAATCGGTAACCGACAAGTAGATCTAGCTTGCAAGATTGATTGCAGACAAAACATCGGGATAGGTGAATCTAAAAAACAGTTTGTAAATTAAAACATATCAAAAAAAAGTCTTATTCAGCACAAATTTTACAAATTGTAAACGAACACTTTTTATATTACCCTCAAAAACATCGATGCTTGATATCATAAAGTACTGTCAATAAAATACATTCTCAGTTTAATTATTAAAGCTTTGCAGAATTCAGAACTTCGAGTACAGTAAATCCCTATGCCTTTGTAACTAAAAGCAAAATTTGTTTACCGTCTTTTGTGAGTGATTCTGTATAAAGCCTTTGTCAATTTAAGGAAACTGTTTTATTCCACTACGAAGACATTGTAATTTTATTTTTATACATTACTTCGATTCCATTGGAGTGCTTTTACAGCACGTCTTCAAGTTATTCGTTTTAGTTTGGAAAAAGATTTTTACATTTTAGAGATAAAGTAAGACGTGCTTATTAGGGGTAAGTTAGGTAAAGACCGACACTAATAACGACTGTCACCAACAGCTGACGGTTTCAATTGGATTGAATGGTAAAAATAAACAACTTACAGCGTAAAAAGCACTAGGTTTTATTTTTTTGAGTTGTAGCTAAATCGAAAAGCTACGGTGAAAAACTGTTCGGTCTGCTTATTTTTATGTCCAATTGCAGGAAAGACATTTTATTAAGACACTTTGACAGATGTTTCCATCTTATTCAAATATATAAAAAAAAAATTTATAAGATTCGGGATCAATCAAAACTTGTGATATATGTTGTTTGCTTTTCTATATATGTACGTTCAACGTTTTGCCAATTAACATTGAACTTTGAGGATTAAGTCAGACTAATCGTTTTACGTACAACGATCGGATGTTTACAATCCCAACCAATTAAGTAGAGCTGATTCTATAAAGGTCTCTCTGAGTATGAAGTGCATGAATAAAGCAAAACTAGCACTATTGTATGTAAATTTAACTTAATACCTCCATTTCATAATTTAAATTACCTGGAAACATCATCATAGACTATTATTTAGTGTGCAAGCATTCTATGAAAATGTAATTACTGTTTTAATATCATGCTGGTTGCTTACCGCAGATTTAGGAGAAATTATCTAAAATATCATGACATCCGCTCTCGGCAACATCTCGCTCACAGGCAAACGGACATTTTCTTATATATATTATACGTGATTACGTGTTATAGTTAAAGAATAAAATGAATGAATATATAGAATATATTATTCTACATTATATCATAAAAACAGTTTTAAACAATGCATATGAAGGTATCCTCCTGTAGTATAACTATTTTCAATCACTATCAACACTACAATGTCAATACTATTTGGTATTATAGTGTAATTTGAACATTTTGATTATTTTCCCGTCATTATGATGAAAAAATAATTTATGTACTATAAGAATGTTGGTAGTTTTTCAAAAGGTGATAGTTGTAGTTTTTTTAATTCTTATAGAATTAAAAATTGCATAAAATATGCTTTCTTCGCAAGTGTTGTAATAACTATTGATATCTATTAACCAAAAAAATCACTAGAAATATTAAATATGCTCAATTATACAGAGTTTTTTTGTCAGCACCACTTTAAATAAAACCACAGTTTTAACTACTCTATTAAAGCCTATTACAATAATAAAAAAACCCAAAAATAAAAAAGATTTTCTTTCAAACAAAATAAATAATAAAATTATCGTTGTAAAATAAAATACAATTTGTCAAGAACGACGCACGCACACATAAACCTACCTATCAAAGGGAAACCGCCGCAGCATTCCGAAATCGAGTCGTAGGTATTAGCGGCAAAGTTCAAAATTCTAAAGGTTTTAGTAGTATTTTTGTAGTAGTATGTGTTTACATTATGGGTATCAATGCGTAACTACGTCACACAAAATATAGATATGAATAGTCATCGTGAAATTAAAAAAAAACCTACATTTACACTGTTGAGATATCTTGCTTAAATTCTTTAGGTACGGGTTTAAAATATTTTACCCTATACGCTGTTTCCGTAAAAGGAGCGCTAACGCTTCTCTTCTCTTCTTTGTTAAAGGCTGTCGCGGCACAGGAGCACAAAGTTGTGACTGTAGGAACTAAGGACTGTAAGCGTGGATCTGGTTTTAACTTTGTGTGAACCGATTAAAATAAAGTCCAGGCCAGTTGAGGCCAGTCGTGGCGCAGCGGCACGAAGTGTGACTGTAAAACCGACTGGTTGTGGGTTCTATCCCCACTCGAGGAGATGAAATATTTACTTAAATTTATATTTCCATTTCTTCGCTCTGGTGTCGAGGTTAAACACGTGAGTTCTGGCACTCAACACGCAATGCCTCCAGAATTCAGCAGAAAGTGGGGAACGGAGTGTCTTAACACTAGGTTCCCTCTGCCTAACCTGCTGTCAGCGGGATACAGCGTGAAGCTGATTAAAATAAAACTAATACTAAATATTTAAGGGCAGTTTCCCAAAATACAAACAAAAAAGTATTTAAATCGGTTAAGTCGTTTCTGAGATTATCGTGAACAAACACACAGACAAACAGACAAACTGACCAAGTTCTATTACATTGTTAATCGTAATATCTTCCGTGTACAGACACCGGTGAGTTAGGATTTTATTGTAAGTATCGATAAGTTGTGTTTCTGTTTCAGACATTCAATTGAAGATTCTTATGGGAGATACGAAAATGCGACCTGAAGTTTTAATAACTTTCTCACTAAAAATCCTTATTTCGTTGCAAACATACATTATAGGTATATCAAAACACGAACATAATTCAGTGTGTTAATTAAATAATTTTGTGGTTTAAGCGGGCGAAGCCGCAAGCGGGTCGCTAGTGTTATAATAATTCTTTATTAAAATCTTGGAGTTAGATAGATAAAACTCATTATTGAATACATAAAGAAAAACTACAAGAAAAAATAAATAACTAAAAACAAAAAAGTAAGTAAATTAAACGTACATTTCACTCACTCATTGAGGTATGATGCCAAAAAGTAGATGACTTGATATAAATTATGAAACCTTAATATATATATAACTGCTAACTGTTTTTTTATATTTTAGGCTGTCCACCAGCGTGAGACTGTAACGTGTTTACGGATTCGATCTCCACTCGGGTGAATGAACTATTGTTTATTAAGATTTTCATTTCTTCACTCTGGTACCATGCCAAAAGTAGGGCGTTGAGGTCCGCCACTCAACACGCAATACCCTGAAAATTTGGCGGAAAGTGGAACGGAGTGTCTTAACACTAGGTTCCAGGGTTCCCTCTGTCTACCTTGATAAATGCGGGATACAGCGCGAAGCTGAAAAAAGTATATAGTAGATATTTTTAATTCATATGTTCTATAACATTAATTTCTTTTTACCTATCTAATATATCTAGGTGTTTTGTTTCTTTGACTACTTTGCAATATGACGACAATATATATATATATATATATATATATATATATATATATATATATATATATATATATATATATATATATATCAAATTCTTGAACTCTCACAT
>JAAIXJ010000011.1:0-23207 GCA_013403705.1 Heliconius hermathena | reverse complement strand
ATCGTGGGGCATGCCGGGTCACGCATCAACATCGTCGCCAAAACCAAATATCCATGGTTCTAAGCTTCTTCTCTGCATTTGGTGGGATCAGCAGGGCGTAATTTATTATGAGCTGCTTAAACCTAATGAAACTATCACGGGAGCTCGCTATCGACTTCAGTTGATGCGTTTGAGTCGCGCTCTGAAAGAAAAGCGGCCACTATACGAGCAGAGACACGACAAAGTGATTTTATTACATGATAATGCTCGGCCACATGTGGTAAAACCAGTCAAAACTTACCTGGAAACACTTCAATGGGAAGTTCTACCCCACCCGCCGTATTCACTGGACATAGCCCCCTCCGATTACCACTTGTTTCGATCGATGGCGCATGGTTTAAGCGAGCAGCGCTTCCATTCTTTTGAAGAATCTGAAAAATGGCTTGATTCTCGGATTGCCTCGAAAGATGAGTCGTTTTTCCGACGGGGGATTTAATTGCTACCAGAGAGATGGGAGAAAGTGGTCTCTAATGATGGACAATACTTTGAGTAATGTCATTGTAAACATTATATTTTAAATTATTTAAAAAAAAAAAAAAAAACAGCGAGACTTTATTCAAGGTCCTAATATATATTAGTCACAACTTTAATATGAATATCCCAATTTGAATCATTAAGGAAATTTACAAAAAAAAAATTATGTTATTACCTGATTAAACCTGATTGCTATATCGGTAATAAAATGTTCAAAATCTGTTCAATATTTTTTAATTTATTTATTACATTAAAACTACACACTTATATTAGTATCTGGCAAATTGAATTAAAGAAAAAAATGGTTACACTAAAGGATATCTTTATGTACAATGTTTAAAGCTGTTTTCTCACGATAATATAAACATAAAATCGTCAGTGCGACGATGGGGGCTCATTTTAATTCTCTCATCTTATTGATATGTGACATAAAAATTAAATCACGTTAAAATATATGAAAATAAACGATAGAATACGACACATCAGAAAGAATAACGAAATTTGAATTTTATAAATAAACCCATAAGGTATTAATAACATTGCATTAAATTCTTGTTTTTATAAAAAAATATTTAATTTATAAAATATCTTTGGTACTTCCTTACACTTTATATGAAATATATAAATAAAAATTACAATTTTATAGGCAATATTGTATATTTTGTGTATACGATTCAGAAAGTATACATTATAAATGAATGTAATCAATATATTATACCATATTATATTAGCTGACTCTTTCCCAGTTGAATTATTGGATTTTTTCAATTTCAATTCACACCATCACGCAAATTACATACAGTACAATTGACAATTTCTATAAACTATCAACTAACAACTAGAATTTACCCAAAAATATATCCACTATTTTTTTTATGTTACAACAACAATGTTGTCTTTTGCAATTTTTAAAATGTTATTCCACACTTACTAAATATTTATTTAGAAATCGTAGAAAAATTTGAAAGTCAGTACCGTAACGGATTAAAATCCTGCTACGTTAAAAAATTTTTACTTAGACTTAATTGCCTTAGGTAGAGAATCGACCAAATAGTATTCTTATAAATATAATGACGTTTTTCCATTAAGAAAATATTTTTTATTGCTACAATAAACGGATAAGTAATAAAAAGTACTGTTATTTATATTTATTATATTCTTTGCATGTCTGCCTATGGATTCGAACCCGCGGTTCTTGGAAACCGTCCAAGCTCTCTAACCACTAAGCCATACGTTCTCGTCAAGCTACGTCGAAATTCTTATACGTTAATTACACCTTATTTATGTTATTAGCATCTTTGTAGGAATATTTTTACAAATTTCCGCTACCCAAAGATAATTGCATAAAATTATCTTAAAAATACTTATTTAGAAAACCTATAATATATTTTATTTTTATTAATTTATAGTTTAAATCAGCTTCACGCTGTATCCCGCACACAGCAGGGTAGGCAGAGGGAACCTAGTGTTAAGACACTCCGTTCCCCACTTTCCGCCAATTTCTGGAGGCATTTATGTTTTTATTTATTTTTTTTTAATTTGTCTGTGAAACAGTATATCTATATAGAATATAAAAAAAAGTGATTACTGTACCAAGCAACGTATATATATAAGAACAATATGCTACTAATATGTAATCGTAATCAGAGCTCCTTTCAAATAGCTATATCACGAACGTTTTGAATTTTGGTTTGTTTTGTTTTAGTTTGCGCAGAGAATATTTTTGATTGAGGTTTTAAGCCCGAAATATAGGTTAAGCTTGAAACTAATTGGTATTCTCGTTTCTGCTACATGAAATATTTTATAAGCATTTGCTCTACTGTCTTGCTTGTTTTGTGCTGGATAAACCAGGGGAGTAATGGATAGCATGTCCCATGTGGATATGTTCATATTTAATATTTACATATGGGTTAACTATGATTGATGTTTTTTCTTATTTAAGTTATTTATAATCCTTTTTATGACCACCATGACGTGGAGGGAGATCTGAAAAAGAGACTGTTTCTTGAATTGTGTGTGTGAGCACACATCAAACAAAGTTAGAGACATTGCTGGACGATTGACGAACCTCAACACCGCGTTTTATCATGTTACCAGAAAGAGGCCAGTCGTGGCGCAGCGGCACGAGGTGTTACTGCAAAACCGACTGGTTGTGGGTTCGATCCCCACTCGAGGAGATGAAATATTTACTTAAATTTATATTTCCATTTCTTCGCTCTGGTGTCGAGGTTAAGCGCGGCGTTGAGTTCTGCCACTCAACACGCAATATCTCCAGAATTCGGCAGAAAGTGAGGAACGGAGTGTCTTAATACTAGGTTCCTCTGCCTACCCTGCTGTGTGCGGGATACAGCGTGAAGCTGAGTAGGCATCGAATCCACAGCCGTCGCGTTTGTAGTCATACACCGCAACATCATTAACCACACACAATTAACATTTAATTTGGTTTGTAGTTTACTGATGTTGCAAAAACAGGAATTTAGGAAGTTCGTATGAGATATGTAGAAAATTAAAAAAATATATGTAATAGAATTTATAGTCAAAATTTAAAAGCTTTTATTACAAAGTGTGACCGCTTTGTGCGGATCACGTCACAGTATTTCACAATTACTTTGAAAAATAATTCTATTACTAATACACAATATTTTTATTTCATTGCAATTTAGGCTAGCGTAACACTCTTTATTATTATAACTGAATTAAAAAAAAATCCGAATTAATATGTTTTATTTATTATATTTATATATTTTTAGGGTTTCGTACCTTTTAAGGAAAAAGAAACCCTTATAAGATCACTTTGTTGTCCGTCTGTATGTCTATCAAGAGCCTCCATCTCAGGAACGCTTGGAGATATCTAGGTGCAAATTAAAACTATATATATATANTATATATATATATATATAAGCAGATCTATGGTCCCTCGATTTCCTGAAAAAGTCATATTTCTACATTTATTTAAGAAAAGATATAAAAATAGCCTTAAAACAATAGCCCTAAAAGTGGGGTAACATTTGATATTAAAGTCGGTAGTTCAAGTGAGGTATCAGATTAAAGGGTTCTGGCTAAGTTCAGCTTGAATTTCAGAATAAGCTTGAGATCCAATTTTTGTAAGGAACCCTCAGTGGGCGAGCTCAACTCGCACTTGTTCGGATTTTTAGTATTAAAATACATGTTAGAGTTGAGCATAAGTGAATTAGAACAATATTCTGTCTGCTCTTATATGTAATATGTGAAATAAACATTCCCTTTGTCCTTGGACTTTCTGCCCTATTTACCCGATTACGCGACATAAAGGAATGTTGGATTGTAGGTGAACGGGAAGCATAACTTATAAAAGTTGACAAACTTAAATTTGTGGGCGTATGCACTCATTTTGTATGAAATGAATTACAATTATAAGTTTGTAATGATTTTTATACCCTAAAAGATATGATGACGCGGCGAATAAACTTCCTAAGAAATATATAAAATCGAAATATTTATTTGATTTGTATTCTAAGTTCTCATTTCAAGACTAATTTCATAATTGTAGGTCAAACAGATAGAAACAATTGTAACGTAAAAAGTCAGTCACGGCGCAGATACACGAGTGTGAGACTGTAAACGACAGGTTGTGCCTATTAAATTCGGCGGAAAATGGGGAACGGAAAATAGGGAAAGAAATTGCCTTAATGCTAGGTTCCTTCTGTGTATTCTGCTATGAGGGAGATATAGATAGAGTGAAGCTAAAAAAATATTTCAATTTTTGTTGAGGTATGGAATGCTAAAAAAACTAAAGAGAATCCAAACAAGGTATGGCTGTACAAGTTGTCAATTTATAAATTGACAGCTAGACAGCATATTTATTTCTGAAAACATTTTTTTTTATCTTTCAAAGCAACATCAGTATCAATACATACGTGAAAACTCCGAATGCTTATTCATGCATTTATTTTAATGATCACTACAACCATGTTCGCAATATAGACGGACAACTCTCATTACTTTAGTGCAAGAAATCGATTGCATTTCAAACAAAACCCAGCGTTGCTTTGTTAAATGTAGGGAGGTAAAACAAGCGCTAAAGAATATTATAGCACAATGGGAACAAGTACTACAATGAGAGCCCTATGAGCAGGCGATACGTTAGCAAAGAGAGAAAAAGGATTAAATCGTCCATGCGCCCAGCTTCATGGGTTGCCCTATCTGTTCTATTGTTCCACTTAATCGTGGTTCGATGCGAAAAAATAAGTGCTTCAACTATCGAGCTCAACATGTTTTCGATTCGGAATATTGCAGTAAACTCTATTTTAAAATTTTGTTACATAATTTGTAAAAGCTGTTTGTTTCTTGTGATCTATCTTTTTATCTTTGAATTAAATATTTGAGACTATTGTAATATAGTTGTGGGTTTGTTTCTCATTCGGAGGAATGAAATATTAAATATTTTTATTTCCTCTCTTTGGTAACGATGCAAAGCGCGGCGTTGAGTTTTGCCACTCAACACGCAAAGACTCGAGAATTCGGCGGAAATTGGTTAATGAAAATGTCTTAATAGAAACGGAGTATCTCAGTAGGACACAGCATGAATTTAAAAAAGTTTTAGATTCAGAATATAGGAGTATAATCTTTTAAAATTTTGTTACGTAATTTGGAAAAGGTGTTTGTTTCGTGTGATGTACATTTTTATCTTTCAATAAAATATTTGAGGCCATTATAGTATTATTTTGGGTTCGATTCTCATTCGGGGGAATGTAATATTTAATTTTAAAAGTTATCACGTTTTTTCACACTCAGGAATAAAAAATACTTTTTAGAATACGTATAAAAAGTTTGAAATTCTTAATACTTTCATTTCCTTACTTTGGTGACGAGGCAAAGCGCGGTGTCGAGTTCTGCCAATCAATACGCATTGATTGCAGAATTCGGTTGAAATTGGCTAACGAAAATGTCTTAACGGAGTATCTTAGCAGGATACAGCGTGAAGTTTAAAAAAAATCTGTTTATATAATTACTACACTTAATAAAAATATTAGTTCCATGCTTAAAAAGAACACACATTAAACTTTCTACTGGGACAGTGTATTCAACTTATTGTTCTTATTATTGACATTTCTATTGGGAATTTGTTGTTTACGTTAAAAATTAAGTATATAGTAATAAAGATTAAAGGTACGGCCGTAATAATGTTCCGGTGAAGTCCCATAATATTTACGAGCAATTTCGTCTGTTATAGAGCCAAGGGCTGGCAGATTTTTTGTGAGGGTTTCTTTCATCGTGAATTTTCTGTTAGCTTAGCCACATTTGTCCAAGAGGATATTCTAATGTTTACTGAAAAATAAATGAAAAATATCTCAAATACGTAGAATTTTTATGTAATATATATGAATAATGAATAGACTAGATATAGATACTGTATACATTATATTTTTTAATTGTAAAAAAATAAAATAATATTGCCATATTATTAAGATTGCCATAATATTATTTTTTCATTCGTTTGAATGAATAAAGAACATTATCACAACATTTATCTGGTTTCTAAATCTAAAATGTTATTTAGATTTTAATTTTTTTAAAAACTGACACTAAAATATAATAATGTAGTCTTAAAATTATATTTGAAAACCATATAAATAAGTAAAAACATACAAAAACTAAAACGTTTATCATGGTAAAAATGGTAATAAAATATTTAAAAATATCTTTTTTTATTATATAAAAACATAAAATAAATCGAGCAACACTTCACATAAAGTGAAAATGAAACACGTCGAATATTTATAAAAGCTCCTCTATAAAATTTGAATTTTCTATTTAAAGCTCAGGTATGTTTGACACGCGAAGTATATTTTTGTGATTTAGTATAGGTTTTTGTGAAGGTGACACAGTACGTAATAGGGACGGTTGTAAAATTGTGCGGTAAATCAAGCCATTCTTTTTATGGGCGGCGTCAAATTGATACATAAACAACATATAATCGTTTGTTGTTACATTTATTCGTTTTTGGGATAATAAATCTAATGTTATATATATAAATAAAAAAACAACTTTATGTCCAGCCTTTATATTGCTTTAGAAATATAATGCGGATTAATTTTTTAAAATCTATTATTAAAAAAATACCTAAATAAAAGTAATATGAATAAAATAATATTTTAGTTCGGAAGCAAATAAATCAACAAAAAAGATTTTCTACGTTAGAGTACCCCTAAATGTAGACGCCGTTAAGTAAGGGCCTTGTCTTTTCTTCGAGCTGCCTGTAAATGTTACGGCACTTAACTTTCAGTATTATTACCTTCTTTACATCTTCAATTTTTTGCGCAAATTCTGTAATGGTCTAGTCTTGTAATTAAGTAAATAATTATTTGGACTATTTACTATTCCACCACTTTTGTATAAAATTTGTACATATTATACACATAAATTACATTCTTACTATAATATATGTATATTATATACATATATACACATTTAATTAATAGTTTACATTTAGACGCAAAAAATAGTCATTTTATGACATTGACATGGATACCTTATAAATTAGGATCTAGTTATTATATATTATTATATAATAACTAGACTAGTTTTCGATATTTCTGTTATGATGGATAGTTTTGTGAATAATATAAATCTATGTACACACAATATGAAAAAAATTGTAGTAAATAAAAGAAGGTGACATATGTAAAAAAAAATAGTGGCAGGGCTACTATAACTGTGTTATAGGTATTTTTTTATCATTTCAAAATAATTTGAGGCCAGTTGTGACGCAGCGGCACGAAGTGTGACTGTAAAACCGACTGGTTGTGGGTTCGATCCCCACTCGAGGAGATGAAATATTTACTTAAATTTATATTTCCATTTCTTCGCTCTGGTGTCGAGGTTAAGCGCAGCGTTGAGTTCTGCCACTCAACAGGTAATGTCTCCAGAATTCGTCAGAAAGTGGGGAACGGAGTGTCTTAACACTAGGTTCCCTTGCCTACTTGCTAAAATTATCATCTAAAATATCGGCAAGTTAAAAATCTTTGTTTTCCCTTGCCTATAATAAACACTAAACACGCAATTGGGTGTCGGCAATCAACGACGCGCTCTGTCTTAACTATGGTAGGGATCTTTATGGTCAATATAAACATTTGAAATTGCGGTAATAACGAGAACAGTTGAGACAAATAGCGCTCTGCTTTTGGAATTCAACGAACGAACTAAATATTCATTTATTTAACACTATATCTCTAGATCTACTTGAAAATTAGTGGAAATTACTCAAACACCGACGGAACGCTAGCAAGTTTTTAAAAAGACAAGTTTAATTTTTAAAATACGTTATTTATGAAACTGCTTATCCTAGCTTATGACTAACTTAAATTCTACTTAATTCTACTTAACTCTACATAGAGACCACAGTAGCTATGAAAGTGGTACACAACAAACACCCTATCTTTTACTGATTACTAGTGCTCATGACTGGTTTTGGGGAAAATATTTTAAAATATAGAGTATCAAAAATAATAAAATGTCAAGATGGTGAGAATAGTCTTATTACAAATTGTATATGAATTTTGCATCGGTTAGGTGAGAACAAATCATTTAATAGACTTAAAGGTATTAGTAGTCACAATAAATATTTTTATTCATTTTCTTTATACATTGCTTAAAAAATGTGGAAATTAGTCGTTATTCTTCATTTGTTGTTATTTACTGTCCGCTATATGCGGGTTGTGTACAAACGGCTGAAAGTAAAGTTGAAAGCTGTAAAAAGTTATATATTGACAATAAAATCGTATTAGCCGCCGCGCTCAGGCTTCTAGGGCTGTCGGTAATCCTATTGCGGTTGCGACCCGCGCCAGTTGCTGCTAAAGTTGAAATGCACGTTACTACACAACGTTACCAACGCCTCGGGAACTCGGGGCTTACCGCCAGAATGTGGACTTTGTACGGATGAAACATTCTATCTCTAGTCATTTGTGTGAAATGGAAACGTGGTTTAGTTTGTATGTAGAGTGTACAAATATGAAAGGTAAGAAAGAAAATGTTGTTTCTTATAGTAGTGTCATTACTTAACGTGAATCTACTTTGTGTATAGTTTAATAGCTTTAAGCTGTATCTCGCACACAGCAGGGAACCCAGAGGGAACCTAGTGCTAAGACATTACGTCGAATTCTGGAGGCATTGCGTGTTGAGTGAAACTCAATGTAGCGTTTTGCGAAGAGTAGTTTAATACCTAAGAAAAAAATGTAATGTAAGTTAAAATGTGTTTTGCATTTGAAATAAAAAAATAAATAAAAGTTCCAATGTATGTATGTATATATATGCACGATAATGACTAAAAATGACTAAAAATAATGACTAAAAATTGCGTTTCTGTTATTTATAAATTTTAAATTTGAAGTTATGTTCATATGTATATGAGAGAATTGTAAATAGTATATGAGATGTCTATACTACTTATGTATACGTAGAAATAAGACTTGGATAGTAATTTCCCGCGAGAGCTACACATCTATTCTTTTATGCTAATATATTCTTAAATATTTGAATTGGTAAACTAAGAATTTTATATAATATTTAAGATACATGTTCATATGAAAATTATTTACTAAAGAAATCAAGAAAATATAAGCAATAGTATAATTAGCAAAATTGTAGATAGTAGTAGTGTGATTTGATTTATATAAGTCAACGTTAAGACAAAGGCCAAAATTCAACATGTCTAAGTCTTGTACGAGATAGATCAGACAGTAGAGCATACGTAATATGCTTAAATAATAGAATGATTGTATCAAGAAATATAGAGTTCGTGATATTTAACACGTACGTAATATTTGATTTGCTCACTTTTGACCTTTGTTGAATAGTGGTAATAGAAAATACGATATTCTTCGTTCGAGGGCGCAAGTTAGGGAGTTTTGCAGCTAGATTTGTCATATGCCAATAATATTTAAAAATCAAAGAATTCACATTCTTCACATTTAAGAATACATATGAAAATTTAAAAATTCTTAAGGTTTAAGAATTCTACTAAAAAAAAACATTTTTATATTTGAGACATTTTTTTGTTTCCTTAATTATTTTATTTATTTGCAAAATCAGTGTATGTATATTATTATTTAATAGTCAGTATGTGCTCAAAGAGAAATATATTTTTTAATAGACATAATACTAAAACTGATAATGTTAAAGAATAATATCTTGTACTAGCTGGCTCCTTAATTGAGTTTGGACCTACGTTTCCATTTTCGTTTCTTTGTTATAAATAATTTAAAATATACAAATGTAAATTGTAAGAAAATTAATTAAAATTAAATAAGTTGTAATGGTGGCTATTTTATTTATTATTCCAAGTCTGTACAACGCAACGAATTTTGCTCAAGGCTTAATGAATAAGCTGAACAATCGACTGTTCCCGCTTAACTCTGACCTTTGGTCGGACATTAAATATCCGAAATGCTTTGCTTTGAAACGTGTACTTCATTTGAAAGGTAAGTTGAGGTAGCCGTGGGTGTGTTTTCGATATCCAAACATTTACTTAGTTATATAAGTTCCATTAATGCGTCTAAGGATTTGAAATTTAAATATACATATTGGAGTTATCTACTATGGTAATCTAGCAAAACTTAAGAGAACAAAGTTTTTCAATATATATACAAATAAAAGCAGCTTAGCGCTACATCCCGTACACAGCAGTGTAGGCAGAGGGAACCTAGTGCTAAGACAATCCGTTCCCCTGTTTCCGTCGAATTCTGTAGGCACGCAGTTTCAACGTGCAGTTGAGCACTTTGTCTCGACACCAGAGCGAAGAAATGAAAATATAAATTTAAATAAATATTTCGATTCCTCGAATGGGGCTTGAACTTACAACCAGTCAAGATTTATAGTCACATATATACTTGTGCCACTGCACCACGACTGGCCTGACTAGATATAAACAAATAATAAATTATGACACATACAGATAATAATGTTTTATAATAAATTCATACAAAACAGCTAAGAGGGGAATCCTCTAATTTACAAAATGAATAAATGAACACATTGTTACTAATTCGTTTATTAAAACATACTCCTATATACATTTATTACAAAGTTATCTGCCTGAAGTCTGGTTTGAAAGGCAATTTAACTTTGTGATTTGTTTTATTTTCGATTAGTTCTCGCAACTGACTCGTTCTCATTCTCGAGTTCTCGATCACGTGGACTTGTCCAAATTATTAGGTACGCTGTTGAATCAAAAAGAGTATTTAAATTTTGTTATTATACATATTTTAAAGTGTTTAAATCTAAATGGTTCAGAAAAAGTTATGATGGGTTATCACGAGTAAATGATATTATAGACATAATCCAAATGCGTTTTTTGGTGAAACGATCCTCCCAGGACTGTTTTTATTAGTTTTAGCCGTAAATTATATAAATTAAATTAGAAATATAACATAAATATGGGTTTTGTAAAGTAATTAAATTCAATCTAATAGCAACTTACTTCACTCACTCATCCACTAAGAGCGAGTCGTCTACTCAGAAAATCAAACACAGCGCGAAAATGGATTAAGTTAGCAACTCGCTAAGCCGTTTCTCTCCAGGTCACGCTTACTCGCGTCCTTAATTGAACCCTAGCGTGACTTGTCGTATACAATTCAATGAATATGCATGTGATGTGTGATATTATTATATATTTTATTATTGTTTTGAAATTGATATTAATATTTATATATGTTGTGATGAAAATTAAAATTCTTCATCAAGTTTCATGATTTATCGCAAATAGCTGGGTAGGCAGAGGGAAGTTAGTGTCAAAACACTCCGCTTGTCCCTTCTGCCCAATTTCGAGACATTACATTAGTGCATGAAATTATGTAATTTTTATATTGTAATGGTAAATATGTATAGTTAAAATATGTAAGATATTGAGATAAAACAACTACACTTTTAAAACAACTGTAAAGTATAGTTTTATGCATCATATTTTTACAAACCTTTAAGAACTTTCTGTGATTTTTATTTGAAATAAATAAATTGTCACTGTAATAGCTCCATGAGAAGCAGATACGGTTTGATATAGAATTATCAAGTGGATTTATTAATTGAATATTAATGTAAATTTAAATTTGGCCAGGATCTTAGAATTGGAATAATTACATTAAGGTTTTTTGTTGACAACATTTTTATAAATATGTGTATATATAAAATAGAGTAAATATACTTATTTAGAAAACGTATAAAAATTTAAACGCAGCGGGACTCGAACCCGCGCCTCCTGGAAACCGACCAGGCGCTCTGACCACTAAGCCATGCGTTCTCGCCAAGCTACGTCGAAATTTTTAATACGCTTGTTACAACTTATTTATGTTGTTAGCATCTCTGTAGGGAGATTTTTACAAATTTCCGCTACCCAAAGATAATTACTAAGAATTATCGTTTGGCAAGAGAGAAACTATTTTTTAAATATNTATATAGGTATAGGACCGGTAATATATACCTATATATTAGGTATAAAAGCTATACCTAATATATAGGTATAGCTTTTATATTTAATAAAATGACTAAACCTATGTCCTAGCATGTGTATGTACCATTGTACATATACATATGATGATATATGAGAATATAATAAGTACTTCAATAAGGTTTTCTTTTCTCTAGATTGATGTATAAAAGTAAGGGAGTCGCGAGAGATTCATTACATTTTCATAATAACGTCAATAAATCTCCAATTTCTAGGGTCAATTAAAGTGTAATATTTCAAAGCAAAACGTTGTCTCGAATTAAATTTATTTCTCAGGTCAGAAGCCGTGCCTTTTTGTTCGGAGATAACTCGAAATATAACGGATTTGCGTAAAATATGTGAAACCTTTTGTATGCTAATACGATCCCATTGTTCGGAGATTGAATTTTCAGGTTACCATGCTTAAGAATTATTCATGATATATGAATGTTATTGTCATTTATTATAATACATTGTAGTTACAATGCCAAAAAGATTGTAAAGGATCTATATTTTTCGATATAAGGATGTAAAATTGACATTTTTAGTGTTTCTATTTTGATTGTCAAACATATGATACAGAAACAGTGTTGAGTGATAAACCTCGTATATTATGATAATAAAGCCGAATGGTCTGTCAGTTGTACTTGATTTGACTAGGACTACTCATTTTATAGTATTTTTATTAAATAATAATCTATTCGTTGGGAGGTATCAAATTTAACGTTTCAAGCTTATAACTGCCGATAGTATTTATAAAAAAAAACTTTTTTAAGGTTCAAATAGATTTCGTACGTCATAATTTTTCTCCTATTAAATTTTTTATATTCAACCCATACATGACAATCTAAAATTGAATACGCAATAATGAAACAATCAAATGTACCCACAATGAAGAAGGGTCAGATCAAAGGCGTGTTTATTCGAAGGCGCCGCACGTGGCGAGATCGTCGAAATTGAAGTTTTATATTTGAGCGCACTTTGTTGGACTGAACCGAGAGCCTGTCTAGTGGAAAATTTGTAATAGAAATAAAACCCAAACAGATTTAAAACATTGCCTGAATTATTTATTGTAATATAAGGTAATTTCACTTTTTTCACAATGTTCAATATTTTTTATTATATACGTCTATCTATAGATTACATTTAAAATTTATAAAGACGTAAGAACATTAGCAGCAGGGAGGTTTAGCGGTTTAGGTTTAGGTTTTAGCGGTAAGCAGCTAAAATGCCTGGCGTAATCCAACGCCGCTTTTTATCTTATCAGACCGCCGTCATACTGAATATTTTATTAAATATAAATAGAGTTGGAATTGGCCTTATAACTAAAATATGGAGTGTATAGTATAACAACATTTCTCACTGTTTAACCCCACCCCCCGCCCTCCCCCCCAAAATAGTTACAAACTATAGTATTATATTCTTTTAAGTTCAATTTCCAGAGTAAAACGAAAATGAGTTTCAGGTATCGTAGGTACAGTGCAATTCTGGAACAAATCGCCTGCATGTACTGCCACTACTACTTCCTTCACGATTGATGGTTGACTAATGTGCCCACGTTGATCACTCTATTTCTATCGCTCTACAAACTAATTAATCAACGACTGTGTAGCGTGTAATTAAGATTTCGCTTTGGCATGAAAATAAATGTTATCAAAAGTAAATATATTTACTTAAAGTATTTGATTAAGGATTACAGTCTTAAAAACGATTCGAGAAATAAGAGGGGAAAAAGGGTATTGTTATAATATTTGATTTTAGTATTGTCCACAACTTTAGGCAACATGCGAACGTGTTAAAATGCCGAATGTGCTTTATAAAATCAGTGTTAAACAATTAAATACAAAATTTTTGATCGTTTGGCCAATATATGCAAGTAGGATTATTGGTTGGTCTGGACTAAAACAGAAAACACAAACATGCATGGAGTGGTTGTTTTAATTTTTTTCTGTTTTATAGCATTTCTACTAACCAATTTCTCTTTGCAAAATGGATATCTATTGTTGCTCAAGAAATTTATAATTAGATTATTAAAACTTTATATATATATAGCAGTGGCAGAGGACACCTAGGAACGTCGTGTTAAGACAGTCGTAAACAAGAATATTAAGACACGTTGACGTGTCGTGACGTTAAGGAGTGTTGAGTGCCAGTATTTAAAGCCGTTTTTCTCGTTAGTCATTTCGATCATTACCAAAGCGAGTAAAGTAAAATATTAAATCTTTTATTTCCCCGAGCGGAAATTAAACCCACGTCCGTCACGGTTCCAGTCGCACACTTGTCCCCCTACGCCACGATAGTCTCCTCGCATCGGGATCCAGCGATCGCATCCCATTGATATTAAACTGTAAAATATTTAAGATTTTTGTATAAATTTAGATTTTTATAAAAAAGAACATTTGTTTTAACTGATTGGCAATTTTAGCAAATTTACTAAAAATAAAAGACTTTATTTTTAATAAATTTCCTAAGCTTGTTAACCTATTGTCAACAAAGGAATTTAATACTCTGCGACTGACGTGGTTTAATTTTTACAATTATGAAAATGATTCGTACCATTTTACTGAGATGGTAGTCTTGTTAGTATCTTAATCCTGACGAGGTAGTCTTGTGGTCACTTTTCTCCCTCTATGAAACCGTAGGCTTTTTGCGGCCACCTTTCACACAATATTCGATGCGTAAGCTCATTACAGAAAGATGCTGAAAGTGGCGGTGCTCAAATTTGAAAATGAGTGGGGAATAAATCGAATTTTGACGGTGATAATGGCAAAACTATCTCAGCCGCAGAGGGTTAAAAACATTTGAAAGAACATTTAATTTTTTTTGTATGTCGTTAATATTGCGGAGTAAAATGTTTTATATCTATTACGCGCTATACGAATCTAAGCTTTAAAGGACGAACGAATATTTTATTGAAATGATCTTATGTCATAAGTCTGTAACTTGAATATAAATTGTAAAATTGTAAAAAAGTAAGTATGCAACTCGGATATAAATTGTAAAATAAATTTAAAAAATAATAATAATAAAAGAAAAACTATGAAACTATAAAAGAGAAACATAATAATAATAAAATATGTGAGGCAATATATATAAATAACATAGTTTATTATGAATAATACAATTTACATATTTTTATCATCATATTAATATTAACTAGTTCATGTATTGGCGTCCCGAGTGTCGCAACCATCGTCCCTTCTATATAGTGGGTCCAGAACTTGGAAAGCAAAGGTCGAGTCAAACTGTCAAGTACTACGGTACTAATATATATGATGCACATAAAGACTCGTACCAAATATAATATAATTATAATATAACAATTCGAAGCCTATAATGGTACGATCTTTTAGGATCGAATTTCTTATAAAGGCAATTTATGGGTAGGGGCAAAACATATTGTGGATCTAAATTGGCTTTGACCAATGTTATAATATTGAATGTTGGTTGACGTCGAGGCTGACGTGATGGGCTTATGCGAACTGCAATAGCGACATTAACTATGTCGTGGCTGACGCCGTCTCGCAGTACGATAAGGTATAGCTTACGTATACCGTAGATAAGTATAGCTTACGTTGCGGTACGTAAGCTATACTTGTATGGCGTTGGTTATTGACATATTGTATACCACTTCTACTACTTGGTATACGATTAGTAAGTGTGTGATGCTATTTTACGTCCCAGCTCCGGTGTATGTAGTATTGTCCGCCTACGGTTCGAGACTCGACTGTGGAGCGTGTGCCGTGCGTTTATTTAACATATCGGCCGCCTTGCGGTAGTGCGTTTGTTCCAACGACTTATATTGATCTCACAAATCAATCAACATCACGAATCTCATATAATCTTAATATAAACAAGCGTAGCAAGTACCTTCAGAAAAATCACACACAAACGTCCCGGAGAGTTCGATAAGACTGTTGCAGCCGCAGTCTGCTAGGAATTCACATCTTCATAACCTTCTGATGGTATAATATAAAATTCTTAACACTGAACCTCTGAATCTCTAAAAGATTTTGAGTTATTCACGATCACAAATATAAATGGTTCTAACCACTAGACGCATTACGAGCCAAAGCATTATTTATTAAATAAAATTTTTGATTTTAAGATGTTTGGAATATCAGTTACAGTGTGTGTAAAAATATTTAGAATTTCTGTTTATATTGACTATTGGGATATTTTTGAGACGTATTGATATGCAATCTGTTATCTAGTATATAACTGATCGAAGTAATTTAATATTTCAATTGATTTTTTTTGATTCAAAACCAAAATCATTTGATTGAATTGAACAAAACACACAATGCCTCCAGAAGAGTTTATGTGACCGTATTGGTGAAACGTTTTGATCGGTTACTTAATTTTACGTTCGGGGAGTCTCAATCAGGTCCGCATTCTGACCAATCACTCAGTCAACATGAAGTAATTAATGGTTATCGAATAACGCGCCATGCGAATGTATAATTAGGTATTTCAATAAGTAAAAGAAAATGTTATTATTTTATTTATCAAAGTTGATTTATGTTATTTTTGTCTTTTTTTTCTAAAACATATCTAAAATTGTTTTCTTCTTCATCATTGAATACCCTAAACTTAAATATATTGAGTATAGTTTTAATTTATAAGAATAAATTATTATAAAAATTAATACTACTGATAATAACATGTAAGGATTGGTAATTCGTAAACGGGAAAGATTTTGAAAATTTGTAGAATTCACTTTAAGTCTGACCGTGATTAGAATTTAATACTCGGTATTTTATTTAACGTGGAGAAAATAAACGAAGAGATCAAAACTCGAACGCTTAAAATGTTTGCGTTGTCCTTTCGAAATTAATATTCATATATTGTCGGCAGTATAAAAGATTCTTGAATTTTCACAGCAGGGTAGGCAGAGGGAACCTAGTGTTAAGATATTCCGTTTTCCACTTTCTGCCGAATTTTCAAGACATTCAGGGCTCTATTACCCGACAGATGTTATGAAAATGCTGAATATATTAATATCCCCGAGTGGTAAAACCGACTGGTTGTGGGTGCGAACCCCACTCGAGGAGATGAAACATTACTTAAATGTATATTTCCATTTCTTCGGTTTGGTCTCGAGCCACTCAAAACGCAATGCCTTCAGAATTCGGCAGAAAGTGGGGAACGGAATGTCTTAACATTAGGTTCCCTCTGCCTACTCTGCTGTGTGCGGGATACAGCGTGAAGCTGATTTATTTTAGATATATATAACTAAGTATTTATCTGATTTTCGTTTATTATAATATTACACAAAACATTGTTTTTTAGTAAATGTATAAACAATTTTTTTTGTTTAGTTGCGTTCAGCGACGGGACTCGAACCTGCCTCATGGAAAGAACAACATTTAAAAAGCAGCAAAAAATAAAAAAGAGCTTCTTACTTTTTTTATCTTTACAATTATTTATCGACATTTTGAGCTTCCGGCGGAAACCCTACTCAGTGTGACGAGGTGAAGCCAGAAAGGGGTTGTTAACGAGATTGGCATGACGTTGTGCAGTCTCTACGCGTTCAAGTGCTAAAGTGTCTAACTGTTATATCTACACCAAAGACTGCTTGAAACTTTAAAAAGCGTTAACTCCGCAATTATTTGCCTTCTTTTAGTTACACTGTGCTGTTGAATGAAGTAAACATTTTTTTTGTTTTATTTAGCTTATCTGTGTTATAGACTTACTAAAATTTTAAATAATAATATTATTGTAGTTCATGTAAAAAATATTAAATGAACTACATTTATACAGTGTCTGACTGGTAAAAAATATTTGTTATTTTTTGGGCGAGTTAAAATGGATTGAGTCAGTTTACAAAGAAAAAGCTTCTAAAGTGAAATCATATTCAGTAACTGAACGGTTCTCATTCGCAAAGTCGACTTATATTTTGCGTTAGAAGAGTTGAATATCAAACAAATTGCAGAGAACGACTCAACTGCAGTAAAGGAGATCAAATTACCAATTGTGATCATACAATTTGTGATTTTATTTTTTTCAATAATATTTGATCATGGATCCTTTTTAGTTATTTTCTGTTATTTTTCTTAACATCTCTTCTACTTTGTTTGTAACTGACTACCCCACTCTACTCTATAAAAAGTATTTAAATAAAATTATCTAAATAATAATTTTAAATTTTGAGGCCGGTCGTGGCGCAGCTGCACGAGGTGTGACTGTAAAACCGACTGGTTGTGGGTTCGATCCCCACTCGAGAAGTTGAAATATTTACTTAAATTTATGTTTCCATTTCTTCGCTCTGGTGTCGAGGTTAAGTGCGGCGTTGAGTCCTGGCACTCAACACGCAATGCCTCCAGAATTCGGCAGAAAGTGGGGAACGGAGTGTCTTAANTTTATTAAATACATAATATTTATCTCTGGATATTGACGGCATTATATGCATTAATATTACTCTTCTTTTCTTCTTTAATAATAATCTATTAAAAACTTACTGACGAAGTATTCCAAAACAAACAATCGTAAATAGTGAAAGCACTTATAAGTTATAAGTATCTTAGTAGCCTCGAATACTTATATCACAGTTGAAGACAATCTCACATGCTTTTTAAATATTAAATATAACTAAATATATATTAATTATAAATTAAAACTTCTTTAAAGATTTTTAACATCCATCCTTCCTCAGACGCGTCCGCCATCTCCCCTCTCTTTTTTTCCTTTTTCTTGACTTTGACGTTGACAGTAGCTTATTGAGCCAACGTGATATTTTACAATAATTAAAATATTAATTATGTTATTAGTTCTTTTTAATTATAATATACGATGATTACTTATAATTATTAAATGATTTTTAATAAATATATTTTATATCTGTGAGCTTTACCTATATATTACGTCGCTTTAATATTACTTGTGAACGGAACGCGTAATTAAAGAACTGAACTAAACTATTATATATAAGATTGTATTTATCTTAAGCTATAAATTACTATAAATAATATTATAAATTATTTTTATAATATTTTTTTATATATATTTTTTTAATTATATTATTTACCTACACATTCTAGTTCTGGCATGGATCGTTACAATACCAGTATTCTATACTTATTTAAATAATTATTGCATACAATCATCATTTTCTATAGAATGACCTCATCAAATTATTTGAGAGTGAGCATATAAAGTGTTATCACTCATTTTTCATTACGTTTACTGTTTTTGCATTGGAGTGTTCTGGCATGTATATAAAAAGCAGTACATAATTCATATTGACGGCATATTCTGATTAGTTTGCTTTTTCAAGAATCTAGCTTCAAGACGCCCGCGTATAGAATCCGCGTATCTTAGTTTATTTAATATACATATATTCACATTTTTGTACCTATGTACATAATACATAGAACTTATATTATAGCTATTATTCTTTATTATATCTTTTACTGTATTTTGACTAGAAATTTTTTGTTCTTGACATCTTTGCTATTGTAACTTACCTGGAATACAATTTTTGTTAAATTTTTTTATCAATATGCTCAAAAATTTTCAACAATGGTTTCTATTGTTATTATATTGAAGTGTACATATTGTTGCTAGTATGTCTGTTAAAAAAGAGTAAAAAATGTGTACTATGATGTGCCGTAGGGAGCTTTCCGATTTTTGAGATTGTATGTTTATTCTCCGTAGCTGAATTGTTTTGTAGTGGAACCACGATTTTTGTTACATTAGTAAAAAACATGACTGGAACTACACTTCAATATACACGACTTAATATAGTCACATGTCTATTTATTGTTACCACCACCTAATCCTAAAACTAAAACATAACAGAAAGCGATAAATACATTAAAGTTATAATTATAAATGTTTCATTAAATGCGAATTGGATTTACAACTATAATAATATGTGATGTAAGATATGACCCAAACACATAAATACTAAATATATATGCTCCCTTGCCACTTGCCCAAGAACTAATCAGGATGATACGTATTTGTACAAAAAACATCAATAATATAATATTTATAGATATTATAATATTTCAGCTTTACGCTGTCATATATATATATATATATATATATATATATATATATATATATATATATATATATATATATATATCTATATATATGTATATATATATATATATATATATATATATATATATATATATATATANACTTGATTCTCTCATCCCGCTTATATATGAAGCTGAAAAAAGGTCCCATTAAAGACGATGGCTCGCACTGTCATAAAGTTATCACATCTCATGTAGAGTCAAGTTTCTAACTATAGCTCTGTCAACAAACACTACTTCACAAGCTCTATATCTTGGTAAAAGTGTAGCTAGGGGTGCAATTTCGATTCTAACATAGACTACACATAATGTGTAGTCTCCTGTCTTCTGCCCACTATATGTTACATAAATGTTGTTCTTGTTAAATAAATAAGCCCAGTTCCGTAACAAGGAACCATTTTGAAAATTCTTTAATAAATATAGTAGTCATTAGAGACGAGTTTTGAATTTGCAAAATTGACCACTAGGACCTTGACCATCGCTTAGCTCTTCTTGGAGGGGCCGCTCCCGTGGTCAGAGATGGGATAAATTATTTTTGGATCGACATAGACACACGACATTGCACTTTGGTTAAGGATGTAATTTAATTTATGGAGAGTTTCTAGTCTCCAATCTGGTAAACATATATCATATGGTTTAAACCTTCCTGTGTTTTTTATTTAGTGTAATAAACAATACGTAATACAACCTGGATAATTATTAGTAAAATTGTAAATTTTGATTGAGTCATGGTGCAACTGCATCATGTGTGACTGTAAACGCGACGGTTGTGGGTTCAACTCCTATTCGGGGAAATTATACTCAACATTTTCATTTAATCGCTCTAATAAAGTAAGTAATAGAACCCTGAATGTCTTGAAATAGAAAATGGGGAACGGAACGTCTTAACACTAGGTTCCCTCTGCCTACCCTGCTATAAGTATTAAAATTTAAATATTAAAGAACATAGAAATTCAAGAATCTTTTATACTGCCGACAGAATTTGAATATTAATTTCGAAAGGACAACGCAAACATTTTAAGCGTTCCAGTTTTGATCTCTTCGTTTATTTTCTCCACGTTAAATAAATCACCCAGTATTAAATTCTAATCACGGAAAGACTTAAAGTGTATTCTACAAATTTTAAAAATCTTTCCCGTTTTTGAACTACCAGTTCTTACATGTTATTATTAGTAGTATTAATTTGTATAATATAAGTTATTATAAATTAAAATTATACTGAATATATATATTTTTAGAATATTCAATGATGAAGAAGTAAACAATTTTAGATATGTCTTAGAAAAAAAAGACAGAAATAACAAAAATCTACTTTGATAAATAAAATAAAAAACATTTTGCTTTACTTATAAAAATACCTAATTATACATTCGAATGGCGCACGTTAATTAGAGGCGTTATTCGATAACCATTAATTACGGCATGTTGATTGAATGATTGGTCAGAATGCGGACCTGATTGAGACTCCCCGAACGTAAAATTAAATAACCGATGAAAACGTTTCACCAATACGCTCACATAAACTCTAATTAAACAGTTTCATATATAACTATATGTTTAAATTAATGTTAACGTAATAAAATGATTTTGTTAAGATTCAGAAGAATATAGATGCTATGTTTGTATAATTATTTGTCGTTTCCGGCTTGATCACTTTGCGCTTATCAAATCCAATCCAATAACGTAAATTTTAGCGTTTTTTTTTGCTTTATTATGCAAACAAAATATCTTTTGAATCAGAATAAGGCTTACGGTGTGGGAAAGATTTACGTATTGTAAAATATTAAACGATAAGTTATCCATAATTCATGTGACTTCCTATGTGGCTAACAACAAAGGTCAAAAGATCATTTGACTCCTTTTACAAATAAAATAGGCAAGTGATAAATATTTTAAGGCGTAACTATATCAACATCTGTTTTGATAAAGGTACAAATAAATTAACTTGTATGTTAGAGTATGTTAATATTCTTTTTGTTTTTACAAATTTCAATCATATTTTTTGGGTTGCGAATTTGGCCGATTTACTACAATAGGTCAGCTTAGACATCTCTTATATCTAGTAGTCGATATCGTAACTGAAAGCATGTATAAGGTATATTACAATTTCAAACGAATCTTACTGTGGTCTGTCAGTTACCCGTCGCACCATATTCAACAGAATAGACTACCGTAGTATGTATTTCATTTGATGAAACATTGTCTATTTCGATATAATTAAATAAAAATACACACTCATCAAAATCATAATGTCTCTGACAAATATTAGATTTTTTTTCAGCTTCACGCTGTATCGCACATGTAGCACCCTGCCACATGCGGGATAGAGCGTATAAAATATTAAATATTTAATTTCGAAATGGGAATCGAACCCATAAGCTGTTGCGTACACAGATACACGCTTATGTTCCTGCACCTCGACTTGCTCAAAACAATCAAATTCAAAATCGAAAAATCAATTGAAATACTATTACAATACTGTAACTAAGCATATTTGCTTTTGGTAACATTGATTTTCATGCCAAAGCGAAATCTTAACTACAAGCTACATAGATTAATTGGTTTGTAGAGCGATAGAAATAGAGTGATCAACGTGGGCACATTAGTCAACCATCAATCGAGAAGGAAGTAGTAGTGGCAGAGCAGGCAGGCGATTTGTTCCAGAATTGCACTGTACCTAGGACACCTGAAACTCATTTTCTTTTTACTCTGGAAATTGAACTTGTTAAAAGAAAACAATACGATATTTTTAACCACTTTGTAGGGGATTGGAAGAGAAGAGTTAAACACTCTATATTTCGTTAATTTAGTAGACATCTACAATTGAGTGGTAGATTTTAAATTTTTAACGACTATAAATACGACTGTTTAAGTACCTTGGATTACATTATCGTAAGTTAAAGAAGAATTTTGTTTTGTTGTGATAGTAAAAATGTATTACTTGAGATACTTTACGTTATGACATTTCCGTCCCCCACTTTCCAGAAGAAAGAATTAAGTAGAATCTTAGAGTAGAATTGCGTATTGATTGGTAAATCTCAACGCCGCTCTTTGCTTTGTCACTAGAGCGAGGAAATAAAATAATTACTATTTCATTTCCTCAAATGGGAATTAATCCATTCCCATTTGTGGGTCCCATTGTGGGTGTACCACAACCTGCAACCTTGCAAATATTTTGTTACGCCTCA
>JAAIXJ010000671.1:78208-179001 GCA_013403705.1 Heliconius hermathena | reverse complement strand
TTGTGTGTATGCCGTCTCTTTCTCTAGCACTTCTAATGCTAGTGCTAGAAAGAGATAGAAATAGTTTATTATATTTATGGTATGATTGAATTGAAATTTACATACGTAGGATTTGTTATATTTCTCAAGAAGTAATTATATTATTACATGTATTTGTTGAAACATATTTTGGATCTGTAGTGTATTATCAGTGTTTATAAAACCTAAATTTATCATCATTAAAAAAACAGGCGCAACGGCACAAAGTGTGACTGTAAAACCGAGGTTGCCACTACCTGGTTGTCGGATCGATCCCCACTCGAGGAGATGAAATATTTACTTAAATTTATATTTCCATTTCTTCGCTCTGGTGTCGAGGTTAAGCGCGGCGTTGAGTTCTGCCNAAACTTTTACACAACCTTATAGTTTCCAATTATCTGCTAAGTAATATTCACATAATATATCCAACTTTTAATGCCTAATCTAGAGACACCTTCCACATTCCTGCTCGAAAAACGAATTACACTAAAATTTGTTTTCTACTAAGGTAGGAAACAAGTTTTGGTAGTCTTGGAGGACATACAACAACATTTTTTCAATATAGATATATTTTACAGCATTATCCAAATTTTATTTAATTTTATAATGTGAGAGAGTTTCAATTATCGATTACTTCGACCGCTAAGCAAGAGTTCAGTAAATAACTTTTGTTTTTTTTGGTTACACCAGTTTGTTTGAAAAAATCTCTCNAACGTCGTAACCGATAAGAGATAACAGGAGATTGGAAAACATTGTCCATTCTTGTTCTGGGGTCAAGTCCTGTGTGCCTGGGGCGTTGCGGACACCGTACCATTTTATTATGACCTGGAATTTTAAGAATATTTTAAAATATATATTCCATATGTCTTTCAAATAGCATTACAGCTACATTTACTCTATTGCCATAACAAAAAAATATAGTAGTAGAAAAAAAAATTCAAAATCACTATTTTGTAAAGTCACTATTTTGTGTTTTTAGCCCAAATAATGTAAAAAATAAAGATTATGAAATAAATTAGAGGCTAATTGTAGCGCAGGGGCACAAGCGTGTAACTGTCAATGTGACAGGTTGTGGATTGGATTCCTATTCGGGAAATGAAATATTTAATACTTTTATTTCTTCGTTCTGGTATCAAGGCAAAGGAAGGCGTCAAGTTTCGGCATTCAACACGCAATGCCTCTGGAAAGTGGAGAGCGGAGTGTCTTAACACTACACTTTCTCTGTCAACTCTTCTACGTGCAGGATATAGCATGAAGCTAAAAAAATAGGTTATTAAAGAAAGTAAAAAGGGAAAATAAAACCCGATTGTTATTGTAACATAACATAGTGTAACAAAAGCCACCTGCATAGTAATATCCTTAGGCAAAGCGTGAGCCAGGGCACTGCAACACCGCACCACCAGCGGCGAGCAAGCCCTCTCAGGCAGCGCTATACGGAACAGCCCCGCCTCCACCCGCACGCTGACGCGCGCGCCCGCCGCGTCCCGCAGCCCGCGCACCCCGCCGCCCCCCGCACCGCCTGTACAACCGGGGGCACGGATAATTTATATGCAACAGGGTCGTTACCATTGGACGTGGACACGTGCGAACACCGCATCCCGCAACCCCTATACCACCTGCTGTATTTAAGAATAATAACCATTACAAAATGTGGCCAAGATATTGTGGGCCGAGAAAAGGCCAGTGCTTGCGCCGGCGCACAGATAAGCTTGCGACTGTAAACGCTACAAGTTATGGGTTCAATTCCCACTCGATGATATGAAATATTTAATACGTAGAATTCCGTCGAAAGTAGGCAACGAGTGTCTTAATAGGAAGGAAGTGTCTCAACATTGAGTTCCCAGGTTCCCTTTGCCTACCCTGCTATAACGTGAGTATAAATAAATAAAACAAGATTCTGATATTACAGTATTGTACCCTAACGACCCCTAGCGGTGTATATATAGTTTTACAATTAAAGACATTAAATAAATTTATTTGTAAATAAAGTATATATTAAAATTATATGTACGGCATACTTGTTTCTTTGCTTTTTACCTTCTACATTGACTAAGAATTATAACTAACATAATATTACCATTTTATTTCTTTGTTAATTTCCCATATTCCCCTCTATTTATGGAATTTGAGAAAGAATTTAGATTCAAATAAACCATTTAGCGATGTTTTGGATTTTTCACATGTTACATATCTACATATGGCTGTTAATTGATTTCCTATCTAAGAATTATTTAAAAATCTTAGTAAATTAAAAAATATATATATTTAAAAAAACTAACCCAAAATCTCCTTAGGCTCCAATCTCGATATAGACGAATGTGGTACAGGAGATAACAAATGTAAAGCGGAATCATCAAAGGAATTCGATTCACAGCGTGTTGGCAATAAACTACTACGCCTTGGGAACGGCGATTGGAAGGTCCTTTTAGTGTACGGAGAATCTATCAAACGGGCCAAGATGCCGCCTACGTGGACCTAGAAATAGTAAAAAGAAAAAAACTCTTTGGAGTATAATACTATAAAAAAATCATTACTATGGCCTTGATGAGAACGGAATGTCTTTACTCTAGGTTTCCAGATTCCCTTTGCAATAAGTCATAAAGTAAAAATCAAATTAAATTTAATTAATAATAGAAGTAGAAGATATCTACAAAATTATATAATATATAAAAAATATATAAAAAAGAACATTATTAAATACCTTTCCCACAAAATTATTTCCAGATTGCATAATAATATTCCCGGATTCATCAATCAAGGCGATCATTTTCAAATGATCCAAGACTACCGCGTCCTTGGCGGGAACCGACGAAATCGAACCCACTATTATATTAGTCTTGGACATTTGCCCATGATAATGAGACTTTTGTAGCCTTACTATTTGGAGTCTAGTTACTCCGGCCACTTTCACCATAAAACATAAATAATCATGTCCAACTAAGTCCTGATGAAGAAATGCTTTTAAATCGTTTGGACTTTCCACTTGGTCACGTCTTATAACTTGGCTGTCAGTCCAAATGTGGTCCAAACAGATGTCTGGGTAAAGTGGCAAAGATGGTGGACTTTGGTTTATCGTATTAGACATCATTGATGTAGAACTGGCTTGCCCTATAGACGCGTGAGGAGATAATCCTTGCTGGTGGAAAACGTTCGCCATTGGACTATTTTGCCTGGACCGTGACGGCGTAGTCATCATATAGTAATATTATACTGGGTTCTGTACTAACGAATATAATTTGTAAGTCACCATCGTTGTAGTACTGAAGTCCTTGAGCTGACGACTTCATTAGTATAGGAGTAACTTCATCTAAGGGATGTCTTAGAGAAAAACAAGTTGGCAGAGGAAATTCTTGATCATAACCAGAAATCGACTCGGCTCTTAACCTAGCACTCATATTGAATGGGAACGTACGAGTCTTATTGAACGAACTATTGTGAGATTCATTCAATTTCATAAAAGACATAGGCAGCATCGAATTATGTAAGACCGGCGTAGCATCTTTTTCTAATAAAACACCATATTTCATTGACCATGCTTTTTTCACTTGGAACGGTATACTCGTTATATATTCCCGTCCGTCTATGGCATACACTCTCATACATTTACTATCAATTAGAAGTATTGAAGGCATAATTTTATTTTCTATATGTTCTGTAGTGTCTTCGATTTTGATGTTTTTCTTGACGTCCCCTATTTGTGAGTTTAAAGCATCGATGAGCATTGTGTTGTTAATGTCAGTATGGAAGTCTGCAAAGACAGCATGTTTTATGGGACTCTCTATGGTGAAACAGGCAATAGTTTCTCTGTGCTCTGGTCCAGACAGCTTTGTGGCTGGTGTAGAAATTAAACCTATAAGGGAAACAACATAAAACATACTTAAGAAGTACTTTGGAAATATAGTGATATAATTAGTAAAATATTGGATTTTCTGGACTTTTGTATATGCAAATGTTTGATTGTACATAATTATGGTGAACTCAACTTTGATTCAGGGTAATGATTACATATATTATTTCCTCACTCTAATAAGACTATGCATAGGTACCACCCAATTTCTGGTAGTATTACAATTTTTATGAGCACAAAGCAAGGTAACCATAGCGAACCTGAGAAACTAGTGTTCTAGTGTAGTTCATAGTGAGACACATATAGTCTTAAGTTTAGGCCGAAATCTTGAGACAATGAACTGGTTTGGGAGAACTCAACTTCTTGCTTTTCCTCATTACCAGAGCGAGGAAATGGAAATATTACGTATTTTATTCCTACAAGTGGGGATCGAAGCTATCATCGTCACGTTTACAGTCACACCCTTGTGCACAGGAGCACGATGGCCTCAATACATTTTTTTATGAAAAAGTCTCTCTTTTTCATAAAAATATTAATTTCACAAAAAAATATTCATTTAAAGATTTCATTAAATCCTTTTTTAATTTATAATAGTTCATAATAGCAAAAGTTTAATGGGGATGTGAAGTTGGGGCATGGCATTGGTGGAAATCATTTATCGATTTTTACGGGCAATGCTAGTTTCACTACAAATCCAATGAAAAACATCTGCTGTGTTATATAATGGGACACAAAGTTTCAAACAGAGCCTCAACGAGTCCTAGTCTCCATGTCCCCATCGTCCACCAGAAAAGTCGCAGTTGAGCTGAGGAGGCGGGGCAAAGGCGAATATTCTGCGCCATAAAACAGAATACAATCACTGAGGAGGAAGAATAACTGAAACCGAGCATGGCCATAGGCTCTAAGGCTACAGCCCCACTAACGGTTTAAGGCATAGTGGATTAATCACCTGCTTGCACTAAAATTTATGATTAAAGAAATAGAAACAGACATTAATACCGTCAGATGCGCAGAAATATCTATCACAGCACGCGTAAATATAGAAGGATATGGCCAGACGGTCTTGGTGAACACTGGAAATCTGAGTAACCTGTGTACTACAGCAAAAACTTTATCGAGAAATGCAAGCTTTAAGAAGAAGCCTCTTGAGTCCACAGGTCAGGTTATTGTAACATTCGAAGGGCAATTGCGACGTTGGCATAAAAAAAAGCACCAGAACTCGACCTTATATCTGAAAAAATGCTCAACGCTAACTTCCCCACCGCTGTTGTGATTCTGAAGTTTTTGATCGATAAGATTTGGGATACTGAAGAGCTTCCTGAGGACTGGAATAAGGGCCTCCTTGTAACTGTACTTAAAAAGGTAACCTAAGTCGATGCAGCAACTAGAGACATTACTTTGCTTTCAGATTTTCTGCAAGATTATCTTAGATAAACTATCAAGAGGCGCCAATCAATCAAGAACGCTCCGTGGAAAGGTTAAATCAACAGCCTTCATAACCTAACATTGTCAATTTCGAACAAGCCACCGTGACGTCACGCAGCGACTGGGCGAGAGGCGCAAATTTTATAAAGCAATGAAACTTTACAACGCTGTAACCTTAGTAATCCTGACTGGCTTTTGATGAAACAAAAACTACTATTATTTGCAACACATACGTACATGCTAAAATTTAATNTGAAAATATTAAATATTTCATTTCTTCTAGTGGTAAGCTTTACCTGATTAAAGTTATTGTGATATTAACCCAAAATTATGAAGACTTTGATGATCTTAAATGATGTGAAAGTGGTATACAGAGACAATATGTATTTAGCACTCTGTTCCTATTGGCTATCCCCTTAGGAAAAAAGTATGAAGATAAAAAAAAGTAATATAAACTGTAACAAAATTCTCACCATCAGCTCTATAATAAACTTCTCTAATGCACCACCATTCCTGTTCTTCCTCCTTAGCTTCCAATAAGCTTTCATCTTTTATGGCAAAGTTAGAAAGCTTATATAGCAGTGAATGTTCAGAGGAGGAGGCATTATGGCCCTTGCTGTATATTTGTGACGGATGTCTAGCTAACACTGTCCTACCATGAGGTACAAACTCCTGGAATTTACATAAACAAGACAATATTAATATTTTTTTATTAGCTTCATGTTTTTTCCGCATAGCAGGTAGGCAGAAGGAAACTTTTTTTAGACATTTTAGTGACATTGTATGTTGAGTGGCAAAATTCAATATTGTACTTTGTATTTTTACTAGAGCAAGGAAATGAAAATATTTGTCCTAATCGGGAGTTGAAGCCGTAACTGTTACGTTGACAGTCAGATGCTGTGCTGTTCCACTGCAACAGCTTAACTAAAGTTTTACTTATTGGATAGTTCTCATAAATGTATTATTGTAAAGGTTTTTTAAAAATAATTTATATAGGTTATGTTTATTACGAGTCATACAGCATGAAATTCATAGTTTAATGAATAAGATTCGTTATTTATTTTATGTATAATAATAGAAAACTATGATTTAAAAACTATCTGATATTTTTTTAAGATTAAATAAAAGGCTTATATTTGTGAAATTTCTTATTATTGAACAACTTAGATTACTATACATATGTTTTTTACTTATGAATTAACTAAAACATATTTGCTAATAATTCTTAACAGTCAAACAATGTAAAAATAATAACAGATCTCAAAATTGACATACCAGAGGTTCCGAAGCCGCAATCATTGTATTTTCATCCAGATTTGAAATGATATGATATTAACACTTCCACTTAATCATAAATAGGAAACTTAGTATTAATAATTATTTGTTTAATCACAGTTATGCTAGTATATTCGCAGTATAATTGGAAAAAATGCTACTTAGCGCTAACTCGAAGCGTAAACGACACTTACTGTCATTTGCGATTTGCGAAGTACGAACTGTCATGTGTCAGTCTCTCTTGTCATTTTTTCTCTGTCTGATCACATTTAGGTACTTCGCGTTCATCTCATTTTTTTTCTTTATTAAGTAAATTTAGTAACAGTCGTGGTTTTACTCATATTTTTTTCATTAAACATTTTGATGTAACATCTGAATTTTTCATATACACACGCGGTCCATCGAGGGGTATTTGGTGTGTTTCTGGTCTGGATGAGGTCTAAACTATTGTGTGTAGAGACGACAGTCGCATATTGTTTTTTTATTAAATGTAAAAATGTTAACGAGTAATGATTAGAGGCGTTGTGGAGCAGCGGTGGGGGATCTNTTTATTAAATGTAAAAATGTTAACGAGTAATGATTAGAGGCGTTGTGGAGCAGCGGTGGGGGATCTGCTCTGCAATTGTGAAATCATATACGTGGATGTGGGATCACATGTGTAATCAGCGTGAAGATAAAAATATATTATTATAATGTGGGGTAATGATATTGCAATGTAATTGTATTGTATCTTCACGTTGAGTCCCATAAAGCAAAGATGTGTCAGAAAGTACCAAAGATATTTTATAAAATGATTTTTTTTCAGCTTCACGTCGTATCCCGCATGTAGCAGTGTAGACAGAGGGAGCCTAGAAGTTACTCCACTCCGGCAAATTCTTTTCCAATCTCCGCCAATTTCGCGCTTTGCTCCACATCAGAGCGAAGAGATGAAAATAATAAATATTTCATTTCCTCGAGTGGGATCGAATCCATATCCTGTCGCGCTTACAATCATAATAATATGTTTGTGCACCTGCGCCACGTCTGGCCTCAAATAAATTAAAATTACATTAATTAAAACAAAATTATGTTCTCAGGTTCCCTCTGCCTACCTTGATATGTGCGGGATACCGCGTGAAGCTGTAAAAAAAGATTGTCTTTTCATTGTATTGTTTTTTTATTATTATGATATATTTATAAACATGGCTTAATTTTTATGGCGTATGTTTATGTCTAACCCATAAGAGGCCCGGGGCGGCGTAGTTAAATGAGGCCCTCAGTGTAAAAAGATTTCTCATTTTTTTCATGTACAAATTAGTGTGAATGTTTTTTTGAGTTTACATCTTGAAATTAAAGTTTGTAAGAATGTATTATACTTATATTATGTTTCCGTGTCTTCAGTTTACTATACTCTTCAATAACTGCAGTGTAATCAATTTCTTTTTTGTTCTTTTGAAGGGATAGACAGATGGACGAATTGCTCTGGTTTTATTGTAGGTAGGCGGTATTAGTCTCAATTTAGAAAAACTTCTCTCGCATGACGCAACCGAAACGTAAATGGTTAAAATTAAGTTATTAAAGTAGATATAAGCGGCTAAGTAGTCGAGTGGACAGGATTTTTTTTTTTTTTGTTTTTATCTGCTATCAGTCTGTTTAAGACTATCATCAGATTTGTTGTGATTGGATGTTTTTATTTGGAGCAGGAGGCCAGTGCCTCTGTCTCCATTCAGAGCACGTGGGTTCGCTTTAGCCTTCTCACCACGCCGGCGTTGCTCACCAATTCTGAGACTAGAGAATTGGGATGGAGTTTTAGGCGTTCCATATACAGCTTCTTGTGACGCTCAATCTCTGACGATACTGTTGGAATATTCAGGTATTCGTGAATTTCATCATTTTTTGTGAACCACGGTGAGTTTACGATATTCCGTAGAATATTATTTTGTACCCTTTGAAGGCAGGCGATATTACTTTTACTTGCGACACCCCACAACTGAATTCCATACGTCCAAATTGGTTTCAGTATTGAATTATATATTAGCAATTTGTTGTCGAGACTAAGTACAGAATTTCTTCCCATCATCCAATATAAGGCTCTATACTTGTGGTTTATTTGGTCTCTTTTTTGCTTAATATGTGTTTTCCACGTGAGGCGTCTATCTAAGTGAAAGCCCAGATATTTAATGCAGTCCGATTGAGGTAGTACACTGTTGCCAAGATGTACAGGTGGGCAATTTTCTTTCCGTAGAGTAAAAGTGATGTGGTTAGATTTCGACGCGCTTGCTCGGATTCGCCATTTTTGAAACCAATCAGAAGTTACGTCTAACTGAGTTTGCAGATATCTGCTTGCAGTCTTGGGGTCACTATCTACTGCTAATAAGGCGATGTCATCAGCGTAGGTAGCAATTGTTACTTGAGTGGGCCAGATGGCATCTCTCTTTTAGTGCTTCGTTCCTATGGTCCTGAACTGACACAAGTGCTAACGCATTTGTTTCGTCACTCTTACTCACTTGGCGTATTCCCAAGCTCATGGAAGAGCGCTCTCATCCACCCGATCCCGAAGAAACTTGTGTCTTCTCTTAAGTCATCGCTCGAGAATGTGTCCTCAGGGGTGAAAAGAACTTGGTTCAATTCAACCCTCTCATTTTTCTAACCGCACAGTACTTCATAAACTCACTCGGGGAAATGAAATATTTTGTTATATAAAAACAAGCGCTCAGTCGTGTACAAGCTTCTTCACGAGCGTCCATCAAAGTTCGTACTTTTTCTTCAGGGGCGAGCTACTCTCGCCCCTCCCCTTCTGTAAGTACCGTTCGTTATTTGATTTTTGTTATTAACGTTTGCAGGTGATTGTTTTGTTAATTTTAATTAATATCTACTTGTTACTTATTATTATCTCCTGTTGTTTTTTTTTAAATAAATTTCGAACCTAAAACCTAAATATATAATAAATAAAGTGATAAAATGCAGAACAGGAATATAAAGTGAAAGTGAAACTTATAAAGAACTTAACTAACTTAACTAACTTAGCTTCACGCTTTATCCCTTGCGGGGTAGTCAGAGAGAACGGAGCGCCAAACGCTACGGTAACTTATAAAGAAAAGCCAATTAAAGTTAACATTTGTGAAAAGTGTATTTTTTTCCTGTTTATCATCACATCAGATCTTAAGTGCGTGAGTGTTTGTGCCCGTCCGGTGCAGTCACAAGGTTTTGGTGAAAACTACACAATTGGAAATAACGGGTAGTCCAGTTCGTGAAGGTTTCTGCGGACTGTGAGTGAACCTATTAAATTAAATTAAAAATTAAATTAAATTAAATTACTAATATAATTAAATTAAATTACCTATTAAATTACTAATATAAATTAAAATTAAATCAGCTTCACGCTGTATCCCGCACACAGCAGGGTAGGCAGAGGGAACCTAGTGTTAAGACACTCCGTTCCCCACTTTCTGCCGAATTCTGGAGGCATTGCGTGTTGAGTGNATTATTTATTTCCTAAATTCACTGTTAATATTTAATATTTTATTATTTAATACAGATCAACTTTCTTAAAAATTCTTTCAAATATTATTTTACATAAATAGTTTTAAATGTTGATTTTTACGCGTAATTTAAGAGGCCAGTCGTGGCGCAGTGGCACAAGGTGTGACTGTAAAACCGACTGGCCTCTTAAATTACGCGTAAAAATCAACATTTAAAACTATTTATGTAAAATAATATTTGAAAGAATTTTTAAGAAAGTTGATCTGTATTAAATAATAAAATATTAAATATTAACAGTGAATTTAGGAAATAAATAATGTTAATTGGAAAGGATTTTGTAAAAGAAAAGTTTTACTAGTATAATAGTGCATGGAATTTACTATATTTAAGTAAATATACTGTTGGAATATAATATGCTAATATTAAATGTATATGAATTATTTTGTAATCAAATAAATAAGTATATTATTATTATTAATTAAAAATGGCAGAAAAGGTTAATATTGAAAATCCAATAATTCCGCCTGTAGAACGTGAAAAAGCTCCTTCACCCGCCATGTCTAAAGTGGAAAAAAAATATGTAATTTATTAAGCCCTACGATGGGTCAAGGGATGCAATAAATTAATTTTTAACTAATTGCAACAGAAATTATTTATTAATTTATTTATAGAAATCATTTATATACTATTTATAATTTTACATTTAGGTTGAAATAGCTTATTTAAAAAAATGGGACATCTATCCTGTTTTTAATAAAATAATGGCGAAGCCACGGTTATTAGTTTACATATTCCTTGAAATAGGATTCCTATAAAATTCCATAGTCGTATTATTCATGTAGGTAAATGTCCATAATAGTTGTATCATTTAGAGAAAAATGTGGAAAGCGAAATATTAAGGGTAAAAAAGATACAAAAAAGTGTATTGCAATTTCGTATATTTTATTAAATTTCAGAGAAAATCTAAATTTTACTATTTAAGCATTAAGCTAAGATCTGTGCCATCCAGTCGTGGTAGGCACTGATTCTCACAAACACATCAGGGGCACCAACGGCGCATGGTATTCCCCATGATACGACGCCAATCTGCTCGTTTCTGTCAGCGCGAACCAAAGGACTGCCAGAATCACCCTGAAATAATATGTTTTATAAAATTAAAGTTATAAAACTAGTGGAGGACAGTCGCGGCGTAGGGGCACAAAGTGTGACTGTAAAATCGACTGGTTGTGGGTTCGATCCCCACTCGAGGAAATGACATATTTACTTACATTTATATTTTCATTTCTTCGCTCTGGTGTCGAGGTAGAGCGTGACGTTGAGTTGAGTTCCGCCACTCAACACGCAATGCCTCCAGAGCTCGGCTTAAGTGGAAAACGATGTGTTTTAACACTAGGTTCCCTATGCCTACCCTGATGTGTGCGGAATACAGCGTGGAGTTGATTTCATTTGATTTTTAAAGTTATAAAACGAATGAGCACGCCGTGGTGTAGAAGCTCAGCATCTGACTGAAAATCCGACGGTTGTGCAACGTTTTTCCTTTCACAAGAAAAAGCGCAGCGTTAAGGTTCGGCAATCAACATACAATATCTAGGTCTAGGTTCTATGTCTCTGCTCCCACTGAGATATGCAGGGTAAAAGAATCAAATTAATAACTGTCACGTTTAGGAAAGAAAATACTTATACGATTTAGAAAACGTATAAAATTTTTAACATTAAATTTTTTATACGTTTTCTAAATAAGTATTCTTCTATCTTAAGTGTATATAATAGAATATATATAGAATAATTTCTATAGATCTATTCTTATTACAGTGTACTTACGTTGCAAGTTCCTTGCCCGGCTGCGTGATAGGTACATACTTCGATGTGTGGTTCCACAACAGGAACATTATTTAGGCCTAATTCGGCGGCTTTCACAGCGACATCCCTTTTACAAGCTTGACCATCTATTACTTGAGATTTTAGAGTAAACAATGTATAGGATGTTGATCCACCCGCCTGAAAACGTAATTTAAAAGATATATTATTTTATTACTAACTAGTTAAAGTTGGAATATCCGAAATTTAATTCCCAGTTTTTCTTCCTTACTCGCTCTATACTCGTAACTGTGTTTTTATTACATACCACATATCTACTGTCAGCGTAAACATGGTATGTCATTGGTTCGATTCTTATTCGGGGAAGTGAAATATTTAATATTTACATTTTCTCGTTCTGGTATCGAGGCAGAGAACGGAGTCGAGTTCCATAACTCAACACGAAAAATCTGCAGAAATCAGCGGGAAGTGAGGAACAACATAAATAGAGACGGAGTGTTTTAACACTAGGTTCCTAGGTTCCCGGGTTTCCTGTCTACTCTGCCACGTACGGGATACAGTGTGAAGCTAGAAATATCTAATATACCTCGTCTATAATCTGAAAGTTTTATATATGGACTAGTGGCTCGCCCACGGCTTCGCCCGCTTAAAATACATGATTATTGATTTAATAAGCAGAATTGATTGACAACTATAATATAATAATGACTTCTAATATGATTTTTTTACGACATTATCGTCAAAGAATTTTTGATTGTTTTAAATAAAAAAATACGACCATTGTTGATATTTGATATTTATAAAATATACATAAAGCTAATTATTTATTACACGTATATATTTTTGTAACTTTATGTTCTTTTTACCTATATAATATACTCTGTTAAATGTGCTGATGTCAGTGAATAATTTAATTTACTCATTCAGAAACAGCCTTAAATGTTAAATTATTGATTTGAAGGATTCATAATATTCTTTGTAAAATAACTGTAATAATTGCATATTAACTCCTGTACAGTTTTTAAATTAGTTACATATATTATATGAACGAACCAACCAAAAAATCTTTGTATTTACTTGATATTTCTTTCAAGATCGTTCTTTATCTCTGTGTTGAATTAATTACGACTTCTTTCAAATGACGATAACTTTTTTTTTAATGAACCGATTTTGATGAACTAAACTTTAGTAGTTAAGTTGAGTTAAAACAAAGCAATTGGTGAAATTTTCAAGTAAATCGGTTCAGTACTTTCAGAGAAAAATGCGGACAAAAATATGTCGACAGACAGACAGACAGACAAGAAATTCAAAAAAAATCTTTTTGCTTTCTATTATTCTTTTTAAGTGTCCCTCTATCCATTTCATTCAAAATTACTAAATGTACAGACAAAATATTTTTACTGTCTTATTATATATAGAGATAATAATTTATTTTTAGAGTAAAAGAAACCGAAACACGGCTACACAGATTGAAGTTATGTAACCAAATGGAATAAATGAAAATGTATCTAAATGTATATTTTCAAAGAGAAAGAAGATAATTAGTTATTAGAATTATTTTACACTTAATAATGACTTACAGAAGTTCTTCCCCATCCGCTGACGGACGTGGTGACCCCAGCATCGACCCAATCGAAGTTTAAGGCAACTAAGCCGATGTTGCTACTCAAACCAATGACATGGCGGGAGACAAGGAAACCAATATCATTCTTCAGGATAGGCGCAGGCTGATAGTTTGGATGGGAAATGTTACGAGAGAAATAAATACCGTTATCTACTGAAAACCAATTAGAGCTGCCAGCGTAACCTAAACAAATACTTCTGTTGACTGTATTAAATAAAGTTCGTAATTTTCTCGAAATATAAAAAGAAAAAGAAATACTTATCCAAATATTTAAATAAGATAAATACAGCCTCGATTCTTTATATGTAGCAACTAATACTGACTATCTTACTTACGGGCTCAAAGTTTGGATAGTGAAAGCACTTTGTATACAATGGGCGGCGGTCAGCAAGTGAGTGGGGGTAACTAGAGATGCACCACAAAGTAAGCTTCTGAACCTCATGCCTATAGTGAGGGCTACCATATAAGGAGTGGTTTCTCCAACTGAACCTCCGATTAAGTGACGATGGACCTGAGTGGTCGAAGTATATGGACAGGTCATCGTTAGAAGCTGGGAGAGCTGAAATAATATGTCGATTAGCGTTGATAAATAACTGTGGATAGATAAATATGTATGAAATTTGGTTGCAATTACCTATATACAAATAACAATATTTTTTTTAATTTTACTAATTTAGGTCTTTTATGAAGGTTATTCTCAACTTAAGTTATATTGTTTACTTTTTTTACTTTTTACTTTTGGCAGTACATCTCATATGTATATCCAATTACTTGAACATTACTTGTAGGTGCCCAAAAACAGAGCATGGGCTAAACAATATTTTAATAAAAAGTTGAAAATATAGGGTATAAGTATGAAGATGATCTTAATATGCAAACTGTAGTGTTAAACAAACAGGAGTGTTAAAATGACCGTGGTCGAGGCGCAGTGTTTTCTCACTCTGGTAACAAGACAAAGCGCGATGTTGAATTCCACCATTACACACACAATGTCTCGAAAATTCAGTGAAAAGTGGAGAACAGTGCTTTAAGCCTATTCTATACAGGGCAAGCTAAAAATAAATAATTGTATATCTGAGTAATAATATGAAAAATATACTTCTGTATCTTACCATAGGAGCCAATGAAAAGCGTTACTACCAAAAATCCAACTTTGAGTGCCATTTTAAGACCGTCTGCAGTATGTTTAACCTCTTCCTCTATTTATATAGCAATATTAGATATAATTGTAATTAATCAAGATAAGGGATTGGACTGATTAAGATTAAATAATTTGATTAAAATTATCATATTCCTCCATTAGTTCCTTATATTCAATCGAAGAACATTTTAACTTATCAAGAATATTGCAATAAAAGGTTATTTTTATTAATTATGTGTTGTTTTACACCACATATTTTAATCGCTATACCTTTTCCTCGATCCTGCAGTTTCCTTAATTAAGCTGTTAGTTGGAATTAAAGTTTCGTCAGTCGCTTATTAAAATTTACTAATAGCTTGTGTTCATGAGGCTTTGGGGCGCGCTCCTCCTCCTCATGTCAGATGGATATTTGGTATTTGAAGGACTAGATGAACCCTTACAAATCTGTATGTGATAATACTATTGTTTTGCTCAAATATTCGGGTTGGCCGGTGGTGGTCGTCGACTACGTTGCTTGTGGTGCAGTTACATTGGATTCCGTAATCCTTCTTGCCTCCTCAACTCTGTAGGAAATACTATATCAATCACAAAACCTTTATTTTTTCGGTCGTTAGCGTCTTCCTCGGTATCATAGTAGTGCATGTATCTTTTAGTATGTATTGTTAATACGATGACAACTTGTGACATGGTGTCATGTAGGGCGTTGTTTGGTGATCACTGACGACTCATTGGTTGAGATTCATTGGTTGTCAGGGTGCGTGAGTTTCCCTCCTTTCCGTAACACTTTCTGATAAGGTTCGTTCTTTTTGCTTGCGTATGGACCAGATACAAAGTGTTGAGGTAATCTGTAGGTATAGTAGAACCTGTGTTACCTGTGCATCACGATCTTTTCGGAAAGCGAGTCGTCTGTTGGGTTGAATAGATTCCATCATAAACTTCGTGCTTGTCTGTTACGTCCAGTGGACATCTATATGATCTCGCTAGCTCTTGAGTGATGGCCGTCACAAGGTTTGGACCAATATAGTAGATTTATAAAGAAGCTGAATCTATCGATATTATGGCAGCCGTAATGATATTGTCCCAAAATTGTTGATTAAGGCATTGGTACATGGTGAGATGGTAAACAACGTTAACACTACGTTAGGCGGCTCCCCCGTGAGATATTTCAGCTTGTTATTCGTATATGGCGGCTTTCTCTTCTTCGGGTAACAGACTTAGCATACCGATTTTTTGCATATTACAGAGATTTTGTCTAGTTAATATAGGGATAAGAAAATATTTTTAACACGCTTTTATTAGGTCGACCTGTAACTTGCAGCCTGTAACAAATTAAGTAAGCAATTATGTAATACAACCTAAGAAACTGAACTTGGCCCATTTTGTATCATCATGAAACGTGGCACTAATAGGTATCTTAGGTTACGACACAATAATATGGTTTCAATTATCAAGCTGGTCAGGTGATGAAGCCAGGACCTGATTAGTGAAACTCTTCAAAGGAATAGTAAGACACTCGAGTTTAGGTTCATATAACTTATAGCTCCGTGTACAATATATAACATTTATTGCAAGGGCGACCCCTTGCTTAATAGCAGTATAAGAAGCAGATAATATCTGCTTCTTATATGTGTTGGCAATAAAAAATAAATTAATTATAAAGTTTTATTTTTAATCTTTCTAATTATTCAAATAATTTAATTTTACTTTAAGTTCACGCTGTATCTCGCCCATAACAGAGTACCTTGAGGGAGAGTACCTTAAGATACGTCAGCATCCCATATTTTGATTTTCTCGCTCTGGTATCGAGGCAAAACTCGGCGTTAAGTGTCGCTACTTAACACGCAATGCCTCCAGAATTCGGCGGAAAGTGGGGAACAGAGTGTCTTAACAGTAGGTTCCCTCTGCCTACCCTGTTGNTATATATATATATATATATATATATATATATATATATATATATATATATATATATATATATATATATATATATATATATATATATATATATATATATATATATATATATATATATATATATATATATATATATATATATATATATATATATATATATATATATATATATATATATATATATATATATATATATATATATATATATATATATATATATATATATATATATATATATATATATATATATATATATATATATATATATATATATATATATATATATATATATATATATATATATATATATATATATATATACATAGATAAGTAACAAATATAAATAGTCAAAAAATAAGTACTACCATCATAATAGTAATAAGAAAGTATAGTTATGAAAGGATAGGATGTTATAGTATTAAATCATAGTAATAAGTTAAATTTAAGGCATATTTTTTTGCAATAAGTTAAAGAATGAACTTAATGGGAAATAAGCTATAGATATTACATAAGATAAGTAGACCTAACTCTAACTATAAGCTAATATAAAATCTCTAAATACAAGCAAAGTTAAAAAAACATTCAAATAAAATATAAATAACTGATAATAAATTTTTGTAATATGTAACACAAAAAAGCAAGATAAAAAGTTTTCCGGTTATACTGGAGACCAGTGGCTCAAAAGAAACCCACAACCGTTTAGAATCAGATTTTGTGCCACTGCTCCACGATATCCTTTAATTAAAGAAATAATCGTATTAATATCACCATAGATTCTCTTATGTTTTCATGATCCTCGATTTTTTTCGTGAGTGTGGTAATGATGAGTCACTGTGAAGACCACAATTTCGATATTATATAATTATATTATAATTTGATATATTGCCTGTTGGTTTTTCTTGTTTAAATCATATAATTCTTCTGAATGGGATTCGAACCCACGAACTTTGGTCATTTAGTTATTTCTAATAACATTTTAACTAAGTATACAAAATGTTAACAAGCATTCGACTCTAAGCGCGACAATTGTGGGTTTTTGTCCACTCAACAAGCAAACTTTGAATGATTCAGCGGAAAGTAGAGAACGAAAGTATCCGAATGGGTCTTAACACTAGGTTACCAGGTTCCTTCTACCTTCCCTGTTATGTGCGGGATACAACGTCGTGAAAAAGACATAAAAATGTTATATAAGTAATTTTAAAGTAACATCTTTATATCAATCACTTATCAAATAATATAAAGCAATTATAGAGATATAGAAAATTAATCGAGCAATAACGCGGATTTTAAAGATTATTCGCAATTACGATAATTGGAAGTTTTTATGTTTGGTTATATCGATATGGTTAAACTTTGCGTCACTGTAAAAATATGTTGTATTAGGTATTTCTGTATAAATATAATTGTACAATAGGCTATTTCACAAGATTCTAAAAACTGTTTTAAATGATTTATTTGTGTCTAAAGAATCTATATACATTTATATTTTAAATTCTAAGTATTTACTTTAAAAAAATAATTTAAATATTCAGAATTTTATTCGAAAACGCTTCTTTATGCATAATGGCGTCGCACTAGTGCCACCTGTTACACAGTCGACGTAGTTTGATCGTGTTAGATTTTAATTTTTCCTATTAAAATTGCTCCATGATAAAAACTATCGTATAATTTGCATTAGGCTTTGAACTATTACCATGCCAAAATTCAATCACTTCCATCCAGAAGTTATTGTTATGTTAGGTAATATTTATGCTTATGGAAGCTCTTGTTAGTCCCCTATGTGTTTAGCGTCGCAGATGTGGTGGGCTCTTTGAATCAAAGATTTGCCAATAGTACACAGCAGTGTAGAGTGGTGGTGGGATACATCATTGAGGTATATACCAATCCCAATGTACATAGTAGAAAACATAGTATTTAATAGATATATTAGTAGATATATTAAATACTGTGTTTTCTACTATGACATTAGGATTTTGGGGAAGTACAAAACATCGAGGAAAGCTGAGGAATTATTTCCCTGTAATTCTATGGTGAATTGAATATTTATTATTATTAATAGAATTGAGATGGTTCAGGAGTACAGAAACATTATCTCTAGGTAAAATTGTAAAAGTGTCATCTCCGTACCGCTTATATATTCAAGATGCTGAGCTAAGAGCAATAGCAATGTCATCTCTCATATCTATTAGTAAATAGAATTCTTGATTGAACACTTGATATCCAGATGTTTGGCAGTGTTCTAAAAGTTTAAGATATTCTATAGGCATACTCTTACTCTAGCTCCGCTTGACAATCCTGATGCAGCAATAATATACAGTGACCGGCTTAACATGTCCCGATCCACTGCATGACCATACAACATCTTATATCAGGGATTCTTACCAATTTGTTAGCGGAATGAAATATTAATTTAGTTAACAATGAAACCAAGGTCAGTTTTTATGTCCACTTGCTGTTCCCTTAAAAACTAAATTGTTATTGTAATTCTTATAGCATGTTTTTATCAATAAGATAAGAAAAATGCTATAAATAGGAATATTTTAGATAAAAATATAACATTAACATTTAAGAAAATTGTGTGGGAATTTAAATTAAAAAGCAAATCATACAATGATAGTTGCGTAATAAATAAAATAAATATTAAATACACTTTTCAAAGAACTTATTAAATATGCTTACATACGAACAAAAGTCTTAAATAATTTAAAAACAATTATAATTCTCTTCAGGCACCGTTTGAAATAGATATGCTTAGCTAAATAATGAATATTTATCTTAATTATTTTTATAGGTATTTCAATTATTTTATTTTGTATTTTGTATTATATTATACAAACAAAGAATGGTTTTCATAAAAATATTATATGTGTGATGAAATATGTAGTAAGTATGAAGTAGTCACAAAATGTGACTGTAAATCCGACTGGTTGTGGGTTCGATCCCCACTCGAGGAGATGAAATATTTACTTAAATTTATATTTCCATTTCTTCGCTCTGGTGTCGAGGTTAAGCGCGGCGTTGAGTTCTGCCACTCAACACATTGCGTGATTGCCTCCAGAATTCGGCAGAAAATGGGGAACGGAGTGTTTTAACATTAGGTTTCCTCTGCCTACCCTGCAGTGTGCGGGATAAAGCGTGAAGCTCAAAAAAAATACAAGTATATATGGTAAAAGACAAATCTGTGTGATCTTGTGTGAAATGTGTGAAAATTGTGTTTTTGTTAAATCTATAACTATACTATCTATATATTGATACGTGATGCAAAAACTTGGTCTCCTTTTTATGAAAATTGTGCGGACGGAGGAGTATGCAATTTGGCACACTTATAGTTTGTATGTAGAAGTTTAAAACGCTAATATTTTGTCAATAATAATGCTGATAAAGTATATTAAATTAATAAATAAAACATAACAGATATTACCATGCATTTGACAAAATTTACACTTTTATAGTTATAAAGTGGCATACACTTTATAAACATAAAAGTGTCGGTTGGTTATCTAGTAATAATAAAACAGTAGAAAAAATGTGTTATATTTTTTTTGTCTGTCTGTTTGTACACATCTAAACTAATAAACCGATTTGAATGAAACTTTTTTATTAAGTCCGGGCACGATCTAAGCTTATATTATATTACTAGCCACCCGCTCGTGGCTTCGCCCGCTTAACCTACTGAATTATTTACTTAACTCTAAATAACTATCCTTCTTGTGTACTCTGTTTAAGCTAACTATCCGTCGAAACGACGAGTATTATATTTTTTTCTTTTTTGTATTAAGTATAATAGTTAAAAAACTCTACTTCTTTCTTAACGCTACGTTTATTAATATTTTTGTAAATAAAAAAATCATTTGCATAATGAATTTATTTATTTATTTCTTAAAATAAAAAAAAACTTTTCTGAAGCTCTAATTAAATAAGGATATACTCTTGTTAATCTAATATGATAATAATGATACGTAAAAACATACTAAGTAATAAAACATAAATAAATTACTTTTCTTTAGCGCAAGTTACACTAAAATTAACTTTATGTATGCAATATTGATCTTCCTGGTCTACACATTTGATAAATCTATCTATACTATTATACTTTTAGTTGAGCTATAAAACTCAATTATGTACGGTTTTTTACAGTTCGTACTGATGGTGCCCTCATCTTCATAACAGAATGACAACAATGTCTATGTCTTTGGTTTCTAGTTATAGCCATTTTTCGTCATTGTATTACGCCATTTATGTGACGAAGAAATTCGTTACATTTTTTTTTTTACAAAAAAAGGTAAAAATGCGACGAACGCCGCGAATAGAATTTCTGCGGTTTACGGAACTAATGCGAAAGATGATCTGATCAATCTAAAATTTAAAAAATTATTATTGAATTTTGAAAAAAATATATATTTCAAAAATTCAAAATTATTGATTTACAAAAAAAACATATACAGTTCCGCCGAAACACGAAATTCGAGCTTGAGCTTATCTAGGCGTTATTTAACTTTTTTGCACCTACCTCCTTAGTTTGCATCACTTTATCAACTTTAACTAACATATTTTAACCACTATGTACATGATTTAAGTGTGCTGTCCAAAGTTTATTCTCTTCAAACTTAGTGATCGTTCTGAATATAGTTACAAAGCACAAATGTGGTATAAGCGTTTCAAGTCTGGAAATTTTTGTGTGAAAGTTGAGGTTCGCTCTGGACAGATAAAACCCTGATAGACCCTGTCACAGATAAAATCAGTGCCATCTTTGAGAATGTGGAGCAACATCGACATATTAGTAGCTAGAACATTGGTGAAAAACTGGATGTTGATCATAAAACAGTTTTACGTCTTTTCCGAAAGTCTGGGTACAAGAAAAAACTTGACATTTGGGTACCACATGATGTTACTAAGAGTAACCTAATGGAACGTGTTTCCATTTGCGATTCTTTGTTGAAACGTAATAATTCCAAAACATTTCTTAAACAGTTGATTACGGGTGAAAAGTGGATGACTTACGATAAGAATGTGTGAAAAAGATAATGGTAAAGAAAATGAACTATAAACCCTAGACCCGAACCAAGGTCTTCTGCTTGGTGAGAATTCCCGACTCCCCAGGTGAGCTATTATAACTACAGTTAGGAATATTATGTAAGTTACTTATAGATTTCTATACGACACCTACCTATCACGCCACTATGACGCGATAGCGTCATCAATTCTTATTAATTCTATCCTACAACTTATTTATTAGCGATCGTATAAAAGACCGCACGGGCACTGTATGGGCAGTCTTGGCTCTGGTGTGGTTCGAAGCAATGCTCGTGCCCTGCCACTGGCTGGCTCGACTATTTGGACAATTCATTAAAAAAATAAAATAAATCAGCTTCGCGCTGTATCCCGCACACAGCAGGGTAGGCAGAGGGAACCTAGTGTTAAGACACTCCGTTCCCCACTTTCCGCCGAATTCTGGAGGCATTGCGTGTTGAGTGGCAGAACTCAACGCCGCGCTTAACCTCGACACCAGAGCGAAGAAATTGAAATATAAATTTAAGTAAATATTTCATCTCCTCGAGTGGGGATCGAACCCACAACCAGTCGGTACAGTCACACCTCGTGCCGCTGCGCCACGACTGGCCTCATTATTTGATTAATTAATTGTTATTTTAATTACAAATGTGGTTAAGACCTATTTATAGTTAATATTTAATAAGATCATATTTGTGTAAAATAAAACAATTATTACTTTTTGCACCTTTCTGCTGTCTTTTATGTAATAAATTCTTTCAAATGGTTCCCTGTAAGAAATCGCTTTTAGTGATAAGGCCGCCATTACACTATTTGTTATCTTTTTTGTAAATATTAATAACTGTTATTATATTGTTTTTTTTTCGTTTTTTAGTACAATAAAGTATTATTATTATTATTTTATTTTTACCATTTTTGTTCTCCCAAGTGATTGGGGTACGTTAGCCAAAAATTGCGAGCACATAGCCAAGCAATATTTGGGTAGAAATCTTCAGCTATAATTTCTACTACTATTATTACTAGTAAGAAATCCTGACAATAAGTTAATTATTTCATGATAAGAATTTCCTAACTATACGACATGTATTCAAGATTGCAGCTTTCAGTAAAAGAATATAACTTAACCGGTGCATTCCTATAGTTTCCAGACTCGTATGTAGCGTATGAGGTATTACTCCGGTTGATGAAAGAACTATTGGTACTGTGGTGACAGATTGAACTTTCCATTGACTTTTGAGCTCTATGGATAAATCTGTATACTTATCTATTTTATTTGAATAAGTGTATGCAAGATTGTGTGTATTGGGAATAGCTATATCTATCAAGTATACAGAATTTTTAACTTTATCATAAAGTAAAATATCCGGTCTATTGTAGTGTACGATTTTATCTGTGATGATTGTACGATCCCAGTACAGTTTAAAACTAGTAGATTCTAAAATAGCCTGAGGTGAATATTTGTAATAGGGAGTTTTTTGTGCTTGTGTGATGAGTGAATGTTTAATTGCAAGGTGTTGATGAATAATAGCAGCGATTTGATCATGTCTATGTTTGTAATCGGTTCGGACAATGGATCTGCAAGCTCCGGTAATGTGTTGGATTGTTTCAGGACTACAATAGCATCTTCTGCATAAATCGTTTATCATATTTGGTCTTTTTATTATGTGTTTTTGGTAGTTCTTAGTGTCTATTACTTGGTCCTGAATAGCCATCATGAAGGCTTCCGTCTCTGGGAAGAGATCTCCCCGTCGTAGCCATTCGTTCGACGCAACTTTGTCGACGTGAGTTTAGCTAAGATCGGCTAGATGTCTACCGTGCAGTGACTTTAAAGGCCATGCTTCTATTTTCTGTTGCTTAGTATTCGAAGTTTGGTTTAGTTGTACATTTCTATCGTTTAAATTTAATGGTGTATATTTGTTATCTATATTAACTATGAATTTATGTAGTTCACTAATTTCAGCCTTAGAGTAAAAATAATTTCGGAATTTAGTTACTAGATTATTATGTAGGTTACGAATATCAACGAGTCCTCGTCCTCCATCCAGGCGTTCACCAGTATTAAGTATATATGTATTTTGTTGTGATTTATCACGCACAATTGAATGTACCTTGCATTTTTCAATTCCAAATTCCATTCGTACGACTGTGAAGAAGGATTGTATGAGGTCGGCTAGTATTTTTAGTTCTTTATTGTTAATGGCATATAGTTTGATGTCGTCCATGTACATTAAATGTGAAATTGTATGATGTGTGTTATTATGTTTTAGTTTAAATCCTTTATTGGTATTATTAAGCAATTCAGAAAGAAGGTTTAACGCTATTTAGAACCATAATGGACTCAGCGCATCTCCTTGGAAGATACTTCGTTCTATTTTAATCGAGACAGTAGTCAATGTTTCATTTTTGTTAATTAGTTTTAATCTAGTTTTTCATGAGAGTATAACGGAGCTTAAAAACGTTATAAGAATTGGATGAATCTTGTACTTTTTTAATATCTATAGTAACCAACTACGTGGAACTGAATCAAATGCTTTTCTATAGTCTATATACATTGTATTAATATTTTTATTATTTGCCTGTTTCATAACTATTGCGTCTATAGTAAGCCGCTCTTTACACCCTTGACTATTTTTCTTACAGCCTTTCTGTTGTTCAGCTAAATTAAGTCAGTAATACACGCAGTAATAATTTTATACATTGTTTCCTTGCAAATTTCCAATATAAGCTTCCCTAGCACCTAGCCTAGCACCTAGCACTCCCTCGTAACCGCTTCGCACAGTTCCGACCCATCCGCTCAACTCGCCACATATTATTTTTTCAATCCTTCTTACGCTACCTAGAACAATCCTGACACTCTCCTAAAACTCCTCGAGTTCGCCTAATGGAGCTGAGGATACTGGCGCATACGCCACTAACAAGAATACTCTTGTTAACCCCAGCTTGAAGCGAACCCAAAGCAGTCTCGGGTTGATCGCCTTGTATTCAACCGCTGCACTAACCAATCGAGAGGACAATAACACACCTACACCTTAACAGCCCCGTTCGCTCTTTAGTACGCCGGCCTAGAAAGCGACCCGACTGTCCGGCAAATCGGTCGTGTCATTGCCCCTTTTGCTTGGTCTCAGTCACACAAACGACATCCAAATCTCTATCATCCGTCACATCTAATAATTCATTCATCTTTTCCTCCATTCCTCTTTTTACATTCCACGTAGCTATTTGTAGCTCCGTCCTCCACCTCCCGCCGTTCCGGACATGGCGTGTTGGGTGGCGGTCCCCAACGCCGCATTCGTCGCCACTTGACACACCAGCGGGGACGCACTGGTGCGCGTCGCCTTGGGGGGGACGCCCTATCAGTGCGCTCTCTCGAGGTGCACGTGATGGATGGAACGTTGCAGCCCTTGTAAGGAGTGGCAGGGGTCGCTACGAGCAAGCCTTCCATCTTGGACCCCCATTAAAAGTTTGAAGATTTAAAATTAAAAATATTTAAAAGCAAATAATAAATTTTTGCTACCAGTTTTTTGGTCAGGTTGTCCCTCGACATAGGCCTCCCCCATCATCTTCCACTGTTCTCTGTTCGAAGTTAACCTTCTCCATCCTTTTGGTAGATCGTCCGCAAGGGAAGGTAGATGAACTTCCATCTGCCGGGATAGTTAGAGAGTCTGTGTCTCGATATGCTAGTCCAGTTATTCTTGTTCGTAAAAAAAGGCGGTGATTTTAGGCTTTGTATAAACTATAGGGCGCCCCTGTTGTTTTCTCAAGGTTAATTTGTAGGACCTTGCGATCATTTAATGATAAAATAGCAGTATATCTCGATGATGTGACTATTCCATCATCATCTGTAGAAGAAGGTATAGATCTTTTAAAAGAAGTTCTCAAATTTTTATTAAACGCAAATTTAAAGCTTCATTTAAATATATGTTCGTTTTTAAAAAAAGTGTAAATTATCTTGGCCATGAAGTTACGGTAGACGGTATACAATCTGGATAGGATAAAATGAATGCGGTATCCGCGTTTAAACGACCACGAAATGTCAATGAAATACGTCAATTTGTAGGTTTAGCTTCTTATTTTCGTAAATTTGTTAATGATTTCGAAGTAATCGCCAGACTTCTTACGAATCTAACTAAAAATAATGTACAATAGGTTTTTGGGACCTACCTGACCAGGTGCAAGCAAGCCTTTAATTCTTTAAAAGCAATTTTAACTACACGACCTGTATTTGCTATTTATGACCGTAAAGCTAAAACTGAAGTACACGCGGACGCAAGTGAGTTAGGTATTTTTGGTATTCTCTTGCAATACCAAACGGACGGTTATCTAAAACCAGTTGCATACTTTAGCCGCGTAAACAGTAAAGAAGAACAGCATTATCATAGTTACGAACTAGAAACATTGGCCGTTGTAGAGACACTAAAACGTTTTTGTATTTATCTTATTGGTATACCCACTACCGGACAATTATTAATGGCCTCAATACTTCCACAGAGAGTGAGTTCTTGGGATGATAATTTAGCAGACGTAGTGTGGGGGATAAATAATACTGCACATACGGTAACAGGAGTAGCTCCATTCAATTTAATGGTTACTCATAATAATTCTCTTTTGCCCGCATATCTAACAACGTCTAGTAGTGATAAGACCGCCGCGGCTCAATTAGACGAACGTAGAAAGATTGCTAAGGCGCGAATAGATAGGTATATGACGTTTATGAAATCCCGTTACGATAAAAAACATAAAAGCTGCAGGAAATATAAAGTAGGAGAAATAGTCCTTTGGAAAGGCGGGGTATCGAGAGTTCATACTACATGTATAACAAGAAAATTAGGTAGTCAATATACTGGGCCTTATAAAATCTCTAGTTCTCAATTAGATATAGATAGATACACTATTAGTATTATAGCATAAAAGGTATAAAAGGGTATAGAAACTTTAGTGCAGTTGTACCAGTAGAATCTCTAAGGTCGTATAAGCCAATGGTGTCTGATAGTTGGTCTGAAACAGATCGTGAGGTCGACAGAGATGACCTTATTGATTTATTAGAAAGTTAATGTTTAGATAACTTACAAAGCTATGCAGCATTTTGTATTATTATACGAAAATTATTACGCCATATTATAAGTTGTAAAAATATAAGTTTATAAAATTATTAAATATATAAAAAAATATTATGACTTGCTTATACAATTAAGTCTTTAAAGAATAAACCAAAAAAATATTTATATAATGTTATAGTTAATTAGTAAAAATCTTCAAGTAATATTAATGTACTCATTAATAAAAATATATATATATAAAAATATTGATAATAGCTATGTAATATCAGAGGTTCGAAGCCAGTCGTGGCGCAGCGGCACAAAGTGTGACTGTAAAACCAACTGGTTGTGNATTTACTTAATATGATTAAAATCATCATTTAACAGGTGAATAGCTAGAATTAAAATTAATTTTAAGATTGACCTTCTATTATATAATATTTTACTTTAAAACATAAGGCAAACCGCGCATTTCATCCTCTATTCTCAGTCAAACGGAATCGGAATAATATATTTCAAATGATAGCAACCTTTGCTTGCGCCAGTTATTTTCCAGGCAACCATGTGTTTTAGTGATGAGAAAAAAATAAGCTTTAATTTCATATATAATTCATTAAAAAAACACATGAGTGCAAATATTAACATTAAGTGACCTCTTTAAACCAGGCAACCCTGGGCTTGCGGCAGACTGAGAGCTGGTAACCATTGTTTTTCCAATTCCTTATGCGATTTTCTTTTAAATGATGTGCGATTCACATAAAAAACATATCAGTGCAAGTTTCTCCAAAAACTAGTTACGAAAAACATTAAATAAAGCTGATTGCGGCAGGATTCTTTTAGGCAACCTTAGTGTAATCTATTCTACAATCATGTATCATTCTTAAATAGAAGTTTCATCAGAATTACTGATCCCTACAGATTTAAGCAATGGGATCTCGACCTATAACAACGTGTGAAATAATAAAATAAGTATAAAAAACATAAAACCCTACTGCATAAAACTAAAAAGAAAAAACAAGCAAATTATTTTTTATTCCCTTCCGCCGTGTTGGATTTAGAATAACGTCACTCAACAATAATGACTTAATATGATTAAAATCATCATTTAACAGGTGAATAGCTAGTTTAATTAATATTAATTTTAAGATTGACCTTCTATTATATAATATTTTACTTTAAAACATAAGGCAAACCGCGCATTTCAACCTCTATTCTCAGTCAAACGGAATCGGAATAATATATTTCAAATGATAGCAACCTTTGCTTGCGGCAGTTATTTTCCAGGCAACCATGTGTTTTAGTGATGAGAAAAAAATAAGCTTTAATTTGATATATAATTCATTAAAAAAACACATGAGTGCAAATATTAACATTAAGTGACCTGTTTAAACCAGGCAACCCTAGGCTTGCGCCAGACTCAGAGCTGGCAACCATTGTTTTTCCAATTCCTTATGCGATTTTCTTTTAAATGATGTGCGATTCATATAAAAAACATGTCAGTGCAAGTTTCTCCAAAAACTAGTTACGAAAAACATTAATTAAAGGTGATTGCGGCAGGATTCTTTTAGGCAACCTTAGTGTAATCTATTCTACTATCATGTATCATTCTTAAATAGAAGTTTCATCAGAATTACTGATCCCTACAGATTTAAGCAATGGGATCTCAACCTATAACAACGTGTGAAATAATAAAATAAGTATAAAAAACATGAAACTCTACTGCATAAAACTAAAAAGAAAAAACAAGCAAATTATTTTTTATTCCCTTCCACCGTGTTGGATTTAGAATAACGTCACTCAACAATAATGACTTGTCATTCAAACTAAATGTGTACACGATTTCAACAAAATCGGTCGAAGATATCTGTAGCAAAAATGTTTTGCAAGATTCTGTTAAACAAACTTATGTACATGCTTTGCATACGTTTTACTATGTGATTATAACATTTTCTATTTTTTATTACATTACATTTTCTATTTATTATTACGATTACATTATACTATGTGAATATAACATTTTCTATTTATTAATAGTGTCTTAACACTAAGTTCTTAGGTTTCTTTTTCTCTTTCTACATTCTCTGCTTACCTCTGCCATTTGCATGATACAGCCCGAAGCTAAAAAAAATTGTCAAAGAAAAATATATACTTTTTTTATTTCAGATCGAATGAATATGTTTAAGCAACTTGCTAATTACGCTTATTCCAACAAACACGGCGCTGCAACAATTTGGATTGGACCCTTTATAATACCAGGTGAGTACAAATACTCAATAGTATATTACATATACTCAGGTAGCAAGTCCCAGACACTGATCTGAGCTTCCCTAGAACAACTTATCTCCCCAGAATAAATGGTAATTGCAGTAGAGAACACACAGTAAGGAGACGTCTCTACGCAAAGCCAAAGTATCAAGCCTTTCACAGATCATTGGGTCCTCAACGATTCGAACGTTGCATGGGATGAAATGGTTCAAGCTGATACTGGAGTGCACCAGCCCAAAGAAGAGAACAGTATTCCATACGAGGCCGAACGTGGGCCCTAAACAGGGCCATTTGGTATTTTGAACCTTGAACAAAATACCATGCGCCACCGTGAACCACACCCTACCAAAGTGAATCAATGGAATACTCAGTATTTTTTCTCTGCTATAACTTTACAGACACTTGGTCCGTAAACTATTTACTTTATATGTTACTTTCTATTCTTATCGTAAATAATAATAATAATAAGGTCTTTATCGTACACAAAAAAAGAAACACAAGAATACAAATAAAAAAATATGTACAATAAGCAACCTTACCGCTGAAATAGCGATTTCTTCGAGGTAATCTTAAGGCTTTTATAGCCTTAATAAATAAATAGTGAGTAGGGTGTGAACAATACTAAACATATAAATAATAAACAAACGTACACAAATATAAAAATATGGAAAAATTATACACCAATTAACATTTATATTAAATACGGCCACATTTATATTAAGTACGGCCACAACGTTTAAAGTGTAAGTAGGCGTGTAATTCTTTTTTCTTTGGTTTAAGCGTTTTTTAAAAGTAAGAAACGTTTTTGAATGAATGTGAATATTAGGTACATTAATATGTTTAATACTTATGATGAGAAATTGCAAACAAAACGAAAATACACAACGTGAAATGAATTATGCACAAAACATTTACTTTTTAAAAGAGCGCATATTAAGAAAAAGTGCTTCCAAAGTTAAGATATTGTGCCGTGTGATCCCGGCCTAGAATAGGATCATCCTGGTACTGGTGATGTCGTAAGAGGCGACTAAAGTATAATACGTGTGGTAAAGTCACGTCGCCAGCAATGGCAACACGCATGGGCAAAACCGGCGTGAAGTAGTGGCTTTATCCCACTGCGTTTCGCATCAGGTAATGCCGGACTCCGGCGCCCAACCCGCCTTAAAGGCTGGTAACGCACCTGTAGCTCCTCTGGTGTTGCACGGGGTCGTGGGCGGCGGTATTCACTTACCATCAGGAGACCCGCACGGACGTGTGCCTTGTCCTTTTCCATAAAAAAAAGATTTCGTACCTCCGAAGAAAAAAACTGAATCGTTATAGGATCACTTTGTAGTCCGTCAATCAAGACCACCATCATGTCGAGAATGCCTGGAGGTATCGAGCTGAAATTAATATAACATATTCAGATCTACGGTCCCTTAGATCACAAAAAACATCATGCTTTCAAGTGAAAGCAAACAAAAGATTAAAGCATCGTTTTTGCTGCCTTTACTGTACTTTTCGGTGACGTAGAATTATGAAATTTAGCAACAAGTAAGAACTTCGTTATAGCAAAATATCCGAAAACTGGTATTATAGATGAACATCTAACAGTTGAAGTCTACAATAAATGTCTGGTTACAATAGGAGAAGCTGTATTAGCTTTTGGAGGAGAACTAAGCAATGTACAAACACATATATACTAACAAAACAATTTATAGTATTGACGCAGATGTAAATAGTATCTTTTTTGGACGCTCCTAGTGAAATAATCAAAACTTTTGTATTAAATTTACTGTTAGGCAATAAAGTCAAAGTCAAAGTCAAAAATTCTTTATTCCATAAATAAAAAAAAATTAATAACGACAGAAAAAAAATCCGTTAAAGATCCTAATAGTTAGAACCATTTTTGAATTCAACGCGAACAAAATCGCTAGCAAATCTAGTAATGTGTAAGAAAATAAAACACTAAATGAAAATTAGTAGCAAAATTTTATACGAGTGTAAAATCTGAATATAATATATTTAACCTTTTATTTTTTTATAATATAAAGAAAATAACGGCAGGTACAATCTGTAACTTATATAAATACGTATTTTTATTTGGTCTTTTCTTTTACAGTTTTCGCAAACGCGGACCAAGCAGCATCAATATTAAAAACCACTAATTCGAAAGGTCACATCAGCAGACTCGTAGAACGTCTGGTTGGGGACGTTTTATCTTTTGCAACAGGTAAATTATTATATATATATATATAAATAAAATAAATAAATAAATCAGCTTCACGCTGTATCCCGCACACAGCAGGGTAGGCAGAGGGAACCACCTAGTGTTAAAACACTCCGTTCCCCATTTTCTGCCGAATTCTGGAGGCATTGCGTGTTGAGTGGCAGAACTCAACGCCGCGCTTAACCTCGACACCAGAGCGAAGAAATGGAAATATAAATTTAAGTAAATATTTCATCTCCTCGAGTGGGGATCGAACCCACAACCAGTCGGTTTTACAGTCACACCTCGTGCCGCTGCGCCACGACTGGCCTCAATACATGGCATATATATATATATATATATAAAAATAAATAAGTTACAAATCATCACAAAAAAAAACTGTAATAATAAGTATCATGTCACTTTGTTGCAGTAAAAATATGGCAACCTCGACGTAAATTACTATTGCCAAGTTTCTCTTCCAAACATCTTTCGCAGTTTGTTCATGTGTTTGAATCACAAAGTAAAATCGTTGTTAACAAATTTCAATCTCAAATAGGAAATGGAAATGTGTCGATTTGGGATTATCTTAACCTCTATTTTTTGGATTCTGTATGTGGTAAGCTCTGAATGTCTTTTTAGATTCCATAAATAAATATAAGTCGGAAAATATTATACACGGAAAGGCTCTCCAAACAAAATTATGTTAGCAAATTCACTACTACTTCCAATTCTCGCGTATGTCGATACAAGCTATCCTAATTTGACCGAGGACTATCTAAATAAACATGAGCAAAAATTTTAATTCAATATGTTAATATTCGGTTTACATTTAATTTAGGTAAATAAAACCACGTATGGGAATTGCGTTCTAAGTTCAAGTGGTTCTCCATTCGCTGTCGCCGGAATCTATACATACTACTCCTCATTTAAGGGAGATAATTGGGTTTTAGGTTCACAAGCTAACTGATTGAGATCCTCCGATAATCTAAGCCTACTAAAAATTCCGAGGCACTCCAGAAAATTTTATGAGCACTTATTTTCTGTGCAAGCTACTGAAATGTGATCTTGATATTCAGGCCTCGAAATCTATAAGCATTTAAAAAAAAAGTTAAAATGTATTTTTATTGAAAAGATTCACTTTAAGTTGACATCAATATATAATAATACAGAGTGTTTTGGTCATCACCACTTTAAATGAAACCATAATATCGTTGTTAAGCAAAACGCCATTTGTAAACAATGATGTAAACAAATATTAACCTGTCAAAGAGGCAACGTCGCACACACCATGTACTCCGCAGAAGTAAAGTGAGAATACGCTGTTTTAAAATAAAATCACTAACTAAAACTAAAAAGAGAATTTTCCAAATTCGTAAAGTAAATATCACAAAAACGCACGCAAAACTATAATACAAACGATACTAGAAAAAAGACAATGTACACACAAGTGGTGAGAAAAAAGTAAGCTTTAATTTGATGTATAATTCATTAAAAAAACACATGAGTGCAAATATTAACATTAAGTGACCTGTTTAAACCAAGCAACCCTGGGCTTGCGGCAGACTGAGAGCTGGCAACCATTGTTTTTCCAATTCCTTATCCGATTTTCTTACAAATGATGTTCGATTCACATAAAAAACATATGAGTGCAATTTTCTCCAAAAACGAATTACGAAAAACATTAATTAAAGATGATTGCGGCAGGATTCTTTTAGGCAACCCTAGTGTAATCTATTCTTCTATCATGTATCATTCTTAAATAGAAGTTTCTTTAGAATTACTGATCCCTAAAGATTTAAGCAATGGGTTCTTAGGCTAAAACAAATGTAAATATGTAATAATGCCATCAAAAACGCCCTACACGACAGCATATCACATGCTATCGTCGCCTTAATAAGGCATACAAAAGGATGCATCTACTACACTGAGGGCGAGGAAGACGCTATCGGCAGGTTCATTCGCCGGGCAAATGAAGGTTTCGTGACTGATATAGTGGAACACAACAACAAAATGTCTATTTCCTATAGAGATAGGAGGCAATAGAAATATTACGAAATCAACTAACTACACCGCGATCAATATAATCAACGGCCAAAAACTCGGATTTGACAAAAGGAACTGCAGACCATTCAAGATAGCAAGATATTAAAGTCCACTTCACATTTAAAAAAAAATAACAGTTTTAATAATCAATTAAGTACAAAAAAGGCACCGGCAACAAAAGTCTGTGGCGCATAACGACTCAATTATAAAAAAAATGTAATAATAAAAATCTTATAATAATTAAAAATATATAACTGTGTTCGGGAAGTAGTTTTACCATATACCTACTATAAACTATGTTTTTAATTATCTGTGTAAAAAACAAAACATAACTTCTAGGCTAAGTTTTGTTGTGTTTACCTTATTTTGTTCTTCTTTAGATATTGAGTAATTATTAAGTGTTTTAAATTATTTGGATATTATTTAATAATAATTTTATCATTAATCTTATTTCTAAAATCGTGATGAATATGACTGAACTGAATTTGACCTGAATATAAAACTATTGAGGCCAGTCGTGGCGCAGCGGCACGAGGTGTTACTGCAAACCGACTGGTTGTGGGTTCGATCCCCACTCGAGGAGATGAAATATTTACTTAAATTTATATTCTCATTTCTTCGCTCTGGTGTCGAGGACAAGCGCGGCGTTGAGTTCTGCCACTCAACACGCAATGCCTCCAGAATTCGGCAGAAAGTGGGGAACGGAGTGTCTTAACACTAGGTTCCCTCTGCNCGCCTTGTGTGCATCAATTTCGTGTTTTTTTATATTCTTTCTTTTCTTAATTTTATTTAAATAATTATGTTCATTAAAGAGTAAATAAATAAATAGTTTCCAAACGCGATGTGGACAGGCCATCTCAGGCGGCGATCTTAGAATTTATCCACTACGTCACTGACCGCAAGAATACCCAGAATTGTATTGCTTATGCGGTCAAACCACGTTACGTCGCACATTCACATCAGCATCTTCGTTTCCTTAACTAGAAGCTCATGTGTACCGAAATAGTGGTGACCAGTATTCCCTGCTGTATAAAAGAATTCATCGGATTATGCATTTCTACGTCAAACCAAACAACCAATCAAGGTCACTTTGGCGATATTCTGCGGATGCAGACCATACCACTTTCTACTTTTTGGCGTAGGTAGCCGATCAGTCATTGGATATCCAAAGTGAACTTTTCCAACTTAACGGGTGGTTCAGAACTTATATAAATAGTGCTCGGGTACCCGGGCTCTCACATGCCGTATTCGGTCTTCGACACATTTAGTTTGAGACTAGCGTTCTCAAGTGTATTTCAAACGATTGAAACAGAATTGCTTATGCTGAGTATCTGAGCATAAAATGTAATGTGTGAAAAGCCTGCTAAAAAAGAAAATAAAAAAATGCTATACTATGCTTCTATAATACTTTAATAACTGTGTCTGATGTGTAGCAGGATGCGTACCCTTACAATTAAGACTTACTGTACCATGCTGTAATTCGTAGGCAGATTGACTATAGCTTATTTTTTAATTTAAATTTATTAAATTATCTTTTTATGTTTCTTGATACATCGTGGCTATCAAAGAAGAATAAAACTGCGTTTATGCAGTATGCTGCATTCTGACATTCAAATTTATTTTATAATCCAAATCTCTCCCGAGTATTTGGTATAGACAGAAGGAACTGTATCTTCATTAGAAGCAATCCTGTTGACACTCGACGGCGACACGACTTTAGAAGGACGTTTACTTCACTAGCTTACTATATTTATTCCTCTCTCTCTCACGATTATTACATACGATTATACGATTATCTGTAAAAAAAAAATCATTTAAAATGTGTAAAATCACGATAGTCAAAAACAAAATTTTAACTTATATTATAAAACATTTTACAGAAACGGCTTTTGGTATGAATCTTAAAATACAGAAACAAGAAAGACATCCCTTTTTTGAAGTATTTAGTGAATATGTGAAAAAGATCACAAATCGAATTTACTTAACCTGGTTGCGTTTTGATGTATTATACAAAATACTGCCCATTTCAAAAGATATGGATAGATTACAAAAAATTATGTACAACTTTATTGATGAAGTAAGTATTTTACTACAACTACTATACTACATACTATAGAGCTTATTTTTTGTTTTTAGTTATGTGCAGTTGGGGATTTATTAATTATAAATATATAATACTAGCGGCCCGCCCACGGCTTCGCCCGCTTAAAATACATGATTATTGATTTAATAAGCAGAATTGATTGACAACTATAATGACTTCTAATATGATTTTTTTACGACATTATCGTCAATGAATTTTTGATTGTTTTAAATAAAAAAATACGACCATTGTTGATATTTGATATTTATAAAATATACATAAAGCTTATTATTTATTACACGTATATATTTTTGTAACTTTATGTTCTTTTTACCTATATAATATACTCTGTTAAATGTGCTGATGTCAGTGAATAATTTAATTTACTCATTCAGAAACAGCCTTAAATGTTAAATTATTGATTTGAAGGATTCATAATATTCATTGTAAAATAACTGTAATAATTGCATATTAACTCCTGTACAGTTTTTAAATTAGTTACATATATTATATGAACGAACCNACGCTCGGAACGCCATATTAAAAGAAACCAAACCAAACCAAAAATATAATTAAATTTTTTTTTGATAAAATTAAAATGATATCATTTTAATTTTATCAAAAAAAATTAATAAATTGTGAAATATAATAAATTGTGAAACTGGAAAAGCTAAGAATCATAACTTTCAATTTAAATTAAAAATTGACAATGGTTTAACCAGCTCAGATCAAGAAGTTGCATGAGTATTTGAGAAATTCTTTGCTGATATTCCAGTTTCAACAACCGATACACTTATATCCTCCACAACCGTCGCTGAATCATTACTTAAGGAGAGCGTACACAAATGTAATGTAGATTTTAAATTTAAATCAATCAATTCAAGAGACATCATTAAGACATTTAAGTCCCTTGATATCAAGAAAACGTCAGATCTATGGGGTATTTTTGTCAAATTGATTAGTTATATAATAGACGCTGTTGCTCCTCACCTCGCAACTATATATAATAATTGTATAGAGTATGGTGTATTTCCTGACCTAATGAAATTTAGTATGGGACCTATAAGTAATTCTTTACTAAACAATAAAATCTTTACCAGGAACACCGCATAATTGAAAGGGGTCCCGACTGTTAATCTGAATAAACTATTGGGCTTGTTTATTTTCTTTTTAGTTTTATGCTGTCGGGGTTTTTGTTTTTATAAATATTTTTTTATTTATAGTTTACTTTGTCCTCTGGAACTCAACGCCGCTCTTTGTACTAGAATAAAGGGGAAATGAAAATTATTTAAATATTTAAAAATTTCACTGAATGGGGTTTAAGCCCGCATAAAGTACGGTGGAGAAATCTTGATCTCTCTAAAGTTACATACAGACGACCTTATTGATTTTAGGATTTTTAATTACTTTTAATTATTTTCTGTGTAAATGTACCCTGTACATAGCAATTAAGAGACTCCGTTCCTATTAAGACCCATTTTCTATTTTCCGCTGTACGCTTGGGGCATTGCGTGTTGAGTGACGGAACTTAACGTTATGATTTGCCTCATTACCAGAGCGAGGAACCTTAAAAAGTGCGTACTAAGAACAAATCGTGTCGAATTCATCTGTTAAACATACCTAATTAAAAATCAAACAAACATACAAAGTAAATTTTGATTATAGTTATGTTGACAGTTTTACTCAACGCGATATAAAAGCAAGTCCTCCCAAAAATATAAAATAAAATAATAACTATAGCCCTATAAAAGTAACTATAGCCCTAAAATTAAAATTTTTCTAATCAAAATATTTGGAGATAACATCGGGTCATTTATGCAGAAAGTCTCTCTTGATACGTTATTAGCCTTTGTAGTGTTGATAAATATAAATGACACATATTAAATAAACTGTAAATATAAATAATAGTTCCTTACAGCCTTTTACTGCTGAATCCAGGTGGCGTTAATCCCTTATATATCAATACTAGTGGGCGAGCGTGGCTTCGCCCGCTTATTTGGACACTTAGGGGTGAATTCTAAAAAAACCACGAAACACCTGTTCAATAAAATATTTTTAACAGTCTGAATTATTTTTTTTATAAAAATCGGTGGGGATTTAAACATTTTTCCATACAAACTTTCAACCCCTTATTTGCACCCTTAGGGGGTGAATTCTAAAAAACCATGAAACACGTGTTCAATGAAATGTTTTTAAGAGTCTGAATTTCAAATTTTATAAAAATCGGTGCCGATTTAAAAAAAAATCCATACAAACTTTCAACCCCTATTTCATCCCTTTAGGGTTAAAATTTTTCAAAATCCCTTCTTAGTGGATGTCCAGAATATGAAAATAAACATCTGCCCAAATTTCACGTTTCTACCATCAGCGGTTACGGCTCTGCGTGCGTTTTACCTCAGTCAGTCAGCACAAGTCCTTTTATATATATAGATATTGTAGTAACCAGTAGTAGTCGGTTATTAAGCCAATCACTTCGTATTAAGCTGTCAACGTAATTAACATTGAACTTCACTTGCTTAGTTCGTTTAATTTTTTCATTATTTTCAGTTAATACTTCAAAAACAAAAACTGATGACCGAAGGAGAAGATAGTGTAGAAAAAATTGGAGAAGGTAATAAGTTTTCTTGCAGTAAGTTACGCTTATTCATATTTTCAGGTGATTAGTATACTTATAAAAACATTTTAGCTGAACCTTCAAAAGTGACCATGGAATCTTTCCTTGAATCAATGATTAAAAAATCTGACGAAAGTGGTAGAAAATACACAAATGAACAGCTTCGCAATGAAATCCTCACACTTGGATTAGCTGGAAGTGATATTTCCGCTATAGGAACATGCTTTACTATCGTTTTGTTATCACAATATCCCGAAATACAGGAAATAGTTTATCAAGAGTAAGTGACATAAAAAATATTGAAATTATTATTACGTATACTTTGTATCTATTATTAGCTTTACAATGTATCTCTAGCAGGGTAACCAGACAGAATGGGGCACCAAACACAACGGTCTCTGCATACGAGGTCGGCTTGAGCTTTTTACGTGTGCCTTATGCTTTTTTTGTGACATTCCTCCAATATCATCGATACTATGCTAACGAAAGGTCAACCGAGGTCTTGCCCTGCCTCTCTTACCGCTCACTTTTCTTTGACAAATCTTTTTTGCCATTTTGCCATTCTTTCATCACTCATTCGTTTGATATACCCAAACCACCTGAGCACATTCCTTTTTATTCGGACACTGTTCACGCTGTGTTGTCCACATATCTTGCGAAGAGATCGCATCTCCACAGATAGATCTTTCTTATATTCTTCTTCTGTAATACCCACATTTCACTGCCGTATAACAACGTCGATACCAATACTGCATTGTGCACGGCCATCGTGTACCTACTTTCACCCTCATGTCACTTTATTTCACTCTATGTTAATACCTATCCCGATATAAATTGAACAACCAAGCTGATATTCGTTTTTTTTATCGTGAGGAATCCATTTTACGGATACACCGTCTGAGTGGGATTGTGATTGATCATGAACCAGTATGCCATCCACACTACCCTCTAAAACCTCACGGTGCTCCTCCTCAATCGCCACAAGCCGGAGCTACGGGAGCCAAGGTATTCTTCTATAACCCCGGCGACGGGAGCCTGCTAGGCACGTCTCGGAGTCAAGGGTCATCCTCGACCTGTTCAGAGTAGCGCGCGGGAGCAACCTGCGCGCGCATAGTCGACCAAGTGAGTAGGTGATCAGCTTCCGTAAACTGACCATTCTCTGTCTGATTAGAGCGAAAAGCAGCGATCGTGTGCCAGCCCCTTTTAATTGGTCTAGTTTCTTACACCAGATGATAGCAGGAGCCTCCCTCACTCGTTCCGCCGCCTCCTTCTTGAGCACCACTGTTTCGCAGAAGGAGGAGACCGCGTCCAAAGATATCGTGAAATCTCGCTACCAGCCATGGCCTTGACCACGGCTAGCGGGGAAAAGTCATCCCCTGTGAGGTCTAGCTTTTTCTAAAGCCTATTTTCTCTTTCCTTTCTTTCTCACTGCTTCCTCTGTAAATATCCTAAGTTTCTGCTAACACTTCAACATCTACATTTCCTAATTCACAACTGCCTCGGTTCTTAGAAATTCTTTATTGATTTTTCTCTCTGGTNATAAGAGACAGCGGTACAAGTGTCCATAACTTTACTCGCTCCCATGTAATGTCCCATATCTCGTAACCATTTTATTCCCATTCAGTTTCAGCCTCACATACCTAGCACGCTATTATCACATATCACCCATTCAAATCATCGTATTATATTTTTTTTATTCCTTTCAACACTAGTGTTAGGGAGGTTGTACCTCTCTAACACTCTCCCAAAACTCTTGGAATTCGTCTAAGTACTGCCTATCTATCTATTTTGTACTCGTCCTTATAAAAAACAAATAAACAGAAAAAATTGAGATTGGATATTTTTAAACTTTAAATAGAAACGAAGGGCAAAAAGATGAAATTACTTTATCCCAATTATTTATTATATTTATCCCATTATTTATCCCAACACATAAGAAAAATATTTCATACTGGAATATGGAATATTTTTCTTATGTGCTCCACTTTTACATAAACTGAAACACATGGTGTTGTCTGCTCGTGTATAATAAACCCCACTAATTATTATCAATTAATAAATTCAAATGAATTGTCCGTTTTTATAAAATATAAGGCACTATGTTCCCTATAAAAAGACTTTATATTTGTTATTGTTTCTTAAATTTCGATACATTGCACAACTTCAACAACGAACCACAACGCCATACTATTTCTTGTTACCAGAGCGAGAAAATAAAAGTTATAAAATGTTTTTGTAGTAGCTTTAGTCTAAAAGAGATGAGATGCAATAATTTTATAGGAAATCATAAGTTCAGCTGGATTTGACAGAGTAAGTGCATAAAGTATAGCATGCTTTTGGCCTCGTTCAAAATTTGAATAATTTCAATCGATTTCCACTAGGGGACCGGGAAAGTATTATTTTTATCTTTCTACTCTTGTAACAAGACAAAGCGCGAAGTTAATTTTCTGATAGGCTTTTGCTGTATCCCGTAAAATAGTAAGAGTAAAGCAAAAAAACATTATATGATATTGCTGATAGTACTTAACAAATTTAATAATTTCAGAATTTTAGAAGTATTAGATGACGACAGGCCAATAGAACTGGGAGATTTACAGAAATTAAAATATATGGATGCTGTTATAAAGGAGTCTTTACGACTTTATCCAGATGTGTATAAGAGACAGCGTTTGATATACCCAAACCANATACTTCTATGAAGTATAATGATGTAAGTTCCAGTTTAAACTAGACAATAAGACAACGCCTAGGTCATTTAAATTTAACATTATAAATCAGAATATAGAAGGCCTAGGAGGCAAAGAATTGGAACTAGAATTATTAAAAAAATAAATAAATATACATATAATGTGTATAACTGAGCACTGGATCTCGAGATATAATAATATAGTTAATATTGCAAATTATAAATTGTCAAGTTCGTTCGTTAGAGAAAGGGCATTTGCAGCGGTTAGCTTAATAGGTAAATGATATACGTTGCAAATCGCGACCAGATATAGTGGCTCTCTCCGACGAACGTTCCATTGAATTGTCCTGCATTGAATTTAATAGATATATTATAGTATGCGTGTATCGACCCCCCTCAGGTAGCTTTGAAGTATTTGAAGAGAAAATGGAGGATGTTCTTCATAATTTGAAGTGCGAATAGTATATCTTTAATAGTATGCGGAGACTTTAGTAAACATATACTACGGGTGACATCATTAAGCCTACGTCTCCTGAACTTATTTAAATCATTTAATTTGTTTAATATTTTCTCTGAACCAACTCTTATAACGAATACGTCCGTCCGTACTTGTATAGATAATGTTGTTTGTCATTCTGATATTGTAGAAAAACAAATTATTACCAATCTAAGCTCAGATCATTGTGGTCAAAAGTTTTCGGTAGTAGATAAAATAGTTGCAGAAGGTAAACAAAAAACGATTAGATCAGTCACTGAAAGTAAAATTAATCGTTTTAATAGTAAAGTGAGGGAAAAATTTTCAAACTTAGAAATAACGGGATTAAATCCGAATCACTTGTATTGCAAAGTTCTTAGTTAGTTCAAAGTTAACTTTTAGCGACTGGGCAACTATTGGTATATACCGACGCAGAAACAAATTATACGAATTATATAATATGAGGCAATGGAATTAGTATCCGGCGTTCTTGTTAAAAGTTAGAAATTTTTCAAAAATATTGAAAAAGATATGTATCCAGGCTGAGTCTATATATATTATATAAGGGCAATTTTTTTTTAATCTAGTAATAAAATTAAAGCTACATGGGATGCTATTACGACTGTAACTGGGAGATCTAGAGCTGTCAGTGAACCTATTAAATTAAAAGTTAACAGTATCATTTTAAACTACGACGAAGTGAATAGTGCATTATCGCATATTTTTTATTGGTTTGATATGAATAATCTAATGTTAAATGCTAAAAAAACTAAATGTATTGAATTTGCTTTACCAAACGTTAAAAAACATAATTTTAGTCTAGAAATTAAGGGAGAAACCCCCAATGTGTCGGAATCAGCTATTTTGTCAGCTATTTTGTTAACTCTAGTGGAACACTCACCTGGAAGCACTTGCGGATAAACTCAGCTCTGCCGCGTTCGCCATTAAAAAAGTAAGACAAATGACAGATGTTGAAACTGCCCGACTAGTCTATAGCTATTTTCATAGTATTTTATGTTATGGAATGTTGCTATGGGGCGCACTGCCCCATTCAGATATAAATTCAATATTTATTCTCCAAAAAAGAGCCGTGAGATATATTCATAACTCAAGCTCTTAAGCTTGAGATTCTCTGTGAGATATTTTTAAAGATGCAGGTATTATTACAGTTGCTTCATAATTTGTATATTATAATGATCTATTACCAAATATATCCCAATCACTTATCATAGCAGTTAATATAAAGTAATTATAGATATGTATAAAAATCGATCAAGTTATAAAGTGGATTTCAAAGATAATTCATATTGGAATTTTTTCCATCCAATTACACTACCAAAATCGAGAATATTCTTAGTCTGCGTCGCTGCAAGAATATGTTGCATTAGATATTTTCGTACATATAACTAAATATATGAATAGCTCCACATTAAAACATTTCGTGTTGGGTGGCAATGTTACGTTTTGCCTTGTTATCAGAGTGAGAAAACGAATATAATTAAGTTTCTCGAGTGGGAATCGAATTCACAGCCGCCGTGTTTTGCAATCGGACGCTGTACTTCTGCACCACGACGGACTCACATATACCTAAATGTACGATTAGAATTTTGTAAAAAAATACAATAGAATCAAATAGATTATTATGATCAAATAGATAATTGTTTTATTGCCTTCACCTACTGTCACAATTATTTTACTTATGTTACACATATTTTTTAGTATGAATTATTTTTAGTCCAAACAAAAGGATATACGACGTACTCTCGACTTTCTATTCCCAGCACGTTCCATGGACCCGAGCTTCGGTTCGAGTCCTGCAGTTCGCCCTTTTCACCGTCGACCCCCTCTCAAGCAACCACGTAGTGTTTGCGATTTTCTTATCACAGAGTAACTTTTTTTTTCTATTTTAAGTCACTGTAAAAGCTTACTATCATTACTACTAGTTAGAGTAACAGCTTTAAGCACACGTTCGAAAAAAAAATACTTTTTCTCCATTTTATTAAGAATCATTCTCAGTTATCACTCTATAAGGCATAATAAAACAAACGTATAGTTAATATGAATAAACTTTATTTCTACATAAAAGGATATATTGTATCGCGTTTGTAACAAAACATTTAACAAATACTTTGGAGCAACTTAACACTTTGGGTGCGACTTATTATGCCCTAAAATAAACGACCAGTGTTTCTCAAACCACCAAATGTAAGAAAAAAATCTCTACAAAATAATTGACAGTCGCAAGTCATATCGAAATATTCTTCTATAAAGTTCTGATAAAATAAAATTTTCTCATTGTAAATATAGCGATAAATATATATTCTAACTTGAATAGTTCGATGTCACTTGCGAATTATATTCGAATAAACGTATAATATTAGGTGTACAAGTTACACTGCGGTTTACGTTTAAACAGCACAACGTCTTTGCCAAAGCTATAAATAAAAATATCTTAAAAAATATTACAATAACTCGACGATTATCGCTAACTTTCGCAAAATCTACTTCGAACGAACGAAATTCTTAAAGCAGATCTGCCAGCACCATTCTTACAAAAAAAACCATTCTTTAGGTTCTATCTTTTCTTTATTTAAAATTTAAGCTCTCATTCTTGTGTGAACAAGTTATATAATGTATATGATATATTTATATACATATTTATTTACGTTTGAATCCTTTCCTTCGTGCACGTGGCCCCTTCACCTTAACACTAATTTCAATATAATAAGGCTTTGATATCGACAAGGCAAAATAACTTCATAAGACGATTGGTGTAAACGTTTATGTACATCCTAGAGCTCATCGAAAAATCTCATAGAGGAACCATCAACAGCTTACCGCTTAAAAAACGCAACAATAAATAAAACTATGAGTAACAAAAACATCAACAATCAATTTAAAAACCTGATGAAAAAACTTAAACGATAGGCAAAAAAAATACTTAAAAAAAATATATTAAAAATTCGAAATTTCGGAATGCCAAAACTGAAATAATAGCACGTAACAAACAATTATATGACAATGTTACTTATAAATACAATATGTACGGTAAACCTACTGCCTAGCTTGCCTACTCTAAATACATTTGGTCTTTGGATGAGCATGTTACTTTATGGCTTGGTGTCACTATTTGTAACTTTAATCGATATAAGTGCACTTCACTCCAATTTATTACGTGAATATTAAATTAAATATTTCACTAGACTAGACTACTAATGGAAGGCATGCACCATGAATGACAACTTCATACGTCGATAATTTCCTTGGAAAAAAAAAAAACAGTGGAAACAGGACCACAAGGCAAATTCGTAAACAAAAAAACAAAAAAAGAATTAAAAAAAAATGAGAACAAAAATTTGAGAAACACTGTTCCATGATAAAAAAAACTAAGTAGAATAAAAAATAACTTTATAAAAATGAAATCGTTAAAAAAGTAGCTTATTTAAATAAAAATAAAACGTTGCGATGATTTCTGTACGAGAGACAGGAAAGTACATGAAAATTTTCGACAAACTTCAGGTACCTAATTGGGACAATACTCTCTTTGAGTGATCAGATTAAAGGAGAGAATAGAGTTTGACACATTAACGAGTGATAGATAAATTAATATGGAAAAAAATATAATTTCCACTAAAACTACTTAAAAGTTATCACAAGGGATGTATTGCAGGTTTGACCCACAATATAAGGGCCTTCAGGCCTAGACGGCTAATTACTACCGACAGTTGAATAGCGATGGCGATTTATAAATCAAGTTAATAATACAAAAATATATTTTATTTTTATTTCATTGATATATTAAAAATGTGTATTAGATCTAGACATAGCAGGATATGAATTCATAGTCTTAGAAACAATTGAAGCTTTTGCCTGGGTTAACATATAATTTTATTTTAGTATATATTATAATATATATAATAACTTTATTATGTTACTATAAAATATTTTGAATGCTCAAGTTTAAAATTGATTAGCAAACCGTCCTTTGGACAAAGAGGACTAGGACAATATATTTATAACCGAAACTATTTAAAAAAATAACTAAATTCAACAATTACTATTCGATAACAAAAAATCGATATTCATAAACAATCGCCATCACTATTCGAGTATAATATTTAATCGAAACATAATATCAATTATGTTAATACATCGCTAAAAGTAACATTCATTAGTTATTTAGTTTAGTTTCGTNATATATATATATATATATATAATCTATATATCTATACAATAATAAAATATATATAATATATAAATATATTATCTATATTACAGTGATAAAAACAAAAAAAAAGTTCACCTTTAAAATGCAATACAGTCTATGCACATGGTGTCTTTAGTTTATACTAAAATATTAAGGCGATTCATAATCTAACTAACTTTAATGAGGTTAAAAATATACAAAAATGTATGTATGTATTTATGTGTATGACTTATTTTTTGGCATTTTTTTAAATATTATCTTGTGATGAAACGAAACGGCAATATGAACGCATCTCAAAAAACAAACTTCAATAAATAATTGACGTTACGTTAAAAAAGACACGCTGTATACCGTTCTTAGCTAAAATATTCATTTTTTACATTAAGTTTCTTATATAACAATACATTATGCTTTAGTGTGATATCTTTTTTTTAAATTTCTTATAAATTTTTAATGTACATTTATAACAATTTGTCTATCACCAACATACGTAACTAAGAAGCGAAATGACCTACAAAAAATCAACCTAAGTATACATAAACTTTTTTTACTATATCAATATAAATAAATAAAAATAAACTATGTTTTTTTCTTTCTATTTTACAAAAAACTACAATTAAAAGTGTACAATCATATTAATATTTATGCGTTATGTAAAAAGTACATCTATATTCTATGTATAGTATATATAAATATACGATTATTTATATAATAAGTAAATATTTTATTTTTTTTGGAATATCTCGTTAAGGCTTACCTATACCTTGGAAGTGTTAGTGTTTTCTATCTTCGAAGTGTTTGAGGCGACTTCGGCCAAAGTGGCCAAAGCGAGGAGATCGGCACTATGAGACTGGCTGCCCATGCCCATATTTTGGACCACTGTGCAAGGAGCTTCTGTAGCTATCTTAATTTCTGGACTTATTTTGTGTGCGCCATTCATGTCGCTTGATACGAGGCTGTTTATCTCTAGACGTGTGATGCTGATCTTCCTGGGTTTCCGTTTTTGACTTCCTATTACCGTTTCACGCCAATTTTCGACTAAGTCCCGTCTGTCGTCTAGAACTGGACGCGGCACAGAATTTATTATCTGATTCTCCAATTTAGGCTTCATATTCATCGTTTTCTTCTTGCGTTTGTTCTCTCTTTTCTTCTGTTGGAACTTCTCTAAGCTTAAGGAGGGTAAGGCTCTTATTTTTGCATCTAAATCAAAATCGGCAGCTTTGAACGTTTTATTTGTATTATTGTCTGTTTCGGGCGTGTCAGGTTGCTCTTTAGTTTCATTTTCGTTTTCGTTTGGCGTTGTTTTTGAGTCGTCGGTGATTGGTTCTCCAGTGCCTTGATCCCAGCTACAGGACGCACTGTAGCCTTCGTCTGGCCTATCTGGATAATCTTTCCTTTGCCTCTTGTTAACTATGAGTCCTCCAACGGCCATAAATTCTTGATATCTTTTACCCTTGCACGATCTACCAGACTTTTTTTCATCGTCGGACCAGTTCCTTTGATAACCGTCGTCGCCGTCTTTAGAATATCTCTTATCAACTATTTGGTTTATAACATCTTGGTTCGTGAACTGGTCGTTGACTACACCGTATTGATACAATTTTTCTTTATCGTCATAGTCTTCTTCAAACATCTTAGTTGTTTCAGTGAGAGCATTTTGTAAATCACGTATACTGTCTGTCCTTTCTGTTGTATGTACTATTTCTTGAGATCTATATTCGATAGGGTTTGAGATCGTGCTATATTTATATGAAGGGGGTGAATAATAGGGGTTAGGAGTTTGAACGTCAGTCTTAGTAGATAGGAGGCTGCTGAGACCTCCCATTTGAGCTTCATCAGCCAACTTTCCGGGTGTGAACATTGAGAGAGGCTTTGGATCGACTTCTGCTTCATCGTCATTTGATTTCTTATTAAAATCATATCTTGTGGAATTGTTATTTGTTCTCTCTAGTTCACTCTCTTGATACTCATTGTTAGAGGACTCTATAGTTTTTTCAATAGAATCTCGAGGCCGCGAGGAAAGTGTCCTTAAAGGCGGGGCGGGCAACTTGTACCATTTGAAGTCAGGATTAGCGCTGAAGAATGCGTCTTTGTACTGAAATTGAACGACATAAAAAATAAGAACATATCTAAGAATAAATTAAACAAAAGAGTTTTTAAAACACAAAATGTTTAAAAATCATAATAATGTATGTAAATGCTTACCTGCTTAGCAAGACCTGTGTAGCAAGCTTTCTCTTCCTTGTCCAAATTAGCCCACCACTCTCCAAGTATTTTGGTAATAGATCTGTAATGTTAATTAACAATAATAAATTATTTATAATTAAATATAGGTTTAGGCCGAGACTGTCGTGGTGTAGGGGCACAAGGGTGTAACTGTGATGCAACGGTTGTGAGTGCGATCACCACACGAGAGAGTATATTGTTATTTATTACTATTTCCATTTATTTGCTCTGGCATCAAGGCAAGCTTGGTTGAGATCCGCCACTCAAACTGCAATGCCTCGAAAATTTCAACGGATAGTGGGGAACGGAGTGTCTTAACATTAGGGTTCTTCTGCCTACCCTGCTGCGGGATACAGCGTGAAACTGATTTTAGTCTCGGAAAAGAAATAAAAGTTCTATATGAGTGCTGGCCATCACAATAAACCAACCTGTTCTCCAAATTGGGGTATTTATCACGCACGACGCTCCTGTGACGCTTACAGAAGATTAGGAAAGCGTTCATAGGCCGACGCGCGTGGTGCGCCGGCTCCTCGTCTTGTTCGTGCATTTTGAATTATCTGGGGATAAAAAATATATTATTTAGAAATTAATTTATTGAATATGACATATATACATATATAGTTTTAGCTTCACGCTGTATCCCGCATATAGCAGGGTAGGCAGAGGAAGCCTAGTGTTAGTGTTGTAGGTATTGTGTGTTGAGCGGCGGAACTCAAGTACCTGTCGCGTTTACAGTGACACGCTTGTGTCTACGCCATGACTGGCCTCAATGTGATAGAATATTCCAAAAAAATCTTTCAATAAAACAAATTTTGAGGGGTCGATTTATTTTGTGGCTTAAAAAAAGCAGCTTCGTATTTTCCCGCAAGCCGCCACTCAACTCCGCGCTTCGTCTCCCAGAACGGGGAAATGAAAATAAATTAAATATATTATAATATCCAGAACCGTTACGTAAGGACGCTGTTGATTATTTATAACAAAATTTGAAATTATAGTCAACACTACACCTTAGTATAACAAATTAAAATAACATTAATACAAGAATCAGCTTCACGCTGTATCCCGCATACAGCAGGGTAGGAAGAGGGAACCTAGGGTTAAGTCACACCGTTCCCCACTTTCTGCCGAATTCTGGAGGCATTGCGTGTTGAGTGGCAGTGGCTTAACCTCGACACCAGAGCGAAAAAATGGAAATATAAATTTAAGTAAATATTTCATCTCCTCGAGTGAGGATCGAACCCACAACCAGTCGGTTTTACAGTCACACCTCGTGCCGCTGCGCCACGACTGGCCTCCATTCATATAAGAAAATAACATTAAACGTTTATATAGTAAAGATATATTGCTAATACATATTTACGTAAACATATTGAGAAAAAAAGTGATAAACTGAGCATTGTAACTGACGATAAACTTTTATTTCATTACTTATTTCCTGTTTATAATAATAAAAAATATGTTAAAAAAACGAGCCTAGTCGTGGTGCAGGGGCACAAGCGTGTGACTGTGAACGCGACAAGTTATGGGTTCGATTCCCACAAGAGGAAATGAAATATTTAACATTTTCATTTCTTAGCTCTGGTGTGGAGGCAAAGCGCGGTATTGAGTTCCGTTACTCAGCACGCAATGCCCTAGAATTCAGCGGAAAGTGGGAAGCGGAGTGTCTTAGCACTACACTCCCTCTGCCTATTCTGCCTACCTACCGGGATACAGCGTGAAGCTGAAAAAATAGTAATTAAAAACGGGTAAAAAGCTTAAATTGGCATTACCATGTATAGAGAAAAATCTGTCAAGTCAGACTCGCCCAAGGATTCCATACCAATTTTAAAATTTTAAGTCAACAGGAAGTACGACTTTTTTTCATAAGTCGTACTTCCTTGCATCCCGGACTTAGCAGGGTAGGCAGAAGGAACTTGGATTGGTTCCAATGTACATTACAATCGATTAACGGCATTTAAATCATTCAGAGTTTTAAATGAAACTCTTAAAGCGGATTTATATATTTAAAAAAAACTCGATATTTCGAACACCTTGCAGTAGTGTGTGGTAACGGGACCACAAGTTTCTTTTACTTTAAAATGTTTAATTAATGCTGTATTATATGAAATGAAATGCTATATTATAAAGTGGAGACTGTCGTGGCGCAGGGGCAGAAGTGTGACTGTAACGCGATGGTTGTGGGTTTGGTACCCATTCGAGGGAATGAATTATTATTTATTTAATATTTTCATTTCTTCACTCTGACACTAAGGCAAAAGGCAGACGTAGAGTACTTCCACTCAACACACAATGCCTCAAAATATCCTCGAAAATTGGAGAACGGAGGACGAAGAAGGGATGAAGCATTTTTTTAAACTTTAGGAAACTTGATAAAGGACTAGGTACCATTAAGACAACTAACCTTAATAAAACGAACATTGAGTCATCGACCTCTTATCAGTGTTATCATGATAACCATATGCACTTGGCAAAGAAAATGTAATAACAATGATTGTGATAGTGCCATGATAAAGGTTAAGAGAACTACATTGTTTTATTTAAATTAGCGTACGATTGTACATGTTATATAGAAAAATAACATTCGAATTTATTAGGAATGAGGCCAGTAGTGGCGCAGGCACAAATGTGTGACTGTTAGCGAAACATATTGTGATCAGATGTTGAGTTCCACCACTTAACACGCAATGCCTCCAGAATTCGACAGAAAGTGGGAAAATGTCCTAACCCAGGTTCCCTGTGCCCACCCTTCTATGTGAGGGATACAGCGTAAAATAGAAATAAATGATTAAAACATTTAACCAGCTTCCAGTAAACAAAGGGAACCCAGTATTAAGAAATTCCGTTCTAAAATGTTTTTGTAAAAAGTTTTATTCTGGAGGCACTGCGTGCTGAGTGGCGGAACTCAACGCCGCGTTTTGCCTCGATACCAGAGCGAATAAATAAAAATATACTTTCAAACGTTTTTTTTTCATTTTCTCGAGTAGGGATCGAAGCGACAACCAGCCACGTTTACAGTCACACACTTATGCCAATGCGCCACAACTGGTCTCAAAAAAAGGTTAAATTCTAAACAAAACTAGGACTCAAACACACTTTCTTGACTTTTATGAGTAAAATTTTTTTTACTTATTTACAAAACGTATAAAATGTTTAAGGTAGCGGGTTTGGAACTCGCGCCTCTTGGAAACGGTCCAAGCGCTCTGACCACTAAGCCATACGTTCTCATTAATCTCCTTCGAAATTCTTATACGCTTGTTTCAACTTATTTATAAATAAGGTTTACGTCTAAGTTTGAGCTATTATATGTTGAATGGCGGCACTCAGTCTCAATTTATTTCACCAGAGCAGTTCGATTCCCACTTGCGAATTGAAAATAATTCATTCCTCGTGGGTGTCAAACCTACAGCCATCGCTATTAGTCAGAAATTGTTTTGTGTGACTGTAACGTGATGGTTGTGGGTTCGATGCCCACTGGAGGTAATGGATTATTATTTATTAATATTTTCATTTCTTCGCCCTGGCACCAAGGTAAAAGCCCGGCGTTAAGTTCCGCCACACGCAATGTCTCAAAAAAATCGGCGGACAGGGTGAAACGGAATGTCTTAACTCTAAGTTCCCTCTACCTACTCTGCTGTGTGCGGAATATAGTGCGAAGCAGTCTCACTCTGTGCATGGAATTTCGTACGGTAACGAATCACCAACGTAGTACTATATGTAACCTCAAATTATAGTAGAATAGTGTTTACTACAGTGTCAACTACATATTTATTTTCCCTTTGTGAAAATGTGTACTTTTGTGCCAAATAAAGTGTTTTTGCGGGGAATTTTATTGCACTGCTTTATTCAGAAAAAATCTGCAGCAGAAGCACACAGAATTCTCGTTGAGACAATGCTTTGTCGAATACAACGTGCAGAGACTGGTTTAGGCGCTTCAAAAGTAATGATTTTGACCTTGAAGACAAAGAGCGTTCTGGAGCACCGACAAAATTTGAAGACAGAATTGGAGGCATTGCTTGAAGAAGATCCATGTCAGACGTTAGTAGAGCTCGGGAAAACGTTACAAGTAGATGCGTCAACAGTTTCAAAACGTTTAAAAGCGTTAGGAATGATCCAAAAGCAAGGGCATTGGGTGCCGTATGAGTTGAAGCCGAGAGACGTAGAACGACGTTTTCTCATGTGTGAATTGTTGCTTCAACGGCAAAAGAGAAAAGGTTTTCTGCACCGTATCGTCACTGGGGATGAAAAGTGGATTCACTACGACAATCCAAAGCGAAAAAAATCGTGGGGCATGCCGGGTCACGCATCAACATCGTCGCCAAAACCAAATATCCATGGTTCTAAGCTTCTTCTCTGCATTTGGTGGGATCAGCAGGGCGTAATTTATTATGAGCTGCTTAAACCTAATGAAACTATCACGGGAGCTCGCTATCGACTTCAGTTGATGCGTTTGAGTCGCGCTCTGAAAGAAAAGCGGCCACTATACGAGCAGAGACACGACAAAGTGATTTTATTACATGATAATGCTCGGCCACATGTGGCAAAACCAGTCAAAACTTACCTGGAAACACTTCAATGGGAAGTTCTACCCCACCCGCCGTATTCACCGGACATAGCCCCCTCCGATTACCACTTGTTTCGGTCGATGGCGCACGGTTTAAGCGAGCAGCGCTTCCATTCTTTTGAAGAAGCCGAAAAATGGCTTGATTCCTGGATTGCCTCGAAAGATGAGTCGTTTTTCCGACGGGAGATTCAATTGCTACCAGAGAGATGGGAGAAAGTGGTCTCTAATGATGGACAATACTTTGAGCAATGTCATTGTAAACATTATATTTTAAATTATTTTTTTAAACAAAAAAAACAGCGAGAACTTCATCTCTCTAATATAAGAAATTGAATTGAAAATTTTAAATGAATTTAAAAAATATTGAATTCCTCCACAACACAATTATTTAAATGCAATTTTCACTTTTGTATTTTGGTAAACTATCTTTAACATTTAGTGTTTGTTTTAATTCATAAATATAAAAAAATATATCAATTTACTTCCCCACACAGGTGAAGTCGCAGGCGTACGGATAGCTAGATAGATATTAAATATATGTATGTATATCAGAAGTAGCGTTATTCCTACAACCGGTCCGATTCGAAGCCACATCCCGCGTTTTCACTTTCGCCGATGGCCAATGGCCCGCGGGCCTCGACACACTTTGCTTGGTCAAGGTCGTTTAATACGATTTAACGTCGAGACTCCATGTCTGAAATGTACCTGCCGTGGAAATCCATGTTTAATTTATGTTTTATTCTATTTACAGTATTTTCAGTTTCTTTCTATACAAGTCGTTACCAGCAATTTTATTTGCGTGAACGACTACTTGGGGTGGGGAACGGAACTGTTTTAACATTAGGTTCCCAGGTTCCTCTTGCCTACCTTGCTATGTGCTGGATACGGACTACAGAGTGACTTTTAGATGTGTAATGGACCTTGCTTTTTCCAGTTCCTGTAGACATTTCGGGAAATCTCTTAGTGCTCTAAGTAAATTTCAACTTTCTAAGTCGAGCAGTTTTTGTTTTGTTAAGTCTGTCTGTCACTAGCTTTAATAATCTATAATGTATATTAAACTCTTTCATTACTAAGTCCCTTCTTTATAAACCATTCAATACAAACAATATCCAGATGGTGTGGATGGTACTTGAATTTGTACTTTAAAAATCTATATATGTATACATGTATAGATTTTTAAAGCTTTACACTATTTCTTTCCAGGGTAAACAGTAAACCTAGAGTCAACTCAAGACACTTGGTTCTCCACAATTTTTTTAAATACATGGATAATATTATAGATAAAATAAAAAGTACTGTGATGCTACTAATTAAAAAAAAGAAGAAATAAAGAAGTCTGCTATTTATAGTGTTTATATATATTTATAAAATTTACGTATAATTAAAGTATATTTACTTCATATTTCGTATTTGCCAGTATAAAGTGAATGGGGTTATGTTTATCATTTACATTACTTTCCGTTCCAATCGCTGTCAAATGATTTAGTCAAAAAATTTCATAAATTTATGTATGTAGAAAGGCGTCCCAAAAAAAATCTACAAAGAAACGATTTCAATTTAGAATAAATTTTTATAATATGTTAAAAATTATACTGTAAATTTCATCAGTATATCTAAGCAGGTACTTTTAAGTTAAATACGGCGTTCGTTCGTCGAAAACAGAGTGATTTGGCACTCTACCTGTAAATTAGCATTCTACTTTTAACGTAGTATGATGAAGTACAAAAAGTTAGAATAATAATAGAATTTTATTGTTCGTTTATTTATTGTTTTCTTGCGTGACTATGATGTGATTATAATTGATATAAGAGCATGTTAGTAAATGTCATGGAAAACATTTACTTTAAGCGATATTATTTATTAGCCGGTGTTGAGTTCCGCCACTCAACACGCTATGCCACGAAAATTTCAGAGGAAAATGGAGAACTTGTTTTAACACTAGGTTCCATCTGCCTACATTGGATGTACATCGTCGTTCGGCATCGTCGTTATCGTATTATCAGAAAATAGAAATACAAATAATTTATTATCGCGAGTACACCCATCGCAGTTAAATTCAGGCGCTGTGTCACTCAACCTCAACATACATTATACAAAAAAATAGTCATGCATTATATTTAATTTAGTTTTATTATATTACATTTTATTTTATCTTTATAAGAGATTTAATACATTTTATAATTTATATTCTGTCCATGAGAAAATATTAATTTATATATTAAAAGTTACAAAGGAGTTTTTTATACTTGGAATTGATAGTAATTCAAAAAAAATTAAAAATAAACAACTGAGTAAGGTTACGCAGTTTTTTTAGTTTCTCGCTTCTCGATATAACAGGGTAGGCTAGTAGTTAGTAGTAAGTGTTAAGACACTCTGTTTGCCACTTTCCACGAATTTTTTTAAACATTGTGATTTGAGATGCGAAAATCAATGCATGATGTCTACAGCGAAAAAATTAAAATAATTCATTCAATCAAACCAACAACCTTCGCGTTTACACTCAAACGTTGTACCACTGCGTCTACTACTACTACCTACGCAAATTTCCCTTATTTCAAAAGTGGAGAACACAGTGACTTATTCCCACTACCTATCGTCCAAAATATCGGAAATTGAAACAATACCGGCCAAGTGCGAGTCGGGCTCGCGCACAAAGAGTTCACGTTTCTTGTATAGGAGTCAAAATTTGTTTTATTCTGCATCATCATCATGTATGAAAATGTCTACTGTCTATCACGATCCATAAGATACAGCCTGGTGACAGACAGACAGACGGACGGACGGACAACGGAGTCTTAGTGACAGACGTCCCGTTTTACCCATTGTGGTACGGAACCCTAAAAATGATACCTTATTTATACCATAAATAGTACATAACATTGTCAGATAGATGTTTTTAGTCCCCTATCTATCGTCGTTGCAAAGTGTTTCATATTACCTTTGAAATTGCCGGTGCAATTTGATCGCTATTGGACGCCGCAATGACCTTGATGCATGCTGAATTGCACGACAATGCACACGACGTTTGTGATATGAATGCAGAAGATTATCTGTCACGGGCATAGGAAGTATTCGAGTATGATAGTAATAATATTTCATGGGTTCGATTCCCCGTTGCAGAGTGGATTATTTTCCTTTTTTTCTTCTATGGTGTGAGATTTATGCCTTTCTTGATAGATTTCAAGTTTGAGCTTTAAAAATTATAAAATATAATACACTATTTCTGAAACGAAGTAATGTGGAAAAGTGAATGTCCTAATGCTCCAAAGAAAAATGTAAGTGTTTGGTTGAAAACGCTTAACTCAGAAATCACTTTTCAAATTTTTAAATTATGTTTTTGTGTTGGATAGTTAATTTATCTAAATGCTGTATTAATATCCGCTAATGGTTCCGTTGTAGCTCACCGCACGTGCGGTCACATTTACCTCGAACACTTAAAATGTATAATGTATCATATATAAATTTTGTTTGTTGCCATTCGACCACACAGACGAATTTCCTGATGAAACTAATCTGAGAAAATAGTGTTAAGATAACAGAGCGAGGAAATAAAAATGCCAAATATTTAATTTGCTCGAGTGAGAACCGAACCCACAACCTGTAGCGTTTACAACGGCCCTGCACCACTGGCCTCATGTACCCACGTACCTATAAATTTATCTCATTAATGAAAGTGAAATCTCATTTTGCTCCATAATAACATAAAATTCACCAAAACTAATGTATGGATCATACAAAACACGTTACATAATACATTAACAGTCTCCAAAGTAACGTGATAAGGTCATACTGCATGTCGTTGCCAAGGTTGGTTTTCGTCAAAACCCGCTCGGCTTATACACCGTGCGAAAATGACAGTAGAAGGTCGCTTTTTGTTCTGTTATTATATTATATACATGGTATAAGTATAATAATTTAAACTGAACGCCACAGATATAGTTGTATAAGAAACAACATGATTTTGGCAAAAATATATATATTAATTTATTTATATTGCTTTATACTGTGCATGTCAGATAAGCAGAAGGAAGCAGGGAACCTAATGTTGAGACACTTCAAATCAAATCAAATCAAATCAAAAACACTTTATTGCACAAAGATAATACATAAATTCAATAAAATTTGTAATTTTACTACAGTTCGTTTCCATATTCCCCGTTAATAAATGTTCCCAACAAATATATTTTATACATATGTATGTATAAATAAATATATTTTATATGAATACCATGACTGAATTCAGGATATGTTTAAATTATGTAGTTTTGTAATATATTTTTTGTAGATTTACGCAATATGTCAATACTGATTGATATATGTGGCATAAAGCGGGAGGCAGAAAAGAATTACGTTAAGAATTTTTGCCGTTTTTGATATTATCAATGTAATATACAAAAAAAATATTTATTAAAACAAAAACCCCGGCATAAAACTAAAAAGAAAATAAACAAGCCCAATAGATTATTAGGATTAACAGTTACAATAAACCTGCTATAAATTTCAGCTTGATACCTCAACGCGTTCCTGGGTCTTGACACACGGACGGACGGACAACATAGTGATCCTATAAGGGTTCCGTTTTTTGCTTTCGAGTTACGGAACCCTAAAAAGATGAGAATGATGATATAATAATATGATATAGAAAGGTGATATGATGATCTGATTGGGCTGGTTATATGTATATATTGCAGAGTAAAAACATTCTGTAGTGGAGATTAGGTATGGTATACAGCGCGGCGTTGAGCACCGCAGCTCAACAAGCAATGTCTCGAAATTTGCGCAGTGCGTGGAGAGAGGAGTGTCTCAACACTAGGTTGCCTGTGCATGTCGTACTATATAAGAAATACATGCATGAAACATTAATAAACATTTCTTCTTCAATTTAAGTACAGTGGGGTATTTATGGAAGTAGGTTACACTTACAGCACGAGTAGGTACTCTAAGTATGCATCCAATTCAATTGTCACCTAATTTTAATGTTGTGAATCTGAAATATTAAACGAATGAACGTCTTTAATTAATTATTTGGATTTTTTTTTATATTGCCTTGATATATCGTTATTTTTCGTTTTGAATTATTAAAAAAATAAAATAATTAAAAAAATAATAATATAATAAGAATTATTATAATATATTCTTTTGTATATATATGATGATATCATCATCCACCACCTCCGCCGCTCAGTATTTACCGTCGGTTTATGCCTATCTGAACGCGATGGTCGTGGATTCATTTCTAAATAATTTGTCACTTAACCATTTAGCAAATTAAAAATATTTTAAACATTTTGTTGCGCAATTTTGTAAAAGTAAATAATTATGTTACTTAGGGTACTTTTAACTTAACCGAAGAAAGATTATTAAAACGATACTAATGTCTACAGGAAATGTCACATGTAAAAAATATTACAAAGGTAAACCACACAGTTTAACTATTGCCATCAATTTACACCATTTGTATTCTTGTATACATTTCTAATTAGCTTTGAGATGCCCTTTTGTTAATATTTGTATTATAATATATTATATAAATATTAACAAACTAGGGAACCGCTCGCGGCTTCGCCCGCTTAAACTCGTGTTCAAATAACATTATAATTTTAAAGACAATATTTATTCATTGAAAACTGATGTTTCAGCCAATTCAATGAAACAGTTATTAATTCTTGCAATTTTGTGGAACAAAATATTTTATAATGACACAACTTCTTTGTTTATGAACCGATTCAAATGAAACAAACTCTAAATGTTAAGAGAAGTTTGCCAATATACAATAATGAAAACTGAATTTAAATCGGTTAAGCCGTTTCCGTTTAGCGTGCACAAACGCAAAAACAAGCAGAGAAAAAAAAATAAAAATAAAATAAATCAGCTTCACGCTGCATTCCGCACACAGCAGGGTAGGCAGAGGGAACCTAGTGTTAAGACACTCCATTCCCCACTTTCTGCCGAATTCTGGAGGCATTGCGTGTTGAGTAGCAGAATTCAATGCCGCGCTTACCCTCGACACCAGAGCGAAGAAATGGAAATATAAATTTAAGTAAATATTTCATCTCCTCGAGTGGGCATCGAACCCACAACCAGTCGGTTTTGCAGTCACACCTCGTGCCGCTGCGCCACGACTGGCCTCTGAGAAAAAAATAAATTTTGAGTTTTATTCTCTTATATCTGTCATGTACAGACTGCAATGAGCTACAATGTTATTATATCTATAGATAAACAATTCTAAAATCCAAAACCAAATATAACCAAAATAACAAAACGAACCAAAATATAAACTTAAAATAGTTATACAAATTTATAAACGTATGCGTTATCAAAAGAGGAAACTGGTTAACTCTTATCACACACGCGCTCACGTTGATTGTATCGACACCTACATACATACACAAATACTAACAAGTGTTTCTATACACAATATTACTTAAATATCGGTAGTTAGTTAATATTAAAGAATATTTATATTTGAAGGCCAGTCGTGGCGCAGGGGCACAAAGTGTGACTGTAAAATCGAGTGGTTGTGGGTTCGAACGCCACTCGACGAAATGAAATATTTATTTATATATTATATATATTCATTTCTTCGCTCTGGTGTCAAGGCGAAGCGCGGCGTTGAGTTCCGCCACTCAACACGCAATGCCTCCAGAACTCGGCAAAAAGTAGGGAACGGAGTGTCTTAACACTAGGTTTCCTCTGCCTACCCTGGTGTGTGCGGGATACAGCGTGAAGCTGATTTATTTATAAGTATATTTATAGTTAATATTATTATTATTATCTAGTTTTTTTTAACTTAGCTTCATATAGAAGCCAGTCATGGAGCAGGGACACAAGCGTGAGCTGTAAACGAGACCGAGAGAGAGAGAGATTTGTGGGTTCGATTCCCATTCAAAGAAATGAAATGGTTAATATTTTAATTTCTTCGCTCTGATGTCGAGGCGAGTCGTGCGGCCTTGAGTTCCACCACTCAACACGCAGTGCCTCCAGAATTCGGCGGAAAATGGGGAACGGAGTGTCTTATCACTAAGTACCCTCTGCTTACCTTGGTGTGTGCGGGATCAGCATGAGCTATGAGGTAGGAGCACACCGCGGACCTTGACCTTCGAGAACACAGTATCGATGATACTGGAGAAAGATCACGTAAAAAGCACGAGGGCCTCCCGAAGAGGAAGTATGAAGATGTTAATGGCGGTGTACGAGGTAAAAGAGGTATACAGGGACCGTAGTTTCATGCATGTTAAGAAGTGAACCCATTATTGAGACATTGTTCTCCTTTCTTTAGATATATTTATATGTAATACCTACTACACACATGTAGAGGCCTACAGGGCGCATCGGCATAACATCTGACTGTAAAGGTGACGGTAGAGAGTTGTTTGGGGAAATGAATTACTTACATTTCTTGGCTCTGGTAACAAGATTTAGCGCGGCGTTGAGTTTCGTCTCTCAACACACAATGTCTCGAAAATTGAGCCGAGCGTGAACCTTAAAGCGAAGTTCCCTCTGCCTATCCTGTTATAAGCGGGATACAGCGTGAAGCGCCAAACTAAAATCAAATTAATAATAAGTGTTTCTTCAAATACCAACACATTCCTAGCATTATTAAGTGTCCTTGTTCGAAATGTGGCCAGAGAAAACCTAGAGTAAAGACAATCCGTTTACCATTTCCCTCCCACGTTATACAATACTTACTTTCTCTTGTCTAATATTATATAAAAATTGTCCCGAATTGGAATCGAACCCAAAACGTCGCCTATAATCAGCCAGACTCCGTTAGGCTATAATGGTTTAACTTTAGTAACGAATGGCTGATAACTTTGAAATTTATTTAACTTTAGAAAATTGGTTTAACTTTAGTAACGAATGATAGGCAAGTATGTATGAACAATACCTACAAAAGAAGTAGGCGTGTGTGACTAAAGATAAAATAAGCATATATGAACTATGACGGTATAGCAAGCATATTGGAAATGACGCCATCGTATCGTATTTTTAACAAATTTGAATAAATAGTGATTATGGGTTCGAATAACATGAAATGAATTACACACAAATTAAAATAATTAATGAATCCGAGTGGGGATCGAACCCAAAATACTCGCGTTTTCAAAATTCTCCGTCGACACCAGAGCGAACAAAAGAAAATATTAAATATTTCATTTCCTCGAGTTGGAATCGAACTCACAACCTTTCGCATCCACAGTCACACGCTTGCGCTCTTGCGACACGACTGGCCTCAATACTAAATATTACAAAAATACATAATTTTCAACTTAGTAAATTAACAAAATCATTATACATTCACAAAGTAATTATGTAATGCTTCACCTAAATCATAGTTAATAGCTTTTGAAGAGGGATTTAACGTGGAAAGGAATACGTCACCTAGCGACCGCACTCAGGAATGTCAATTAGTCTTTAAATTACATTAAATTGGTACATTTGTACTTATTGTACCGATCTATTGTCCGTTCCAACGTTAGCAATCGTTTATAATCGTTTTATTTATCTACACGGCAAGTAGTATATATTTTTAGAGTTCCATTCAGTTAGAGATATCTAAAAGTAAAAAAAAACGGAACCCTAATCACGCGTTTGCCACTATGTTTGTCTGACCTACACGGACAATACCGATCATCGATACCGATATGAATCAGAAATTAATATCATATATTTAAATGTACAATCATTTAAAACACAAAAATTAAACATTTCATATTTAATATTTCTTTTCGACTTTATTTATTTATTTGATTATTTTAAATATATGGACATTTATATAAAACATTTATAAAAATATATTAAAGTCATTTGAAATCATATATAAAAAAAAAAAAAAGTGTGTGAAAAGGAGAACATATCATTTCTTTTCTGCTTAAGGTGTTCGTTATAAAATCAATATATGGCTGGTAGTTACTAGCTGAGTACTTAATTAATAATATTAAAAATGTCGCGGCACAGCGTCTGACTGTAAGCAATGGATGTAGGTTCGATACCGCTCGGATGAATAAATTGTATTCTCAACACGCCATGTCTCGAAAATTGGCAGGAAATTGGGAGTGTCTCGACACAACATTTTCTTTGCTTACAAAATATAAGACTCCAGAATTCGGTAGAAGGTGGGAAACACGAGTGCTTTAATAGGAAAGGAGTGCCTTAACACTAGGTTCCCTCTGCCTAACCTGCTAGGTAAGTGACGTAAAGAAGGTATATAGCGTGAAGCTAAAAAAAATTATTACCAAAGAACTACTGTAGTGTCGACGTTGGTAGCATAGTTGCAGTTTAAGTGGTCTAGATAAGGAGAACTTTTGGCAGCAAAAAGTGGAATGGAGAATTTCTTTTGTTTTATGTTCAATTGATTTCCTATTTTAAAAGAGAAAGGAATGTGACACTAACATTTAATCAAGTAAACAATATCCAGCGAAGTAACTTTATAAATGTTAGAGGCACAAGCTTGCATCTGTATACACGACAGGTTGTGAGTTCGATTCCCACGCGAGGAAATGAAATATTTAACATTTTCATTCCCTCAGTCCAGCAAAGTGCAGTGTTGAGTTTCGACACTCAACACGCAATGCCTCTAGAATTCGGCGGAAATTGGGCAACGGAAATGTCTTAATGGGAACGGAATGCTATATGTGGGATACAGCGTAAAGTTAAAAAAAAAGTTAAGATTTACATTAGATGTTTTAGCTTGTATAATACTAAAATCATCAGGCATCGAACCAACAACTACCGACAAAGCTACTCTACAATTCACAAATAACTACACTAAAAGACCTTACCTCCACTTGTAAACAAGACATTTCTTTTTGTAAACATAATTAGATCGCATTACACGGTAGTCTATAATTAGACTACGAATTTCAGCGAGCGATGGCTGTCACTGAGAAAATAATTGTCTTGAAGAGGCGTGTTATATTTATTTACGCTTTTTTTATAGGTTCACGCTGTATCCTGAATATAGCGAGTAGACAGAGGGAACCTAGTGTTGAAACGCTTCGGTAGATCACGAATTTCCCAATTTTCAACAGGCGGAATAACATGTTGATTCGCAGAACTTAACGCCGCATTTTATCTTAGTACAATAAAATATATGGCAGAGGGAACCTAGTGTCGAGACACTTCTTTCCCCACTTTCTCCCGAATTCTGGAGGCATTGCGTTTTGAGTGGCAGGACTCAATGTCGCGCTTTGCCTCGACACCAGAGCAGAAATGGAAATATAAATTTAAATAAACATTTCATCTCCTCGAATGGGGATCGAACCCACAACCAGTCGGTTTTACAGTCACACTTTGTACCCCTGCGTTGCTCATGGCTCGTGCCTAGCCTCATTACCAAACTAAGGAAATGAAAATATTATAGTTAATTTCAGAATCGAATCCACACAAGTTGCGTTTCAGTCACACATTGTGCCGTTGCGGCAAGACGGCCCATGTACGGTTATTATTACATATTGTACATACGAATATGACTGGAGAGAGAAAAATAGAAAAGTCAAGTTATTAAATAAGATAAGGATACTAAGAGGGATGATTATAATAAAATTAATTTTATTTACCCACTCATACGCTAAGCTCGGCGTTGAGTTCTGCCAAACAACGCAATGTCTCGAAAATTCGTTGGTGCGTGGCGAAAAGCAATGTCTTAAAACTAGGTTCCCTCTTCCTTCCTTGATTGAAATTGTATAAAAGCTTAAAATTATACAATAAATCTGTATCCCGCACACAGCAGGGTAGGCAGAGAGAACCTAGTGTTAAGACACTCCGTTCCCCACTTCCCGCCGAGTTCTGGAGGCAATGCTCCGACACCAGAACGAAGAAATGAAAATATAAATGTAAATAAATAATTCATTTCCTCGACTGGGGATCGAACTCACAACCAGTCGATTTTGCAGTCACACATTGTGCGCCCTGCACCACAGCTGGCCTATTATACAGTATATTTCAAAATAAACCGCAAGCTACGAAAGTACCTACCTACTTGTGACAAAGTAACAAATGTATTCACGTCAAAGGGAGGCCAGAGAATGTTTGGAAAATGAAAATGGCCCGGAAAATGGTTCAATGTGGAACCCACCCTAGTGTACCTACTCAATTTTGCCGCATAACTCTTTTAGCGTTGACTCGTAGACCTACATTAAGAACATTATTTACTTTAAACTCGTATAGATGTTTTACATGTTCTGAAACAACTTTTTTATATTATATTTATAGCTATACTAATATTATAAAGCTGAAGAGTTTGTTTGGTTGAACGCACTAATCTCGAGAACTAGAGAACCAAATAAATGTATATGTATGTATATGTTTTTTTGGTGTATACCTAGTCACTACCGTTCTCTTATGAGACTCCATTTCGTTCCGTTTCCGTTCCCCACTAGTAGTGGAGAACTGTTTGATTTTACATAATGCTTACATATGTAGCCTTTCAGCGGACACGTGTAACGTTTGCAAAGCCGTACTTATTTTCTTGTTAGACTTTTTAATAGTATGTTATAGTAGTAGTAGTTATTTTTGTTTTCAGTTTCACGCTGTATCCCGCATATAACAGGGTAGGTAGAGGGAGACTAGTATTTGAGACTCCACTCCTCACTTTCCGCCAAATTATGGAGGCGTTGCATGTTGAGTGGCGGGACTCAACGCCGCGGTTTGCCTCGACACATTATTTCAAACAATATAAAAAGTATAAAATTATTTGAACTATTAATATGAAATGCTATTTTTAAAAAAAAAAACTCTCTGACTGTATAATAAAAGAAACAAATGGGTAAATCTAATAACTTATAAAAACTTTTATTTAGTATATATCAAGAATAGAAGCCAAGTTAGACAAAATGTAATATTCCAATCTATCAAACAACGTTTCGACCAATGCAAGGTCCAGAGCAAACAAAAAGAAACGCCTATCGGCAAAGGCAAATATTACCTGTAGGTATATGTATCAATTACCTACTCTCCCTGACCACATCGTAGCTTAGTAGATTTACTTTTGCGGGTACGACTGAGGGTTCGATTTCCACTTTGGAATATGTTTGTTTTAAAAAAAAAACAGTTATACGAGTACAAATGATTATTAGATATGAAAGTCAAATCAATGAAACCAGACAAAAAAAATTGCTTGCTTGGCGTTGGGTTTCGACACCCAACTGAGAGAGTATCTAAAAGGAGCGGCTAATGGAGAAGTGAGTGTATTAACGCTAGCTGTCACCTACAGCTACATTTAAGTAGGTACATGGATTTTTTAAAATGAAACGATAAATTCTATCTTTCCCTTCCCGTAGGAATTTTGGAAAATTCTCGTTTATTATTTATGGGAACCTACAGAGAATATGTTCCATGGAACCTATATGACAATTATCAGTCTAGTTATCTGTCAGTCACTCAGTAATGTAAAAATTTCATATAATATGTCAGTACACAGATAACCTACCTATAACTAGTTAGAAATGATCGACCTCATTGACCCTTTGAAAAAAGAATGCCGATAGTACTAGTCAAAGATAGTACGGCAAAACCATAAGGGTCCCTCGAAAGCGGAACCTATATCGTAACCGTCTATGCCTACCCTGCCATATTGGAAGCAATAAAAAACAATTTATAGTGATATCATAGAAAAATCAATCCAGGGATTCCCCTCTTTAATATCATTAATAAGTCTACACTTATACGACCAATCAAATCATCGTATTCTTAGATCGGGAGTGTTATCAACTAGCGTTGTGATATATAGTATGGAAATAATATAATAAAGTTGTATAACATGGGATAAGCTATACTTATCAATTATCATATAGGTATTTATTTATGTATATAGAACTCTTCTGCTACCGGGTGACTGGCAGACAATGTACAGATAAAACTAGGAAACTGAACATAGTGAGTTGAAAAACGGCATTTAGGGAGTTTAGGGGAGCGCTAAGAGAGGATTTCTCATTTAAATGAGTATGAATAATATTTAACTGATTTTTCATTTAAATGAGTATGAATAATATTTAAATGAGTCAAATTAACAAAAAAAACATATAATTTCTTTTGGTAAATGGTATAATAAAAAAAATGGCCCAACCTAATAATATTATGTTACATTAATATTATGTTACAGTAATATATAATATTATTTTATGACATGGGGTAACCTCGACGTATATATATATATATATATATATATATATATATATATATATATATAGCAACCTCTTCTGTTTCTTTGATTATTAATTAGTACCTTCAATCTATTGATACATGCCTTTCCAGGAACCTTAAGGTTTTGACCGTGACCTTTGACAGTACTTTCGGCACTTTTTTTTCAAAGGGTCAATGAGGTGAAATATTTCTAACCAATTATAAGTATTAGGTGTACCTATTACATAAAACTTTTACATTACTTGAGTGATTGAGTGACAGTATAGAGAACACATTCAAAACTAAAATGAAATCTGGATTTTTCTATGGATCCAGTTCCTATGCCTAGATCTAGGTTCCATGAGGTTAGGGAAGTACATTGGAATACTAAAAGAGAATTTTCCAAAATTCCTACGGGAAAGAGAAAAATAGAATTTTTCGTTTCATGTTAAAAAGTTCATGCACTTAAAATGTAATTGCAGCTGGCTGCCAGTACAGATCTGAAATAGTGACATAACAAGATAGGCAGAGAGAACCTAGCGCCATAACACTCCGTTTTTCTAAATGTCATTACAGACATTACGCATTAAATATCTTGAACAAAAATTTAGATAAAAAAACAAAGTGATTGAACACTAAACAAAACAAAAAAACGTCAAAAAGAATTGACTAATAAAAAAAAAACCACTATTTGGTAACATTTCGAATACCAAATGGCCGTCCACTCCGATATTGATAACACTTGAAAGTAGAAACTTAAAAATGATACTAAAACGTAACATTACAACAATCTATAAATAGCACACGTGCTCTATCGTATCGTGTTTTAATTAAGAGCCGTGTAATTCCGTTTCATATACGCTTTGGCAATGTATTTATGGGTAAATTAATATTTCATATAATATAATTTACTAGTACCTACGTATTAACACACAATGCGTCCAGAATTCAACGGAATGTGGTGATCGCAAGTGGGAAACGGAAGTGTCTTTACTCTAGGTTCCCTATTAAATTTCAGCGTTCTACGTCAGCAACGGTAGAGTTTTATATACAATTATAATACATACATATTAAATACAGATTACGTGGTTTAGTTAAAGAACTGTCTATCCTTCTATTAATATTAGTGCTGTGTGAAATTAAGAATATCGTGTATAAGGAAGCACTATCTAGTTATGATGGAAAAGTGAGCGGTAAGAGAGGTAGGGGGAGACCTCGGTTGACCTTCGAAAACACAGTATCAAAGATACTGGAGGAAGGTCACGTAAAAAGCATGAGGACCCCCCGGAGGGCATGAATGAAGAGGTTGATGACAGTGGACGAGGCGAAAGAGGTATGTAGAGACCGTGGCGTTTGGCGCTCCGTTCTCTCTGACTACCCCGCTAGGGATAAAGCGTGAAGTTAGTAGTAGTAGTAGTATCTAGTGCTGTAGTACAAAAAAACCGGTTAAGTACGAGTCGGATTCGCCTACCAGGGTTTCGTACCAATTACAGGATGGTAGGTCAACGTTATAAAAGTTGAGAAATTTAACTTCGCAGGCATATGCGCTCATTTTGAACAATAAACAATATGTATACGAACTTGGTGCTTACTTGGACGGCGACCAAGAGGCGCTAGTTCAAATCCCGCTACGTAAAATATTTTATATCTTTTCTAAAAAAAAGTATTTAAAATTTATAAGTTTGTAATCGTTTTGTCTGAAATATAAATATATTTTTTAGGATTTTTCTCTGTCTTTGTACTGAAAATTCTCACTTTCTGCCAAAATTCATAATTGTAAGTCTATGGGATATTCTCTATAGGTTGTAATTACGCGTGCGAATCAACTCATTCTGTATAATTTTTTGATATTATCTCCAGCTTGCTACCTAGTGTCGAGGCAGTTTCGTCACTCAACACGCAATGCCTCCAGAATTCGGCGGTAAGTGGGCAAGTTACTGTCTTCACACTAGGCTCCCTCTGTCTACCCTGTTGTGTGCGGGATAAAGCGTGAAGCTCACTATCGCTCAAGAATTTGGCGCAAAGTGGGGTATAGAAGTGCCTTAATAGAGAACGGAATGTCTAAACACTAGGTTCCCTCTGCCTATATATAACAGGGGTTATATATAGGCAGAGGGAACCTAGTGTTTAGACATTCCGTTATATATATAACAGGGGTTATTTGCAGGATACAGCAGCTAAAAACAAACATAATCACTGTGTGATTGAGATTCGACAGGTTCTCTAGTAGTAGCGTACTTAATGGGAAATTCATCGTAATAAGGACTTATCTATCTGTATATATTAATACGTGAAGCCAAAATTTTGGACCCCTTTTTACGAAAATTGCGCGGGCGGAGAAGTGTGAAATTTGGCAAACATAGTTTATATCTGTAGGAGAAGTGCAGAACGCTAATATATAACAATTATTTTTTATAAAAATAATGCTTATGAAGTACATTACATCAATAAATAAAACATTACACAAATAACCATAGATTTGAAAATATATCAACTTTTGTATTTATAAAGTGAGATATACGTTGCTATGGAAACCCGTATAGCCTCAACGGGTCCTCCACTTACAATGAACGGCAAAATTAACCAAGATATTAATAAAAATCGAGGCCGGTCGTGGCGCAGCGGCACCAAGTGTGACTGTAAACCGTGGTGTTGTGGGCTCGATCCCCACTCGAGGAGATGAAATATTTACTTAAATTTATATTTCCATTTCTTCGCTCTGGTGTCGAGGCAAAGCGCGCCGTTGAGTTCTGCCACTCAACACGCAATGCTTCCAGAATTCGGCAGAAAGTGGAGAAAGGAGTGTCTTTCACTACGTTCCTTCTGCCTACCATGCTGTGTGTGGGATACAGTGTGAAACTGATTTATTTATTTGATTTTATATTAATAAAAATAAAATTATATGAAAACAATTACACAGTTCCACGCCAATTTTTTATTAAAAAAAATAATTTAATTGTTGCATGATGAAATAATATAAATTATAAAACTTGATTAAAAGTAATTTACTGTCTTACATTCTATGTTCTTGCCAATTTTGTTCTTACTAAGAAGTTTACCCTATTAAGTAGAAATAAAATCTAGTGTACATGAACAGACTTTTGTAAAAGGAGGAGGTTATCAATTCGACTTTATTCGTATTTCGTCTCAGAATTTTTGACAGGGTGAATCGATTTTCACGATTCTTTTTTTATTTGAAAGCTGGTGTTTCTCGTGTAGTCCCATTTTAAGTTGGTCCATTTTTGACAATGTTATCCATGAGAAAATCACATAAGTCTTCAATTTGCATTAAGTATGTGCGCGACAAACGGACGCATAACTCAATATCACGCCAACCGAATTCTATGAATCTTTTTTATTGGAAAGGATACACTTTAAGGGTAGTTTAATAAGTTTGATTAGGATCTGATTATGGGATTAAAAAGAATTCCGGTTAAAGTAGGTTTTTTTTTTTGTTAAAAATTATAAATATTATTTTAGAATTGTAAGCTAATATAACATAAAGAATAATGATTATTATATTTTATAGGTGATACAAGGCACGGCGTTTAGTTCCGTCACTCAATACGCAATATCTCGAAAATTCGGCGAAAAGTACTTTTCCTGCTATATGCAGAATACAGCGCGAAGCTGCGTAAAAAATACACTTTTAAATTGCACGAAAGTGAGTAAATCGGGATATGAATCTGTGCCCTTTTTGGAGAAATGTTGAATATTTTTTACGTTATTTGATTAGCGGTATCTGTAATACAATTGCTTTATATCTAACAATACATCCATTCTTTTCTTTTATCATATATTAATTTTCACATGCGATGTCGTCGTCAAATGAAATTAAGGCGCGTTTTTAAAAGCCACTCTCAATTATGAGATTAATCTTGAGACGCAGTTTTCATTCATAAATTATATATCTCTTGATGAAAATGGCATCTCAAGATCGATCTCAGAGTTGAGAGCGATTTATAAATGTAAGTATGTAGCAATTTCTAACATAAAATATTCTTCCGATTCGAACCAGTTTTTCCTGAGGTTAGCGCGATCAATCAAACAAACTCCTCAGCTCTATAATATCGTTTAAGATTAATTTATCTCTTAATATCACGTTACTAATGCTCCTCTCACAAGAACTGATGCACATTCTGTCCTCTTTTTTTTGTATTACGTCCATTAGTAATATTTCAATGACAAAATGATCTCCACCATTTCAATATTACATCATTCTGTCATAATAGTGAGTAATTTGCCGCTACTATTCCATTATCTTTAATCAATACGTAGTAGGAAGGAATAACCTGGGAAACTTGTGTTAAGACACTCCGTTCCCATTATGGCACTTTCCGCCGTATTCTAAAAGCATTGCGTGTTAAATGGCGGTACTCAACGCCGCGCTTTACCTCGTTACTTAGTCGAAAAAATGAAAGTATGAAATATTACATTACCTCGACTGGGAATCGAACACACAACCTGTCGTCCTGTGTGTCGGACACAATCACCTAACATAATATGTTTAAACGGCAAATAGATGGAAAATTAAAAAAGACGTGAGGTAGGTCACCAGTATTTTTAAATATATGGTACAAATATAAAAAAAACAGAAGAAATCAAGTTTTACCACAGCACTTTAATTATAATTATAAGCAGTCAGTCAAACGAGTATATATATTTTTGATATTAAAGCCAATCTGATGGTTCCAAGCAAGTGTACCTAGCTATTATATTGTAATTTGGAGTTTAAATAAACAAACTAAATATATTTGACTATAAAAATAACCAGCTTCACGCTGTATCCCGCACACAGCAGGGTAGACAGAGGGAACCTAGTGTTAAGACACTCCGTTCCCCACTTTCTGCCGAATTCTGGAGTCATTGCGTGTTGAGTGGCAGAACTCAACGCCGCGCTTTGCCTCAACACCAGAGCCAAGAAAAGGAAATACAAATTTAAGTAAATATTTTATCTCCTCGAGTGGGGATTGAACCCACAACCAGTCGGTTTTACAGTCACACTTCATGCCCCTGCGTCACGACTGGCCTCAATTTGACAACAAACAAACTGGCCTGATTTGATATGATTTTTGATTTTATAAAAATAACCATCATGGCGCAGGAGCACAAGCGTACAACTATAAACGCGACAACTGTGGGTTCGACTCGAAGAAGTGAAATATTTAATAATTTTATTTCCTCGCTCTGGTACTCAACTCAACTCAAGAATTCGCCAGAATTTGGGGATTATTGGGGATGTATTATAATGGACTGAGTGCCTTAACACTAGGTGACCAGATTCCCTCTGGCTACCTTGATACGTGCGGGATACAGCGTGAAGCTAAAAAAAAGTCTAAAGATGACATTTATATTTAAATTAAAGTGATAAAATGTTTGAGGATCTTATATTTGAAAAAAAGCTGCACATTTTTCACAGGAAAAGATTTTTTGACATTGCATGTTGAGTGATAAAACTCAACGCCGCACTTCTTTTTAGCATTGTGCGCTACGTTGCCTCAAGTATTTTATTAAAATATATATTACTATTATATATTATTATTACGTGTTGGATTTGAACTCACTATCATAATATACAATTGGTTATATTAAAACTTCCGCTGAATTCTAAAGGCATAGCGTGTTGAGGAGCGGAACTCAACACCGCGCTTTACCTCGACACCAGAGCGAAAAAATGGAAATATAAATATGAAACATTGTGCAATCCCCAATAAATATTGTACAATAATAAGCTACGATAAGACCACAATAAACCCAACGCTGCAGTATATATATATATATATATATATATATATATATATATATATATGAAGAATGAAAAAGAAAGCCCACCACCACCACCACTCCAACGACCTACGTTGGAGTGGTGGTGGAAAAGCCATTCCAAATTTGGTGCAACCATGACGTATTTGCACTTTAATATTGCAGAAATAAATAAATCAAATAAATCAGCTTCACGCTGTATCCCGAACATAGCAGGGTCAGCAGAGGGAACCTAGTGTTAAGATACTCCATTCCCCACTTTCTGCCGAATTCTGGAGGCATTGCGTGTTGAGTGGCAGAACTCAACGCCGCGCTTAACCTCGACACCAGAGCGAACAAATGGAAATATACATTTAAGTAAATATTTCATCTCCTCGAGTGGGGATAGAACCCACAAACAGTCGGTTTTACAGTCACACTTCGTGCCGCTGCGCCACGACTGGACTCTATAGTATAGAGTCTATACTCGTAATATAAACCTTTTTTTTAGCAAAGTAGGCAGAGAACCTAGGAACCTAGTGTTAAAAAGCGTAATTACGTCATTATTACAGCAAATGAGATGATGAATGAAATTTATATATGATATAATGCAAGTGAATCAATAGTATAATATTATAAAAAAAGTAGGAAATCTTTGATTGACCTCTGAGAACACATCATTGATAATACTACAGAACTACAAAAGAAATATTTTTACTATTTATCGAGGAAATACTACTCTCATCTTACTAAGAAAGCGAAGTTAAAGCTAACTATAAATAGAACCTTAAGCTAAATATAAACAGAATTAAGAAAAAGTTGTAGATGAGTTAATAGCATATCCTTTTAAACTCAATTAATCTTGAACACTTGCATCAGTTGCTTGAAATCTATAAATAAAACGAATCGCCAAAGGTAATTACGATCACCTAAAAAACCACATTTTATGACTTATATCAGTTTATTTCAAGAACTCCATATGAACTTTAACATCCTAGAATGTAGAAAATGTATGACAAAATACATTTCTTTATTATACATTATTATAATTATATTATGTTCACTTTATTTGGTGTTCGTAAACACCGCCATTTTGACACGTGACGAGATGTATGTATAATAATCGACGGCGATTAAGCAAGAAAATAGAAACAACATTATTTAACTTTTACATGTAAGCTGCTCAAGAATTAAAAAAAATACGCAATTAAAAAAGACATTGCAAATTATTGGTATTTTTGTGGGTTTCATTTAAAAAAAACTGTAATATAATATATTGGATAGAGGTATAAAACGCCCACAAAGACATCGTGCATAAAACGGAAAAAAAAAGTAATTGTTAAATTGACTACATACTTATATGTATCTAGATACTGTATAAGTATATATTATAACACAATCTATTTACTTTACATACGCAATCACAATCTTAATAGATTATGCACATTTCACATAAAATTCATTTTCAAATATACATAAAATAATATGAAACGATAATAAATTGAATGTTTAATACAAAACAACACTTTCTATGTGTCGAGAGCGTTCCATTTTTAGTAAACTCCGTGAGGAATTCATTTTTAGTTGCCAAGCGGATGTTTGTATAGAATTGAAGTTAGATTTATCTAGATTTAAGTCTACATTGGTAATAGAAGGTATTAGTAGCAATAATTAGTCAATTTGCCTAGAGACTATGTGATTTTTGCTGCATAATTTTCAAGGGCATATCGGGATGCCAACTTCTCGTTCAGTATGGACGGCCCCTGCACTTAAATGGATGTTTGCTGACGATTTATGAATGAAACCAGCGTCGGGCGAACACTAATATATTCATAATAAGCAATGATTTTGTTAAATAACTAATGTAATAAATGAAAATACTTACGAGCTCGGCAGCAATACGTGTATCACACACATGACGTCATTTGACGCAACACAAACCCATATATTTGTGGGAAATGTACAATAATCGTGTGGGGAACAGCACAAGGATCAACTAAACACTATATTTTACAGCATATGGATGTATCGTTAAGTCATTACAACTTATTTAGGACATTTTAAAATATTTATTTGTTGTCACTGACTCGAGTTTTGACAAGATGGTCGCGCACCGACTGTTTTGCTTTGGTTGTCAGCTGATACGAACTACTGTTCTACTTGAAGCGGAGCTGAGTTATTTTGCATCTCCTTTTAGTGCATGCGCTCGCTGGCAGCGTGCGAGCGAGATAGCTATACGGACATAATTAATTGAAAAAGATGAGAAACAACAAACGTCATTTTGTAGTTTCATTATTATTGAAAAGAAAAATGTCGATAATAAAATATATAAATCGACACCATGAATGGAAAATAATAGTCAAATATTAAACAACAATATTTTATTTCACAACGTCGCGTAATCGTATAAGGTATCATTGTTTATTTATATTTGGGCGTGACAAATGAGTTTTCCCTCCGTGTGGCGCCATCTTTATTTTGCTTATGGTAAGCGCTAAACAAGGTAAGCGTCAAATGCTTAAGTTTTCCTGATAAATTAAATGTAATTGGAAATTTTGTGCTATTATTATAAATAATTACCAATAAATATATATGAACTTATATATTATAAAATGATTTTAAATAATAATTATGGTCGCGTTAAATATTTTTCAAAATATAGCTTTTACATTCTAATATTTTGTGTAAGATGGCGCTATATACAGTTCATTTATATAATTGTATAAAGAAAATGATAAACAATTTATTAAAATGTTAAATGAATAATAATTTCTAAAATGTATTTCATATTTTTATACTAATAATAATAAAAAAACCTATACGAATTAAACATGCGAATAAATAACGTTCGGGGATTACCCCATGAAACAAGAAATATTGCCTTTTTAATCCTTATAAGGAATCGTGTACAATATTAATTAATGTGCAAATTATTTCAAATAATTTATGTTAAAATACAATTATATTTTAAATTAAGGAATTATCTAGTATTGAAATGATAACTTTCACAACAAACGCTGTCTACAGTATATAATTATGACTTAAAACAATTTCTATACCATAGAGATATAGTTTATACTGTAACATAATTTGTTGTATTGTTAATCAAAATCTATTAATATTCATTATTGAAAGTGTTAATTTACATTTAAATTTGCATATAGCAAGATAGGAGAGAGAATTTAATGAAGAGTGAAGTGAAGATATTCCGTTCCCGAATTTTCGCTGCATTATTGAGGTATTGCGTGGCGAGTGGCAGAGCTCAGCGCTTTGCGTTACCGTCAGAGGGAGAAAATAAAGATATACATCACAAACACTGCGCCACGAAGGCCTCACCACTGCCGCATTAAATATAATGAAACTTATTCAAGGCTAAAAATATTATCAAAAGGCACTTTCTTATTATAAATATTCATATTTTTTGTACGCTGCATCCCGCATTTAGCAGTGTAGACAGACGGAACCGAGCGTCAAGATACTTTCTTTCCTACTTTCCACCCAATTTCAGAGATTTTTAAAGTGTCCTGTTAATAGAGCGAATGTGTCCCCGAATGGGAATCGAACCCACAACTGTCGTGTTTACAGTCACTTTTTACCGCTTATTATATACAAACATTCAATGACCGGTAACCTAACCTAACCTAACGTGACGAGACGTCCCGTTTTGAATGGAACTGTCCCGTTTTTTGCTTGTGTCCCGGTGTCCAGAAACATGCCTCCGAGACGTATAAATGTGACGTTTTTTCAGAAGGGCATATAAATTTGGTCGGTTGGAGCAAGTGTCTCCGTGATTATCGCAGTACGCTAGTTTTCAAAAAACGGAAGTATAAATTAATTTTTTAAGTGTCAATTATGCCTAAAAATAATAAAGCACCATCAAACGTCGAAAAAAATGAAAGCCACTATAAAAAAAAACAAAAGCCACCCTATAATGTAATCCCGTTTTGAGTTTGGAGGCATAGCGTATTGAGTGGCAGAACTCTACACCGCGCTTTTGCCACGACACTAGAGCGAAGAAATGTAAATATTAAATATTTTATTTGCTCGAGTACGAATCGAACTCACAACCTATCGCGTTTAGTTACACGCGTGTGAAGCGCCACAACTGGGCTCCAAAAGTAGGTTGAACTTTCTACGTTAAAGGGAGAAATATCAGATTTCATTTATTATAATAAAGAATCGATTATCCATCCTTTTGAGAAAGTTTCCAGTCACACAATGAGGGCAAAACAATAGTTCGTCAGCGCGTCGCCAGATCCTCAATACTATTTCACTCAAACGGGGAGGAGCTGATTGGTTTTGTTCTAATTCCCATTGTTTTAAGCTCACCATTGAACCAATTAAGGCTGTTTACACGTGGAAAAGGTAACATTTTTTTAACAAAAAGTATTTTTTATACCGTTTTTATTAGGTCGACTTGTAACTGTGTAATCTTAGTCTATTATAAATGTGCAAGTTTGTGAGAATGGACGTTTCTTCCACTTTCACGAAAAAAAAATACATGCATACATTTTAGTACATGAAACTTTACAGTAATATAGTTTGGAGTGGGCACGGCCCACCCGCCCCCATTAGTGAATGGGGGCGGGTGGGCCGTACCCACTCCAAATTAGTCTTGTGCCCACCCCAGAAGTTTTTCATATCTATTCAAAGCTAAAGTCCCAATGGCAAGAAAGAGAGACGCTAATGGCTATAATATAATATAATATAAAAATCATTTTAAGCGGACGAAGCAGCGTTTGGGTCACTAGTAAAAACTAAAAAACTAAATTTGATTCGCTTGTTATAATAATTGTATCATATTGAAATTGCATATGGTAGTTATATGTAGCTTAGTTGGTAATACAATAATGTGGTGTCTTCGAGCTGGTCTGGTGATGGAGCCAGGAAATCAATAGCAAAACTTTTCAGAGGTTATTAATAAACCACTTAAATTTAGGCTAATATGATTTATAGCTCCAAGCACATTCCGTGGCACTTGGTGTCAAAAAGTATATTCTTCAATTTTGTTTTTAAAGGATAAAAAAATAATAATATTTTTTCTTTCTTTAATTGTCTTTACATGTAGAAATTATTATAGTTCCCCCTCTCTGGCAAGACAAACGCCACTTAACATGAAATGGCTCGGAGTCAGGCATAAAGCGGAGAATGGAAACACTGGTTTCTTCTTAAAGCGTAAAACTATACCTATTATAAATTTCACTGAAAGGAGCCTTATTGCGATCAAAGCGTACGGTCTTTGGTAAACAAACTACTTTTTAATTAAGTTTAGTTTGCTTTATTTTTAAGCTCATATTATCTCAGCTTGATAGTTTTACTCGTTATATAAAAGATGCAAACAAGTCTATAGTGGAATTATCTAAAGTACACATGAGTCTTTTACAAATTTATTTTTGTTATAAAATTAATTATATTAAAAAGGTTGATAGATGTATATTTTTCTTCTGTACATAAATAAAAGGATAAAAGAGAAGGTATCCAAAATCTCGAGGTGGTTATGGATTCGATTTCCTTTGGTTATGGATTAGAATTTTGGAAACAAATTATATTCATTTTTCTCACTCTGGTATCAAGACAAACGAGCTTCATGCCTTGTCCTGCTAATTACAGGCACTCTTCTCGGCCTTACGCTAATACAATAATATGATATGATCCAGCTGGTCTGATAATACAGCTAGGATCTGAATAACATAACTCTTCAGAGGTTATAAGTTAACCACTCGAATTTAGACTCATATTCATATATAATAATTAATAGCTTCATTAGAAACACTGCATATTGAGTGGCGAAACTGAACACCTTACCAACACGTAGTAATGAAAAAAAATCAGTACCCCGATTGGGGATCGAACTTATAACTATCTCGTTTACGTTTACTGGGAACCTACTGTCAAGATATTGAAGGGATTACTTGTTGAGTGGTGGCTCTTTACCAGAGCGTGGAGATGAGAACATTAAATATTTGAATTCCTAGAGTGGCAATCGAACCAACAACCGTTGGATTTATAGTCACACTTGCTTGTGTCACTATGCCCCGACAGCCTCGAAGTATTTAATAAATAGCATACAGGTACAGGCATAGGCATACAGGTACTCGGTGGCACACCATCTCCACGGAACACGTCGGTTGTGAGTTCAAGGTCCACTAGAAAAAAATAACAAAAAGGAGTGGAAAATGAAAGACGGAGTGTCTTAGTACTTACGTTCCTCTGTCCATTCTGCTGTACTGAGAAACTGTCGAAAATCTAAATTAGCTCATATTTTCTCCATAAAATATTAGAAGAAATTTCAAATTATAACCTTGAGCATAAATTGTTTTACTCGCCACAAAAGAGATCACTCAAAACTGATTTCGCAGAACAAATCTGATTACTTGGTCGAGTACCGGTGTTATTAGTTTGAGCGATGTTCAATACCAGGTTGGATGGGAGAATGCTTTGACGTCTAAAACTTTTATTTGGACAAGGAAAAAATGTTTTTGATGTCACGTTTGTGTATATGATATGTAGGTTTGTAGCCGTTTACGGTTCCCGTACTTCAAGAGGAAGAAACGGAACTCTTATCCTATCACTTTGCCACGTCTGTCAAGTCATGACTATTTATATCGAGATCATGTGGATCAAATTGAAATTAATACCAAATATTCATGGACTTTTGAAGCACTACACACAAAATTTATTGGTATGTCGCTGAAGAAACCATCACATACTATATATGTAGTTAATTTCATACAAAATGAATGTATAATATCCGCAAATTTAAATTTGTCAACTTTATTAGAACCAAGCCAAAATCTATTGGATTTTATTTACCGTAGATTACAAAATTTGGCAATAAGCTAGAACTTGTAGTATAAATAAAAGAAAAAATTCTTAAAATGATTTTTTTTATTTTTATGATAGGTAAAGTAACTTATATTCTAGTTTATTTCATATAAAATTATTGTATACGCACACAAGCTTATATGTGTCAATTTTTACAAGGTATACTTCCCGTTGACCTACAATGCTGAAATAGGTATTGAACTGGGGAGCGGGCGAGTCTGTAGTGTCAGTAAATGTAGACATGCGAATTGTCCAGGAAATCAAGGGGACCGTAGATCTGAGTATATGGTTTTAATTTCAAATCGACACCTCCAAGCATTCCTGAGATAAACCCTGAGATAGACCTGCCTCGGTTGATTAACAGCTAGCTTTTCCACCATGGTTTTCAATTGTAGACAATAGACGTCTGCCGTAATCATTTGGCCATATTTGAGAAAACCGTTATGAGCGACGTCGGCACTAGTCCATAAATAGCTTACAAGTAAAATTTTTGGGTCAATTTTCACTCGAGGCAAGATTTGGCTGGTTTGCGAGGGTCCAGCCATTGTGATGAGCACTTTTGATTGTCATAGAGAATCTACTCTTTATCAAAGGTAATGATTCGATTTAAAAACCCTTTATTATTGTGCCGGTTAAGTAGTGTAACGCAGCTCACGCAACGCAACGCAGACACGCGTTTGCTGGTTTGCTTCAGTCAACTTGTGAGGTACCCACATTTGAAACTTTTAATTTGCTTTAAGTGAGCTAAAATAGTTTTATCGCTAACATCGCAGCCTGCAGCTAGCTTGAACGTAGTTTGCGATGGATCCACTTCCACAATAGCCTTAAATTCTTCATTATCAACTTGGGTCTTTGGCCGTACACGGAGCTTGTTCTGCAGGTCGAAATTTCCAGAACTAAAACGTTGGAACGTTTTGCGACACGTTGCACATCATTAACCCTTCGACCCGTTTCCGCAGCACTGGTGTCAAGGTGGAACTCTTACTCGTAAATAACACAATATTTCAAGTGAAAAAAACAAATGAATGACGGTTAACGAAATACAAATACATTTGTGATTAGAACTGGCCAGTACGACAAACACCAATATCATATGTAAGGATCTAATATTAATTAATTAAAAAAAATCTAATTTTTTTTTTGATGACATTATATATTTTTTTAGCTTTACACCATATCTTGCAGCTCTATATAGCAGAGTAGATCGAGGGAGTGTTGAGATTCTCGATCTCTCGATTTTCGAGATATTTCGTGTTGAGTGCCGGAACTCAACTCCACAATTCGTCTTGATACCAGAGCGAGGAAAGGAAAATAACTCCTCTTTGAAGTTGGAATCGAACCCACAAACGTCGCGATTATTGTCAATCGCTGTGCCGCTTCGCTGCAACGGCCTTACTACAGCATATTTTATAAATATTCTCCTCTAATTCCCACAATAGATTAAATTATATTATACTGACGCTCAGCGTCTTACTGAGGGTGCTTTGTACCTATCACATTTTACTGTTTAATTAGGATCCTATGACAAACATCAAAGGTTAAAGGCAGGTCAGCGTATTTAAGCAAATATTTTTTTTATGAGGCCGGTCGTGGCGCAGCGGCACGAGGTGTGACTGCAAAACCGACTGGTTGTGGGTTCGATCCCCACTCGAGGAGATGAAATATTTACTTAAATTTATATTTCCATTTCTTCGCTCTGGTGTCGAAGTTAAGCGCGGCGTTGAGTTCTGCCACTCAACACGCAATGCCTCCAGAATACGGCAGAAAGTGGGGAACGGAGTGTCTTAACACTAGGTTCCCTCTGCCTATCCTGTTGTGTGCGGGATACAGCGTGAAGCTAATTTAATTTAATTTTTTTTTATTTTTACCAATCTAAATTTAAATATTAAGTTATTGCCCACTCACATCCTAACTTTAGTAAGACAATGCCCGGCGTTTAATCCCGTTACTCAACATTCAATGTTACAAATTCAAGCGCAAAAGGGAGAACGGAGTGTCTTGACAATAGGCCAATAACATAATTTTTTTATAATAAGCTTCATCAATGTAACAGTATTTTGTTTTTTCTATGAAAGATAAGAGTAGGTGATCTTTTTTGATTAATTTAAACTAGCAGCTTCAAATATCTTCACAGTCACATGTAGAATAAGTACATGCCGAAGTGAAAAACAAAAACAATACTTGAACACCATTCCCTATTAGATACCCTATTAGAGTAAATAACGAAGATTTAATTAAAAATTTTATTTGTTTCATAAAATTGTACCTACTACGTTTTTCGTCGACACAAATCTGATTACTTGGTCGTGTCGGTCTTTATATAAAAATTATAAAATTAATTTTGTAATTTATATATTAGTGTAAAATCAAGAATACCATGTTGCAGTGTTATTACCAGGGGTGGTTAAACTATGGTGCAGGGTGTGCAATGCACACGGGCGCCGCCGTCTCAGGGAGCGTCGCGGCGCTTCCTGCTAGTACCTGCCGTTCTACATATCTCTACATTGCAGGTTCGGTCAGCTTTATCCCGTGAAGAGATCGTATGTCCACAGAATCATTTTATTTCATTCCTCTTTAATAACAAAAGAGGAATGAAATACGTTCACTGCAGTCTCTATCAGCGTGGTGCTGCTTATGCTGATGTTTCGCCTCCTCATCAATGCAGCTAAAGTACCGTTAGCTTTGCTATCGGGAGCGATACGCCTTTCCATATCCATTACGTATCTTCCGTCTCTATTAAACATACTTCCCAGATATACCAGTTCATTCACTTGTTCTAATACCTTATAACATTTTTTAACATTTTTAAAGTGTTATTCCACTCTTAGGAAAGAAAAATATTTATTTAGAAAACGTATAAAAATTGGAACGTAGCGGGACTCGAACCCGCGCCTCCTGGTCGGTTTCCAGGAGGCGCGGGTTCGAGTCCCGCGAGAATTAATAACAAATTATAGAAAATATGTTAACAATGACCTCAAAAATTTAAATTAAATATATTAAACTGGTTATTGCGGCTCAATCTTCAGAAATTAACATTTATAATATCACAGATTTTTTAACTTTGATATTATAAGTTTTTTAAAGAAAATGTTTTTATAGAATATTGTTTTTATGTGAGGTACATAAGGTTGAGATTTGTCAGCGCATCACTTGTAAGCGTTCAGAAAGACCACTTTCGGCGACCTTTACGTAAAACCATGAAATTCCTAAAAAAAATAAAAAATACGAAAAAAACATAGCTCATGTGTTTATCTCAAGTCTACGTATATATAAAATTTCATCGCAATCTGTTCAGTGGTTTGGCCAGAGATTATCACATTTATAATATTAAGATGGATACTTCAGGTTTGTAATTTTATATTTTCCAAATTTACCTTAAAGCTTCACTGTACACTGTGTTAACAGTAGTATTTGTAGGTGACTACAAAATATATGGATTTTCTAGAGATTGTAATCTAAAAAGATATATTTCACCTTAGCATTTTTAAATATAGCCTATGTCACTAAGTGATAATGTAGCATTCTACTGGTGAAAGAATATTTGAAATCGACTCCGTAGTTTTTACGTTTATCCATTACAAACATACACACATACAAATCTTTCCTCCTTATATAATAGTATAGATATAGATAGTATAGAAGTATAGATGGCAATCTTTGTCCAACCTTCATCGAGCAATTAATATAAGATAAATGCACAGTTTTTGTATTGTACGTGAGGTAAATAAGGTAAATATTAAAAAAAACATGTGTTTTCATTATAAAGTATAATAATACAAATGTAAGGAAAAAGAAATAAAAGAAAAACAATCTTTTGTAGCCATTTACTTGAAAAGTTACGTAAATACGAGAATATTTAACATATATACAAATATTTACACACACGTTTAAATATTATGCTAAAACAATAATTTTCTTACAATTATTTACTTAAAATATTCACATAAAATAACAACAAATCGTTGATTAGAAAATTTCTTTACTTAAAATAACTAACCCGGCTCGTCGAGGCGCAGGTGCACAAGCTTGCGATTGTAAATGTGACAACCTGTGGGTTCGACTCCCACTGGAGTATTAATAATCTATATCTATACTTATAATAAATCTGTAGAAAAGTCGTTTCTGTACATTGAAAATATTTAAAAAAAAATTAGCCAGAGCGTTAAAGGATAATTAACAGAATCCATTTCCAACATTTTTGGAATTTTTGTCTGTTTGTCTGTTTGTCTGTTTGTCTGTTTGTCTGTTTGTCTGTTTGTCTGTTTGTCTGTTTGTCTGTTTGTCTGTTTGTCTGTTTGTCTGTTTGTCTGTTTGTCTGTTTGTCTGTTTGTCTGTTTGTCTGTTTGTCTGTTTGTCTGTTTGTCTGTTTGTCTGTTTGTCTGTTTGTCTGTTTGTCTGTTTGTCTGTTTGTCTGTTTGTCTGTTTGTCTGTTTGTCTGTTTGTCTGTTTGTCTGTTTGTCTGTTTGTCTGTTTGTCTGTTTGTCTGTTTGTCTGTTTGTCTGTTTGTCTGTTTGTCTGTTTGTCTGTTTGTCTGTTTGTCTGTTTGTCTGTTTGTCTGTTTGTCTGTTTGTCTGTTTGTCTGTTTGTCTGTTTGTCTGTTTGTCTGTTTGTCTGTTTGTCTGTTTGTCTGTTTGTCTGTTTGTCTGTTTGTCTGTTTGTCTGTTTGTCTGTTTGTCTGTTTGTCTGTTTGTCTGTTTGTCTGTTTGTCTGTTTGTCTGTTTGTCTGTTTGTCTGTTTGTCTGTTTGTCTGTTTGTCTGTTTGTCTGTTTGTCTGTTTGTCTGTTTGTCTGTTTGTCTGTTTGTCTGTTTGTCTGTTTGTCTGTTTGTCTGTTTGTCTGTTTGTCTGTTTGTCTGTTTGTCTGTTTGTCTGTTTGTCTGTTTGTCTGTTTGTCTGTTTGTCTGTTTGTCTGTTTGTCTGTTTGTCTGTTTGTCTGTTTGTCTGTTTGTCTGTTTGTCTGTTTGTCTGTTTGTCTGTTTGTCTNCTAAAAACGTGCTTTCTATGTATATTCTGTATACCAATTATATATTTAACTAATAATATATGTTACTAATTTAAAAACTGTACAGGAGCTAATATAAGTTATTTTACAAATAATATTGTGAGTACTTATCCAAATCAATTAATTAATAATTAAGGCTGTTTGTAATATTTATATTTCTTAAATGAATAATCATGTAATTCAAGCGGGCAAAGCCTCGACCAGGCCGCTAGTATAACATAAATAGTAGAAATAGTTAATATTTTCATTTCCTGCTAGGTAAAGAGACAAAGCATGGTATTGAATTTCGCCACGCGTAATGCCAGGATCCATCGGAAAGTGGGGAACAGGAGTGTCATAATGGAAGTGGAGAGTCCAAACATTAGGTTACCAGGTTCCCTCTGTGCGAGATGCAACGTGAAAATAAAAAAAGAACTTATAATATAGGATAAAGTTTAAAAGATACTTAATATAAAATTCCGTTTTTCCCCATTTCAGTAAAAATTTCAAGAAATCTTAGTACTCTATTACACTCTAGTCTGGACCGGATTAGAGGGTAGAAACGCGATTTAGATTTTATCTTATGTTGATTATATATATATAGTTATTTGTTTTAGTCTTTGATGACGCTATTTCAGTAAACCACAAAGACAATCTGTTTTTAATGTATTTATTATTGGAATATTAAAAAAATATATTGGTAAAATCTCCGCTTTCTTAATTAATTAAAGAGTAGAGCTAAGTTCCGTCGCATAATATGCATTAACTGGAAATAAAATGGAAAATCAGGAACGCAGTGTCTTAACTCTAGAGTCTCTTAGCCTTTATATATCTGTTTGGGAAGATGTACATAACTAACAAGAAGTATTTCGTGCAAAAAAAAACTTTAGTTGCTATTTATTCAGAATAAACACCGTTCGAGTGTCTACGTAATATCCTTTTTTTCATTTTCAAAGCATGTTGGATAATGAATCTCGAAATTTACAATGTAATAAATTTCTAAGGTACTATTTAGAAGGGAAGTCACGTTTTTCGTTCCTCTGCACAAGTGCACACCCACTTAGGTTATTTGTAGTCGAGCTCTAATTGGGGATTGTTCATGCAAGCTCAATTGTATGATACATTTCCAAAGGTTTTTATGTATATTATGTTTTTTTATGTATGTTTTTTTAATATATATGTATTTTAACTATGGTATAATACAATCCATAAATTAGATTTTGAACTGTCAAAAATGTATCAAATTTGACACGATGGCTTATTAAACAATCGTTTATCCTGTAATAGTTACACAAAAAACATATTGTTAAATTTTTCGTCAGAAATGAGATTACTCATCGTTGCATTTCTTTTCGATGACTTCAAAAAACGGTTTCCAATGTTTGCACAATTATAATACCTAATTATAATTGAAGTTTTACATAGGACAGCCACTACCTGCTCCTTTGAGAAGCATCTTTTTGAGCTCTACCCATCACTTATAATCGTAAAATAAATTATTTTTTAACGAATAACAAACCGACTTCAAACAATAAACTAAAAAGTAAAAAATAAATTTACCTACTTAACATAAACTTTAATTTTGTAAAATATAAATGATTAGATAACAAAAAAATAAGAAGAGAAATAATTTTCAATTCGGCGCCAAACAAAACAAATATGCTTAGTAATTTGATATTTTAGAAAGGGTGTTGTAGCATAAGCTTGACACCCACTTCAAAACAAAAACAAAGTACTAGTAAGTAGTTTTACCTTTTAGTTTATTATTTGAAGTCGGTCTTTTTTTGTAATTTTTTTTATTTCTTTATTTTGGTCCCACAGTGCTCACAATCAACGCACAATGCTTAAAAAAAATTGAAAGAGAGTGGAGAACAGAGTCAACACTTTTCCCTCTACCTACACTGCTATGCGGAAAAAAGCGTGATACTGTCTATAAACAAATGTTAGCCGAAAGTTTTACTGCAACGATCGATAACTACGTAAAGTCCCATCATTAACACAAGATTTGAATTTTTTCGCCATTTGTGCCTCACAATCACTGTTGGCAATCTTAAAAAAACAATTCGACAGTTGACACTTTAGGGTCAGTACAGAGTATAAAATATATTCTAATCAGCTTCATGCTGTAAATCTAGTATTAAGACACTTCGTTCCCCATTTCCCACAGAGTTCTGGAAGCATTGCGTGTTGAGTGGCGGAACTCAACGCCTCGATTTGCTTTGACACTAGTGCGAAGAAATGATAATATAAATTTAAATATTTTTTTCATTTCCCCGAGCGGGGATCGAACCCACAACCAGTCGCATTTACAGTCACACACAAGTGTCCAAGTGCCTCGACTTCCCTCAACGACGACTTGGAAAGGCCAAAACGATGTACGACTGAAATAAACACGTGACATCTTCAATAAGAAGTGTCATCACCATATCTTTGAAATAGAAATATATTTTTGCTAGGGATTTCGATTTAGCTTACAAGTTTACTGCCAATACAGTTACGTGAAGGATATGTATATAAACAACTTGTGATCGATCATTGTTTGACGTTTGATAAAGGATTTACTTTTTTTTTTATTTTCGTAAAAATATATCTCACTTAATTTCGTAATTCTTATCTTCAAATAAGTATACCTACTTAAATTTTGAGGAGTGAGCCCAGTCGTGGCGCAGGGGCACTGAATGTGACTGTAAAATCGACTGGTTGTGGGTTCGATCCCCACTCGAGGAGATAAAATATTTACTTACATTTATATTTTTATTTCTTCGCTCTGGTGTCGACGCAAAGCGCGGCGTTGAGTTTCGCCATTCAACACGCAATGCCTCCAGAACTCCACGGAAAGTGGGGAACAGCGTGTCTTACACTAGGTTCCTTACGCCTACCCTGCTGTGTGCGGGATACAGCGTGAATCTGATTTATTTTACTTAAATTTTCGTAATAAAACATTTTAAATAACAGTTAGTGGAAAATACCTTTTTTTCACACTGTATCCTGCATATAGTAAGGTAGACAGACAGAAGATAAGACTAGTGTGAAAACATTTTATTCTCTAATCATCTTTTCGTACAATTTTTGAGGGATTGCGTATGAAGTGGTGGAACTGGTCGTAGTCTTGCCGGAACGAGGATATTTTCCTAGTTTCACGCTGTATTCCGCTCTGTTATAAAGGCAATTTACTTTCTCTCTGTTATTCCAATACTTTATATAGCGTAACACAATTACATAATTTGTGTAACGTCAACACAAAGTAAATACATATTGCAAACGTAAGTAACTTAACAAAACATATAGAATCTTAGTTCGATTTCAAATTCAATTGTTAGTTCAGCGAAAGTTTTTTTTAAAGTGAGACCACGGTCTGTAAGCGTGGCTGTTGTGGGTTCGATGTTCACTCATGGGAATGATTATATTAATTTATTTTCATTTCAACCTGGTAATAAGATAAAACGCGGCGTTGAGTTCCGCCACTCAACACACAATGTCTCGATAATTGAGCGGTGCATGGGGAACAGAATGTCTTAAAATTTAGTTCCCTGTGCCTAATGCGGGAAAAAGCGTGAAGTTGTATTCTAAGACTCTTTTTAAGTTTGAAATATATACTACTGTAAGGAAACTCGTGTAAAAGAGGGTATATATAGGAGACGAAGACTGTAAACCCAATGGAATTGAATCAATTGGGGAGTCTTCCGGACGGTGACTCTGTAAAGACCATCCCAGGTCAACAGTAATAAAATCCATTCGAAAAAAAAAGAAAAAAAACAGTCAACGGCCCTTATATATATTAAGGAAACTCGTGTGAAGTATCGTTATTGGGTGATATCACTTATTACAATTACGTAGAATCTTTTTCCGAATAATTTAGAATTATAGACGCTATGTGTTTTTATCTTGTTTTAAAAAACGTTAACCGCTTCCGATTTCTAACATCGGAAGTGGGATACGTACGAAGTTTTCATACCTTTATGTGTATTTTGTCGACTAAAGTTTGATATTCTCAAAATTAAAAGCTACTTCTTATTATAAAATCTTTAAAAATTAAATAAATTAGCTTCACGCTGTATCCCGCACACAGCAGGGTAGGCAGAGGGAACCTAGTGTTAAGACACTCCGTTCCCCACTTTCTGCCGAATTCTGGAGGCATTGCGTGTTGAGTGGCAGAACTCAACGCCGCGCTTAACCTCGACACCAGAGCGAAGAAATGGAAATATAAATTTAAGTAAATATTTCATCTCCTCGAGTGGGCATCGAACCCACAACCAGTCGGTTTTGCAGTCACACCTCGTGCCGCTGCGCCACGACTGGCCTCAAATATATAAAATCTTTGCTTTATTAAAATAATGATTATCGAAAATACGTTAGTACTTTAAATTTTTAGTGGTTTCATAAAAACTCGAAAAATAGATCGAATGGAGGACGCTTCATAAGCAAGTTTCAGGTTAGGCCGAATCAAAAATACACGTCTGTGCAACATCTTTGAAAGTTAACCACAATTTACAATTTTTATAATAAAAAAAATACTTCTACATAAATTTGAATTTTTGATATGTAAAGTGACCTAGAAGAGACTCGTGTTAATCTCGTTAAATAACGAGCGTCCGGTTGACTTGGTTACATACACCATCGTCTCTATAAATCTACGTCGTGTAGCTCTTGGGATGGGTTGATTATTGTCAGACTGTTTGAGCGTAGGAGTGACTCGGACTCCTATCATTTACATCTTAAAAGAATTCATGCCAATTTTATACATACTTATTTAAAAAGGAGGAGCCCAGGAGGCGTGGGTTCGAATCCCGCTACGTTCAAATTTTTATACGTTTTCTAAATAAATATTTTTCTTTCATAAGTGTGGAATAACACTTTAAAAATGTTCAAAAAATTTTATACATGTACTAAATAAAAATTGTTTCCAGAATTAGAGACTGTGACCAGTGTGAACAAGACGCTCTCCCGGCGGCAAGTCTGAGCAGAGGCGAGGACGCTTGCCCGTCAGGAGAGGCCGTTTTAGCAAACTCGTGTAAAAGAGGGCAGATATAGGTGAAAAAGACTATAAAAGCAATGGATTTGTGTCAATCAGGGACAGTTGCTTGTAAGCAACGGCCCTTATTGGAAGGAAACTCGTGTGAAGTATTGTTATTGGCTGATACATATCACTTATTGCAATTACGTAAAATCTCTTTGTTTTGTGTTTTTATCTTTATTTTAAAAAACCGCCTCCGATTTCTCACATTACTTTAATTCTAAGACTGAGATATATAATAAATACAATTCCCCTAAGTAGGATTTAAACCTAGTGCCGCTTAGTCACGTCTCAACTGCGTCTAGATAATGTTAAAAATAATGTATATAAGTAAAAAATATTACCAACTCTAATAACATGTCGCGTCGCACTTATGCCTCTTAGCGGAGTAGTGGAGTGAGGAGATCGGGGTAATGCTTGCTTACCACTGGAAATCTTATAAAGAAATATTGTCTTGAGTTTTTCTTAAAGTTTTGTCTTATTTTATTTAAACCATTTTCCGCTGTGTGGAAAAGCGAAAATAAAGTGAAGTACAGGTGCTCCCCGTCTCCCCCAAACTAAAATGGACATCGGTGAATATAAAATATATAGGTTTTTATCTAAACCAAAAGTGTTATATTAGTATCGATTATATTCATTAATATATAAAAAAAAAATTAAATCAGCTTCACGTTGTATCCCGCACACAGCAGGGTAGGCAGAGGGAATCTTGTGTTAAGACACTCCGTTCCCCACTTTCTGCCGAATTCTGGAGGTATTGCGTGTTGAGTGGCAGAACTCAACGCCGCGCTTAACCTCGACACCAGAGCGAAGGAATGAAAATATAAATTTAAGTAAATATTTCATCTCCTCGAGTGGGGATCGAACCCACAACCAGTCGGTTTTGCAGTCACACCTCGTGCCGTTGCGCCACGACTGGCCTCTCGTCTCCGTCTCCTTCATTAATATAATATAATAATAATTTGATTTTATAAAAACATCTTAGTCGTTTACAATACCGATTGAATGTAAAAAGAAACAAAAGGAAAATGAATAGAGACCACCTGAATATAAACGCAAGTGGGTTCGATTTCCATTCCAGATAATAAATTATCTTTATTTCCTCTCTCTGGTATAAGACAAACCGCGGCTTTGAGATCCGCCACTGGTCACCCAATTTCTCTTATATTGAGCGGAAACGAAGGATCTTAGTTAATTCTGCCTATTCTACTATATACGGTATACTGCGTAAAGATGTTTTTTAGATACCTATATCTATATAGAAAACTATATCTTCACGGTTCTATATCTTTAATATTGTGAATTTTGGTCAGTTAAGCAATTTTATAATATATTGCTGTATCTCAATAATTATTTTATATTTAAATACGCAAAGACCAAACCTAAACGATAACAAGTATAAAAAATATATCTATTTCAAAATATATATAGCTACAGTGTCAGTAGCCGACCGCCTTTAGGTTGCTTAATAGAAGGGATGAGAGAGGATCTGTTCATCCGGAATTATGGGGCAGAGTAATCTTGTCCTGTTATAACTTATTTTAGAAAATCTCTTTTGACCGTCTCGGGTGATTTTGTGTCTATACGCCTTTTTGGATAGATTACATAATTTATATTATAAGCGATATAATGAAGTATTCAATATTATCACACTAGATACTCTGTTCCAATTCAGACACTTCCGTTTCCCATTTTCCGTCGAAATTATAATAGTAGATCATATTATTCTCTATTTTAAACAACCCACTAATTAAATTAAAGATATATGGACAACCGAGTTTTGCCATATATGGTAGTTGGATCGTAAAACATAGTAAATTGTTATGATATAACATCAACAATACTAGTTACATACAGTAAAACGATCGTATAATTCTGATAGCTTCTATCATTACTGTACTGTACTGGGGCTGGCACATACTGGGAAGTGTGAAGGCAAATGATCTAAGCTAATTGTGATGAAATCAAACTCCTCAAGAACCTTACTATGTTTAACCTTTTTTTTATCATTTTTAGGTTTTAGGTAGGGAAGGGAAGCGCCTTAATGGGAACGGAGTGTTTAAACACTAGGTTCCCATGGTTCCTGTTACGCGCGGGATACAGCGTGAAGCTAAAAAAAATCTTTCTAAGTTTATCTATTATGTGACTACTACAATATATTTTTAAAATAGGTACGTTGCTTGGGGATTTTTCTCATTTGGTGTCTAAACATACTGTACATGTTCTAGATTAAGAACGAAGACACGAGGTGATAATTCTTTAAAGTAATTACAAAGTTCTCTTTTGATTAAATAACATGTTAATGTGATTAAATTTACTTTTAAAATAAAACAATGTATTATAAAATTATTACTTAAGAAATATTTATATTTTAATTATTTAATCCAATATTATTTGTCTAATTAAATAAAATATTATTAAAAAAAACCTTTTAAAAATAAGGGTTTATTCATTTCATAGTGTATTGTATTTTACAAATTTCATAGTCATATTGACCGGTTATGCAAAAATTTGAGATTCGCCATTTTATTTTTTTAGCTTCAAGTTGTATCTTGCATGTAGCAGTCATGCATTGCGTGTTGAGTGTCGGAGCTCAACGCCGCGCTTTGTTTCCTCACCAGAGTAAAGAAATGAAAATATAAATGGAAATAAATACTTAATTTCCTCGAGTGGGGATTGAAACCACAACCAGTCGATATTACTCTCACACTTTGTGCACCTGCGCCACGACTGGCCTCAACTTTTACTCACTTTTAATTTATATACTTATATGTTTTATATACTTAAATAATATAAATATTTCTAAGATTTTTATTATATTATATTACTCGATTTTGCACTCTACGGGCCCGACCGATCCCTTGTTATGTGGTAAGGCGGAAATGGTATTAGTAAATATAAATTGACATTTTCCAAAACATCAGCCTGAAAAAGGATTGTTTCGACCTCTTCTAATACCAATATCTTATAACAATATATTTTAATAATATTTCAATTTTGATGTTTTTCTTTGATCTGAGTGTAACAGTGATGGTAGCCAGTTCCATTCCTACTATGCGAAATTGTTAAAATTATTTTGAATTCTCCGCTGTGGCAGATAAAGCTTGGCGTTAAGTTCCTTCACTCATATGCAATTAAACGAAGTTTGGGCTGAGCGGGAATAACGGAGTGTCTTAAAACTAGGTTCCCTCTTGAAAATTAATATAAACTTTTGTAAATCTTCTGACTGTTCAATCATGCTCTAACTTAGCGTAAAATAGCAGTGTCAAAATATTATACTGTTAAGTGACCAATCACTTTGGTGTAAAATGTAATATTCTGCGTACATTTCTGTTTGTTCAATAAATGTTTATTAAATCTCAAATCAATAGTATGCAATATCTATATAAGCAACATATTGAAATTCCGTAGGTTTTTTGTTATTCATAAAAATATTTGAACGTCAAAGCTAGTATGTTGAGCAACTATGTTATAGTTCTGCTTCGTCCAAAACTCTTATATTAGAATTTCAATATAAAATATCTACATCAGCAAAGGATCAAGTGCTCTACTCGTAGACTCTTGTAATAGAGTGCAGTGAAAGAATAAGTTAAACAATGTAGACATATCTATAATCTATTATTTATATACATAAATAAAATTGAATGTGCCCCTGCGCCACGACTGGGGCCAGTCGTGGCGCAGGGGCACAAAGTGTGACTGTAAAATCGACTGGTTGTCGGTTCGATCCTCACTCGAGGAAATTAAATATTTATTTACATTTTTATTTTCATTTCTTCGCTCTGGTGTCGAGAGGCAAAGCGCGGCGTAGAGTTCCGCCACTCAAAACGCAATGCCTCCCCGTTGCTTCGCAACTTGATCCGCTCTGCCTACCCTGCTGTGTGCGGGATACAGCGTGAAGCTGATTTTTTTATATAGACATATCTATATGTGATTTTAAAATAACTGATAGTTATTTACACGACACTAAAACACAACAAATAATTATATAATTTTTATCTGTCTGTTTGTCGGTTCGTCCGGGCTCATCTCCGGAACAGCTGAACCGAATTTTGTAAGACTTTCACTATCATATAATTACAAAAGTAATATATTTTATTTATTTTTTTCATTATAAAAGTTTATCCCGGTATTCCAGCGGGATCGAGAGGGCTAGTAATATAATAAAGCTGCTTAGTTTGTAATCACCTTGACATTCTACGAACGTATCTTTCCATTTGACTAAGAGGGCAAAGTCAGAGGTAAAAGATAATGTAAAAAATATATTTAGAGTAAAAAAAGTTGAAATAATCCCGATCGAGTGCGAGTTGGACTCGCCCATCGATGCTTCCGAATCAATTTTAGGATAGTAGATGAACGGCAAATATAACTTATTTTTTTAGCTTTACATTGTATCCGCAGATAGCAAGGTAGGCAGAGGGAACGTCGTATTAAGAAACTACGCTCCCTATTTTCCGAAGAATTCTGAAGGGAATGCGTGTTGGGTGGCGAAACTGAATGCCGCGCCTCGACACCAAAGCGAAGAAATAAAAACATTAAATATTTAATTTCCTCGAGTGTGATTCGATATATAAAGATATTCCAAAAAGAAGATTACTTCGACAAGAGCGGGTTCAAATTCCGCTATTTTTAACTTTGTATAAGCTTCTAAATCTGAGCTCACCGTTACTAAGGAACTCGTCTGTAGTATAATATTGTATAATATTTGCTATATATGTATGTATGTACGTCGATATATACATATATTATAAACTAAGCCATGTATGTTATTTAGATCTCCCAGTATACATTCAACGTTCATTCATAAATGAATAGTTAAATATTCAAAGTGAGGATACAAAATAGTTTGAGGTTCAAAAGAAGTTTATTTTGACACCTTTTTGAAATTAGAGAGGAGAAATGGTTAAGAAAATGAAAGCGAAAAAAAATGAAATGAGAAAAATGAATGCTACTCGTGAACACAGATTACTATAAAGTGTTCGAAACGTCGTCGGGTTCCCTGATATGTATAATACTAAATTTACGCGATTTATCAAAAAACGGAAAGGAGTGTCTTACAATTTTAACACTAGGTTCCCTCGCCTATCATGCTGTACAGGATACAGGATACTTTTCTCAATGTTATGTGTACTTCAATAAATTGTGTAGCACACCAGAGAGGCCAGTCGTGGCGCAGAGGCACATAGTGTGACTGTAAAACCGACTGGTTGTGGGTTCGATTCCCATTTCGAGGAGATGAAATATTTACTTAAATTTATATTTCCATTTCTTCGCTCTGGTGTCGAGGCAAAAGCGCGGCGTAGAGTGCCACTTAAAACGCAATGCCTCCAGATTCCGGCAGAAAGTGGGAAACGGAGTGTCTTAACACTAGGTTCCCTCTGCCTACCCTGCTGTGTGCGGGATACAGCGTGAAGCTGATTTGTGTAGCACGCAACGCCGCGCATCGTCAACACAGAACGGAAGAACAAAAATATTTTTAAATGTTTCTCAAGTAAAGATGCGACGTTGAGTTCCTCCATTTAACTCGCCATGTTTTGAAAACTCGGCGGAAAGTGGGGAACAGAAGTGTCTTAATGGGTAATGGATTAAAACTAGGTTCCCAGGTTATCTCTTCTTGAATTGCTATGTGCGGGATACAGCGTGAAGCTAAAAGAAGTTATTACGATACTTTTTAACTGCGCCACGATGACTGTAATTTATAATTATACTGAAATACACGCTTTATATTTTACCAAATTAAGACACTGTTATCTTCACTTAAATTTTCAGACATTGCGTCTTGGATATCGGAACTCAACGCCGCGCTCTATTTTGGCAGAGCCAAAATAAAAAAATAATTTATTGTACAAACGTAATGCCGTTTTATCTTTGTAATAAAAATATTGCATATAGGTATATCTTTTATTATCTATTAATATTTGTTTAAAATATTATTAACAGAAGCCATAAAAATATCATCTAATAAAGATAAACAACAAATTTATACTTGTTACATTATATGGTTACTTATTTCGATATCTAGTCCAAGCGGCTCGTTGGTCTAGGGGTATGATTTTCGCTTAGGGTGCGAGAGGTCCCGGGTTCAAATCCCGGACGAGCCCAAATTTTTTCTATTATATATATAGATATTTATCGAAATATGATCTGATTTTTATACTGATCTCCCAAAATGTTAAAATTGCGTACATATAACATTTTTTTTCAATATTTTTTAATACGTATTTTTTTTTGTTTCTAACAGAGGTGTTATAATTAAATGTCATAAAGTATAATAATTTACCTATTAGCTTTATGCTGTGCAACCACATGCTCATAGCAGTATAGGCAAAGGGGACTTGGGAACCTAGTGTTAAGACATTCCATTTCGATTAAGACACTATAATTCCCCATCTCGCGCCGAATTCTTAAAGCGTGTTGAGTGGTGGAACCTAACGTCACAGTTTGCCTCGTGACCAGAGCGAGGAAATGAAAATATTAAATATTGCTTTACCCCTAGTGGGAATCGAACCCACAACCATCGCGTATACAATCGCACACTTGTGCCTCTTACGCCAAATATTAATAACCTGTCTCCAACGTCAATCTTCGATTGTTCCATACATCTATCCAATCTCTAGATTGGATAGATGTATGGAACAATCGAAGATTGACGTTGGAGATAGGTTATTAATATTGGGCGTTAGTCACGACGGCCTAAATCTACTATATAATATATACTATAATCTTTTGAGGCCAGTCGTGGCGCAGGGGCTCAAAATATGACTGTAAAATCGACTGGTTGTGGGTTCGATCCCCACTCGAGGAGATGAAATATTTATTTACATTTATATTTTCATTTCTTGACTCTGGTGTCGAGGTAAAGCACGGCGTTGAGTTCCGCCACTTAACACGCAATGCCTCCAGAACACGGCGGAAAGTGGGGAACGAAGTGTCTTAACACTAGAATCCCTCTGCCTACCCTGCTGTGTGGGGGATACAGCGTGAAGCTGATTATCTTTTATATCATTTACATAAAAAATTAAAATTCATTTTCGTTTCGTTTTAATAAATCCATGATATATATTAAAATGGTACTATAGTGGTTTCACAGTTTGGTTTAATTTACATTCTGATATCATTAATATCGCCTTACCACGAGTAAAAACATATATTATGAGCATTTAAACATTGTAGCATATAATAATGTGTGGGTTGATACAAAAGTACTTTAAAGATTTGATTTAATTACAAGTATCTCACTGTTTTATGCGCGGCGTTAAGTTACGCCACTCAAAACGCTTTGTCAATGTATAATATTATAAAGTAAAGAGTGGAGAATATAAGTGAGAGATGAACATTAAAGTTAATTGTTTATATGTTGTCAATTAAATATATAAGAATAATCAAATCATTTTGGATTTTAGTAGAAAATACGATAATACGTGGAGATTTAAGATCTTAATTTTTGACATTTGCATAGTTCGCAATAATAATAGAAAAATATTTTTAGTATTATAAATGTAGAAAAACGTAGCGGCATTCAAATCCGCGCTTAGACCTTTGTTATATTTTTTATACATTCTAAGAATATTAAGATCATTATATATAAATCTTATTTCATTGGTAAAAATATATTTTGAGAGCCCAGTTTAAGTAAAGCTACATAGCGTGTATATAGAGGCCAGTCGTGGCGCAGCGGCACAAAGTGTGACTGTAAAACCGACTGGTTGTGGGTTCGATCCCCACTCGAGGAGATGAAATATTTATTTACATTTATATTTCCATTTCTTCACTCTGGTGTCGAGGTTAAGCGCGGCGTTGAGTTCTGCCACTTAACACGCAATGCCTCCAGAATTCGGCAGAAAGTGGGGAACGGAGTTGAGAGTGGGGACTTACAGTAGGTTCCCTCTGCCTACCCTGCTGTGTGCGGGATACAGCGTGAAGCTGATTTGATTTATTATATTTATTTACATAGCGTGAAAACGTGAAACTGTGAACGCGACGGTTGTGTTGACTTCTATTCGGGGAAAACAATTATTTAGTATTTTTATTTCCTATCTCCGGTCGTTGAGTTTCGATAATATATTAATCATAATAGCTCAATATTCGAGATATGGCATAATCATATCTCGAAAATTGAGCGGAAAATGGGGAACGAAGTATCTTAACAATAGGTTAACTTAGCCTTATAGCAACGCGGAATACAGCGTGAAGCTAGAAAAAAAATCTGAACAAAAATATTTTGGTTTCTTAGATTGTTCCTTCTCTTCTTTCTTCTTCTCTTCTTTAATAGGAGAAGGTGGTGGATTGTGCTCTTTATCCACATCCATAGTAGAAGGCGCGTACCCTGAATCGTTGTTTGTGTTTGGATCCATCATTAAAATGGGCGATGCTAGGTTTGTCATTATTCTAAAAAAGAAATACAGAATATTAAACAAAATTTATATATTCATCGACTCCTATATATTAATACCTGACGCAAAGATATTTTAAGTCTTTTTACAGAAAATGTAATCCAATTTTAATTTAATTTAAATTTTATTCAAATGCCTATACGACGTTATATGGAAATGATATAATGGTATGGAAATAATACTAATAAAACAAAGCTAAATTATCTTGAGATGTTTATATATGGGAATCTATAATATTTACACTCCGTTGAACCTTTTTAAGAGTAAGTATATATGAAGAATAAGAATATATGTAGGTCTATATAGGGTTTTATTACCTATACGAATTTTGACCATTTCATCTACATATAATATTTATTTTACCATTTCATCTTTCATTTTGACCATTTCATCTACATATAATATTTATTCTACATATAATATTATCTCCTAAAGAAATTAAAAAAAAACAAGTTAAGCATTTTACTGTCTTCACATCTTTTTCATTAGTTAAATGTCATAGTGGTACTTTTATTATTCTCATCAGAAATACCACAATATCGACAGGACACTTTCAACTTAGAGAGCTTCACGTCCTTTCCCAAATAATGTTGGGTAGGCAGAAATAATTTAGGATCTATACGCGTAGTGGAAGCGAACCACTTTTCGTCTTAATTTGAGACATTGTGTTTTGAAAAATTCGGAACTCAACACCGCGTTTTCTCATATTAAACGAAAGAGAAAAAAATAAGTATTTAATATTTTCAGTTCCTCGCTCTGGTAATGAGATAAAGCGCGGCGTTGAGTTCCGCCACGCCTCACGCAATGCTACGAGATGAGGCTCGGCGATAATTGAGGAATGGAAGGGTCCTATTAAAACGGAACGTCTTTACACTGGGCTCCCACGTTCACTCTGCCTATTCTGCTATGTGTGGGATACAGCGTGAAGCAAAAAAAATACATGATATATAAATTCAAATTGTCCAAATTGCTAATTTTCTTTGCCATAAATATCAATATTTTACACAAACAATTAGACGAAACCGGGGCCAGAGGTTAGTTAATATACCCATAAAATATAAACTTTGTACTTATAAATTATTTTGCAAGTGCAATTTTTAAAAGAAGTAGATCGCATTACAGTGTAGCGTGGTGGAAATTCGAGAAGCTTATATTTTTGAATTTTTTATGCTGTAATATTTTAAGCTTTTATAAAATTAATTTAGTTAGTAGTATGGAGCGGGTTATTATTTATGTATTTATTAATATAAAATTCTATTAATTTGCTCTAAATTTCTTTATTTAAATTTTCTTTTTAGTTAAACGTGGAATAATTTATTAACTATCATATTCTAATCCAATCTAATCTAGCTTCCGTTCCCCAATTTCCGCCGAAATCTGGAGGCATTGTGTGTTGAGACACAAAATCAACGCCACGTTTTGTCCCATCATTAGAACGAAGAAATGTAAATATCAAATATTCGCACCCTTTGGCTTCTGCGCCATGTAGGTCTTACTACACATTACTACTTAAAATTAGCATGTTCTTATTTTTAAAAATATAGTTACAACGATTCAGGATAAGCGATTTAAAAATATTTTTTGAATGAAGCTATAATATATCTAAAATAGAAAATATAGAGGCCAGTCGTGGCGCAGCGGCACGAGGTGTGACTGCAAAACCGACNGATTTGATTTAATTTAATTTAATTTAGAAAATATAGACATCGAAATTATAAGATCCCATTTAAAAACACAAAAAATAATATAGAAAAATAATTGAAACATTTACAGTTCGGTATCTTCCACGACCGCAGCCAGTATGAACCTAGCTGACCTAGTGTGGGCAAACTCCTCAGCATATGTAACCTCTCACCACAGCTCACCATTTCTAACCTTATGAAAATATATATTGTAATGTGTAAAATTGTTAAATATTCATGTATAAACACTTGCTTAACACTTTAGATCTAAGTAAAATTTTGTAAAATAATGTAAAGTTAAAAATAACATTTTCTTATTATAGGTATTAATTGTATGTAAATAATAATGTAATTAATATATATGATAAGGAAACTAGACATAATAATAAATTAAAAAAGGGTACGGACCAAGTGTCTGTAGTGTTAAATAATAATAAAAAAAAACCTAATGAAAATGTTTAAATTAATAATATTTTTTTATAGTTTCACACTGTATCCCGCACATAGCAGGGTACGCGGAGGAAAGTTGAGAACCTTGCGTTAAGACACTCCGTTACCATTAAAAAATGGAAGTGCCATTCCCATACTCTGTTCTTTTTGTTATGTCCTTTTAAAAGTTACGTATAGTAGTATATATGAGAAGAAACCATAATTATTTATTAGAATGTTTGTAAACTGCAAAAAAAATCATTCTAACTTCAACAGCCAATGTTTAATACAAATGTTAAATACAATACAACACAATACAAAATAAAAATAAAAAGAGGTCAATCACTATGAAAATCAAAACTTTTAGTTTATAAATTATACATAAATAAAATTTTCTTTCATATTATAATATTAAACCTGGCAAGAGCTCACTTCGGTTGAATTAAAGCGAACATCATTATTTGTTCAAGAGTTATTGGGTGTTTTACAGACAAATACGGTTCTATTAAGTGTACAGTTGTTTGTTTGCAGTTAGATTAACGAAATGAAGTACTGTGGCTGTTATATAGAGAACGAAATGAACAATAATAAACATTTTTTGTTGATTATATTACTTTTTATTACTTTTACTCATCTCTAGTAGTACAGGTGGCATGGTTTTACATATTCTCCACTGACTGACAACGGTAACGGAACCCTAATATTACATTTTTTTGTTTAGCTTCACGCTATATCCCGCACATATCAGGGTAGGCAGAGGGAACCTCAGTACCCAGTGTATGGTAAGATCCTATACAATAGTATAGTAACTCATCGCCGCGTTTTGAAGAATGAATTTTGAGCCCGTGCACCACGACTGGGCTCAATTATAAAATTATAAATTGAATATTATATAATAAATCGAACGGAACTGAACGCGATAATCATTTGAACTACTGTTTGGAATTGAAAAATAACTTATGTCGTTGAGTTTCACCACCTAACATGCTACGGAGTGTCTTTTCATTAGGTTCCCAGGTTCCCATCTGTCTATTCTGCTATGTGCGGAATATAGCCTGAAGATAAAAAAATAAAAAAAAAACAGACAAAATCCAAGAATATTACGAACGCGAATATATTCTAACGATCGCCATCGAATTTGAGTGTGCAAAAATAGTGGCCATAAAGCAATTTAAAATGTAGGTACGCGTCTCGAGAGCGATCGTAAAGGGCGTTTATGGGGAATCACGGTCATCTGTTCCCCCATAAAAGGAGGAAATAAATTACTTTTTATATTGTATTGTTTTTGAATTAAGTGCAAATAGGATAATTTTGTGGATTTGCGGCTTTTTTGTTCTTATACTAACATCACATATTACCAAGACTATTTATTATAAATAGTCTTGGTTATATGTGATGTTGGTTCGTGGATGAAAAGTGCGAAGAAATGAAATTATTAAATATTTCATTTCCCCCTTCAGTGGACATTGAACCCTCAAACGTCGCGTTCACAGCTATTACATTAACAGAATTAAAAAGAACTCTCTTTTAAACTAACATAATAAAAAAACGCACTCAGCATCTCGCACACAGCAGAGTGTTAAGACACTCCGTTCTGTTCCGAATTCTGGAATCGTTGCTTGTTGATTAGAGGACTTCAATTCTGGAGGCGTTGCGTGTTGATTGGCGATACTTAACAGTGCGCTTTGCCTCGACACGAGAGCAAAGAAATGGAAATATAAATTTACATAAATATTTAATCTCCTCCAGTGGTGATCGAAACCACAACCAATTGTAGTCACACTTTGTGCCGCTGCGCCACGACTGGCCTCAACATAATTATAAATAAACAGTATTTCAAGCATTCTTATTCCTCATCAGATATAAAAAGAGATTATTTGTTCGGAAAACTAGTTGTCTTTTTTCGAGAAATACTTGCAGACAGGAGATACCTACTGGAAATTATTTTCCGATAGTAATGCTGTTAAAAAATTTCATGTTATACCCAAGTTAGAGTAAACAACTAGCTTTATTAGGAGCCTGATAGCTTTTTGACTGACTCAGCAATAAAGTATCAAAATATTTTTATTAGACACGGTAAAAATATTTTTCACAGTATAGGCATAGGTAAATCAATGGTGCATTTCTACGTTTTCCATATTTAATTTTTTACGTGCTTGGTGGAAAAAAACTTATACTTTTTTAGAAAACATGTAAAAAACTTATATAGCGGGATTTGAACTCGCGCCTCTTGGAAACCATCCAGGCGCTCTGACGCCTAAGCTATACAGGGTGGAAGCGTAAGCACCACTTTAAATGAAACCACAGTTGTATCTACTCTATAAAAGCCTAATATAAATCAGAAAAAAATAAATTCACAAAAATGAAAAAGTTATTTTTTCAAACAAAATAAATAATAAAATTGTCGTTTTAAAATAAAACGCCATTTGTAAGGACGACGCACGCACACATAAACCTGTCAAAGGAACACCGCCGCACACGCCTCATTCCGAAATCGAGTCGTAGGTATTGGCGATAAAGTTCAAAGTTGTTTAACCTTTAGTAGTATTTTTGTAGTAGTAAGTGTTTATGTTATTGGGATCTATACGTAATCGCGTCACACGAAATACAGGTATGGATAAAAATCGTGAAATAAAAAAAAAATCCTACGTCCAAACTGTTGAGGCATCTTGATTAATTTCTTTAG
>JAAIXJ010000671.1:49810-68579 GCA_013403705.1 Heliconius hermathena | reverse complement strand
GAGCAAGTCTTTCTCGGGAAAACGCCGAATAGTGCCGAAATAAACTTGTGTCTTCCGTTGAGGCATCCCTCAACAATGTCTCCTCATGGGGTGAAAGGAACCTAATTCAGTTTAACCCCCTAAAGACACAAGTTTGCGAGTTAACCACAAAAAAAATCCCATTTATCGTCTCACCAGTCTTTCAGAACATTCCCCTTACAGCCGCGCCCAGTATCAGTATATTGGGCCTCAATGTTTCGAGTGACTGCCAGTATCGCAATCATTTGGAAAGCAAGGCCAAGTTGGCTTCGAAGAGACTGGTTGTCATCAACAGAGCGAGACGGTACTTCACGCCAAAACACCGTTTGGCCGGCAGGCAGGCAGGTTCGGCCTCATATGGAGTACTGTTCTCATCTCTGGGCTGGTTCACCTCAGTATCAGCTTGAACCATTCGATCGCATACAACGTAGAGCCATTCGAATCATTGGGGACCCAATAATCTGTGAAAGGCTTGATACTTTGGCTTTGCGTAGAGACGTTTCCTCGCTGTGCGTTCTCTATTGCATTTATCATGGGGAGTGTTCTGGAGAACTGTTTGACCTATTACCTGCCGCCGAATTTTCTAACCGCACAGTACGATATAAGCTGAAATATCATCCACACCACCTGGATACGTGGCAATCCACTACTGTGCGGTTTCGTAGGAACTTCCTTCCACGCACCACGGAACTGTAGAATGGCCTACCCGCGGCAGTGTTTCCAGGTCGATATGACATGAGTACCTTCAAAAAGTGCGTCTATCTCCACCTTAAAGGCCGGCAACGCACCTGTAGCTCCTCTGGTGTTGCACGGGGCCGGGTGGCGGTAATCACTTACCATCAGGTGATCCGAACCTGATGGTAAGTGATTACCGCCACCCACGACACATAGTCCTTTTCCATAAAAAAAAAATCAAATAAAATGCGGCGTAGAGTTCCGCCACTAAACATGCAATATCTAGAAAATTAGGATGAAAGTGAGAAACAGAGCGTCAAAACAGTAGGTTTATTCTGCTTACCCTGCTATTTGCGGGACACAGAATTAAACGATTTTATTTTAAAATGTTTATCAAGTATAAACCGCTACATCCTTTATATCATCCTATTCCAACATTGACCAGGTAGCTGTTTGTTCAGGAGTCTGTTATTACTGTCACGGGAATGCAAGTATATTGAAATTTGCTATTATTAATCACATTTTGTTAACTTTGACTTAGTGCTTCTAAAACTAATATGGGTTGAAGTTGTAAGTTTTAAATTGTATAACATGTTTAATCGATATTTTTAATATTTTGAAAAAGAAAATAAATAATTAAGAAACTAAACAGACTTCAAATACTAGGTACTTTTATTTCCTAGGTACCTATATTATTTTGTCTAGAAATACAAAACATATTCTCTAAATTGTAATAGAATAGGCCTCATTTAAATCAGAATGCATAATATCGAAATAACCTTAAGCTTCACGCTGTATCTTGAATACAGAAGAACAGAGAGTCTTAACACTAGGTTCCCTAGTGTTAAGACTCTTTGTTCTTCTCTTTTCGCCATTCCCCAATTTTCCCCAATTTTCAAGGCATTGCGTTTTTAGTCGCTGAACTCAACACCACGCTTTGCCTTGTCTCAGATTGATCAACACCAGAGAAAAGAAATGAAAATGTTAATAAATAATAATTCACTTCCCCGAGTGAAATTTGAACTCACAACCATCGCGTCACACGTTTGTGCCACTGCGTTACGAAAGCCTCATGCCAATATGACCTCTAGATCTCGAATTATTATTTAGAAAGCCTAAAATCTTGTCATAAAAAGAGTAATATCAGGTCATAAGACTCAAATATTATCCAATCCAATAATACCACATACATATTGATGTAATGTGAAACTGATAATTTAGAAGAAAAATTTATAGAAGTAATATGTTGACGTATCGTAGCGGAGTTATGGTGTATCTATAAATAGAAGGTGGTTGCGGGTTTCATTTAAAATCGTTATTTTATTTTACTCTAGCGGGGAAGCCAGTAAAAACATAGCACCAAATACAAAGGTTTTCGTTATCTAATTCACAACGTTATTTTACGATTATTTTACTAGGATAAACTTTCTAAGTGCCCAATTAAAGTGTTATAGAGCTTATGGTCAACACATTATCCAATAAAAATTGTAAATTCGAATCAGTAGTTTCTGAGATTAGCATGTTCAATCAAACAAACTCTTCAGTTATATAATATTAGTAGGTATAGGTAGTATAGATACAACGGAACATAAAATAAAGAAAAGTCTTTGATATGGAAATAAGTGTAATATATGTCAATGTACGTAAATAATATGCCTTTGGGATACACTGGAATACAATATTTATGGATTCGAATTACTTCATGAATATCGATGTTAAAAATATTTATAAATTATTATTTCAATTTCCACTTAGGGCATAATTTTCATTAAACCTGTCTGGTAACAGGAAATTCCGCCACTCAAAACGGTGCCAACACGAGTGGGAAACAGAGTTTCTTAATACTATATTCTCTATCTACTCTGCTAAGCCCATCCCAATCTGCTGACTTGTAGTGCCAGACGCGATGAGTTGCGAGTGTTCTGCGACTACCGTGTTTAATGGGCACAACACTCCGTATCAGGCAGTGATCTGAAGACCCCAAAAAAGTATCGACGACAACCTGTACTGTTCCGTATGTGAAGTCAGTAGAAGGTCCATTGAGGAGGTGCTTGTCTATGTCCGGCAGTCGCATAGACGACTCAACTAATTGGGACAATCCACTCGCCATAGCAAGAATACAGCACTTTCAGCGAGATTGGTGGTGCGTTATCCAAGCTAACTAACATTGTTCGCATTAAAATCACCAAGCAACATGACCACAGCGGAGAGGATCTGTGAGAGTATAACGTTGAAAGCCGATTGCATGTGCTCCATGAGCCGATCCGTTTCTGCATTACCACTGTGGAACCTGTAAAGGCATGCATATACTTGGACAATCGTTCGAGTCAACACGGAGCCAGATAGTTGAAAGGGGGACCCAATCTTCGAATTTAGTTAGACAACGGAAACTTAACTTAACCCAGCATGAGGCATAAAGTTATGTTCCATTTTGTAGCCGGGGTATTGAAGGTAGGCTTTGTCGCTCGGTCGGGCAATCTGAGTCTCCGTCAGAAATAACAAGGCCGGCCGTGCCATCTCGAGATGGTGGTGGACGGCGTTCAGGTTGGAGTGGATACCCCTGATGCTGCAAAAGTCCACGTCAAGCGTGGTAGGGGTTGCCGTGGAGCGTACGCCTCTTTTGCCTCTTCCATGGCGGAACTGTGCCTACCCCACAATTTGACGGGTGGTCTGAGTTTGAAGACTCAGGGAGGGATTCTCCAACACCGTAGGTGCTGGTGTAGATTGTCTTGGAGTGTATCATATTCCAGGAAAGGGTGGGAGTTGGGTGCCGGAGCCCGGCATTACCTTTGATACAAAAATAAATTTCTCAATTGGAATCCGTGGTACCTGAGAAGTCTTCAGCTCTATTATATTATTATAATAATGGAAGTATAAATGATTTAACTGTTTTCTATTTATCGAAAAATACAGCAGGCATAATAGCAAATATAAAAGAAATAGAGAACAAAACAAGTCTTTAATGGTTAAATACTGATTGATGTAAATTAATAAGTCCTAAGTAAAGAGGGCACGTATCTCAGTTCGTGGATTTGGATAATGCTCCTCTCCGATAAATTTACTACGAGTAGTGTTAATTATTTAAGAGAGATAGGACATCCCTAGCGTTTCTATAGAAAACGCTAGGGATGTTCTCACCTGTGGCTTATTTAGACTTTCTCTCGTAAGCAGCATCACACTTTTTCCCGTATAACAGGGTACGCAGAACAAATCTACTATTAATGCACCCCGTCTTCAACTTTCTGTCCAATTTTTGAGATTGTTCTTGTTTGTTTAGTGACGGAAATTAACGCCGCACTTTGTCTTCTTACTAGAGCTAGGAAGTGAAAATAAATAATTCTTCCGATTGAGATTCGCATCCACAACCGTCACAATCAGATTACAATCAAATAATAGTTTCTTTCGTTTACATTATTTACATTCTGTTTTAAAATTATTAAGTAGGTAAGATGGGGCCCAGCCGTGGCGCAGAAACACAAGCGTGTGACTGTAAACGCGACTAGTTGTGGGTTCGATTCCCGCTCGATAAGATAAAATATGTAATATTATTACTTATTTAGAAAACGTATAAAAATTTGAACGCAGCGGGACTCGAACCTATGGAATGGAAATCGAACCCACAACCAATCGCTTACAATCGCAAGCTTGTGCCTTTGCGCCACGACTGGTTTGAGATAATATAGATAGGAATATAAAAACCTTGGTAATTCTGTTAGCTGCGTCGGCAAACATCAACAAGCCCAACAAATAACGCTGGAGTGCATTATTAAATCTATACGTGACTGCGAATAAATGAAAAATATTGCAAATATGTAAGTGTTATTGAATATATATTTTTTTCAGGTTCACGTTGTATTCCGCATGTACCAGGGTAGGTAGATGGAGTCTAGTGTGAAGACACTCCGCTCTCTACATACGGTCGAATTCTGGAGGCATTGCGTGTTAGGGGGCGGTACTCAACGCCGCGTTTTGCCTGGTTACCAGAGTAAGGGTATGAAATTATTAAATATTTCATTTCCTCGAGTGAGAATCGAACCCGTCGCGTTGACGGTCGTACGCTTGTGCCCACGACGCCACAGCGGCCTCACGGCCTCTAATGTACATACATACGCATATAAACATTATTTATTAGATTCACGCTGCATTCCACATATAGTAGGATAAGTAGAGGGAACCTGATACAACACTCCGTTCTGCTCTTTCTGTCCAATTTACAAAAAATAATTCGTTCAAATGGGAATCAAACCTACAAATGTCGCTTACATATATACAAAATCACATTATACATTATATGCTTCTATATTACACATTTCACTAACGTTAATTATAATTAATATCTATAGCAAAGTGAAATTAAACTAAAGTTTCATAGTATTTGCTATAAACCGATGGTATCTTGGTTAATCTAATTGATTAATCAAACAGAATATCTGAAATCAAAGGCTCAATATTCAAATTAAATACCTTCCACTCCATGCCAGATTCAATATTTATATTTTTTTTTTACTTTTAAAAATTGCTTTTAAGATATAAATAGCGATGTTTATTTCGTAATAATATTTTTTGGCAGTCGTGGTGCAGGTTTCTGGTTCGATTTTCTATACTCTTTTTTTATTATTTTTTTAGCTTTACGCTCTATCCTGAATATAGCAGGGTAGAGATAGAGGGCAAAGGAACCTAAGACACTCTGTTTCTCTTTAAGACAAGGGAACGGATCTCCTACTTACCGCCGACTCTTGAGGCACTGCGTGTTGAGTGGTTTATCAGAGCGAGGAAAAGAATATATTAAATAATTAAATACTCAAAGTGGAAATCGAACTAACAACCGTCGCGTAGAAAATCGCACGTTTGTACCCCTGCCCTGCTCCCTAATTTTATTCTATGTTTTAAATATTGAGGACCAACGCTCAGATTCCTAAAAAAAAATATTGAATGAATAGATGAATAATGGTTGGAAATAAAATAATAATTAAATACAAAACCTATAAAACTTATAATAAAATGTGCGCACAATTCACTGGAAGCCATTTCCTTTCAATTGGATTTATAGAAAAAAAGGTTAATTATTCCCTATTGCGAAATGAATGACGCTTGAACGCAATATACAATATTAAACTATTCGTTTTTTTTAGATTTACACTCTTTTCTTTTTGTTCTACTAATCCATTTTTTATCAAAGGTTGTCTGTTAAAGATTGTTTGAAGCAATAAGATCACCTTTCCATACTTTTTATATACATATCTTTCTATGTTTTTCGTATTACATGTAATCTTATAAAAATATGTCAGCTTCACGTTGCACCCCGCACACAGCAGTGTAGGCAGAGGAACCTAGTGTGAAGACATTCCGTTCCCCACTTTCCGCCGAATTTTGGAGGCCTTGCATCAATGCAAATTTCTTCGCTCTGGTGTCGGAGTGAAGAAATTTAAATATAAATTTAAATAAATATTTCATTTCCTCGAGTGGTAATCGAACCCATAAGTCATCGCGTTTACACACTCTGGATCTCTGCGCCACGACTTGTCTCTAAAGGTAAATACCATAAAATGTAATTTTATGTTGTATAAAAAAATATTATTTTTCATTCTATAATATATATATATATATATATAAGGANGCTTTCTATAAATATATTTAATAAAATTTCAAGCAATATTTTTACAGGTTGGAATCGTCTACGCTCCTTTTACAGAAGCAGCAAAATACGATAAAATATTTCGAACCCATACCTAAGACAATTAATCAAGATTCGTCAAAAGTTTAGATGTAGGATTTTTTTTCATTTCGCGATTTTATCCATACTGTATAAACACCTATCTGCCACTTTAATTCTCAAAAAACATACCAGAACGAGAAAGAGATATTTGTAGTTCTATTTTACGTAGTTTTATAGTTAAGTAAAGTTGGAAATAAAATTAAATTGGAATAAAATTGAATATGAAAGGTGCGTAATTTGAAGAGTTTATCTCTACGGTCCTTAAAATTTGAGGTGCAGAAGTGAATCAGAAAAAAGAAAATAGAATATATTATTGTCCTTTAATAGATTTTCAAATTTTTCCCATAACACAGTGAACGAAGCGTATCTGAGTTTAAAAGCGAAACGAGTATGAGAAAGAGCCCTCTAGTATTTCTATAATAATATTTATATAACACTTATAATATCTATATAACACTCAAAGAGGTCAGTGGTGGCGCATAGTTACAAAGAGTGAATGTAAACGCGACTGGTTGTGGATTCTACACTCGAGGAAAAGAAATATTTATTTAAATTTATATTTCCCTTTCTTGGCTCTAGTGTCGAACCAAAGCGCGGCGTTGAGTCCCGCCACTTAACACGCAATGCCTTCAGAATTCGGCTGTAACGGAGTGTCTTAACACTGTATTCCTAGCGGAATACAGCGTGAAGCTGATTTTTAGTACCACTTTGTAAAGTAGAGGTGCATTCCACACGTTCTTTGTAAAACTGCTTTTTAAGTATACTCATGAACTTTAAATTGGCTTAGTTGTGATTTTTCTCAAAGAACGCCGAACACAAAATTTGTTTGGTTTGTTTTATGTAAATAAAAAAAAACATATCTTCATTTCTAGTAAACAAAGTTTTAATTACGATATTTAGGTTATAGTGATTAAAATAATCTAAGACACTATTTTTTAGATATTGCGCAGGGTTAGGTTTCGTCATTCAAAATACAATGTCTCAAAATTTAATAGTGGAACACATGTTATGTCTATGAATACAATAAAATTATAACTGATGTCTGTGCATGGAAGATCCTTATATGAGAAAAATTATCATAGTTAATTTTTTTTGTAAAATAAACATTTTTAAAGGGTTTTTCCACACTAAGTGTTTTTTTTCCTAAGTGTTGAATAAGACTTTAAAAATTTTTAAAAATATTTAAAAAAACAATATTCTCTCTTAACCATAATTCGTAGTAATTAATTATCTTTGGGTAGCGGAAATTTATAAATATCTCCCTACAGAGATACTAACAACAAAAAAATTGTGCCTTCAGTTGAGGCATCCTTCGAGAATGTCACCTCACGAGGTGAAAGGAACTAGGTTCAATTCAATCCCCTGAAGGCACAAGTTTGTACGTTAACTACTAAAAAAAAATCATAAAAACTACTTTGTATAGAGTCGCACGTGTGTCCTTGCAAGGCCTCAACAAGGAAAAGGCAGTGCACTTTTAATTACGCCACTCAAAACACAACACCAACAAACAGAACAAAGTATCTTAAACAGATTCCCAGGTTCTTTCTGTGTATCTTGCTATATGCGAGATGTAGCGTAAAGAAATAAAAATAATATACGTATTCTTTACTCTGGTGTCGAGGCAAAGCGCGGCGTTAAGTGAAAGAATGTCTTAACACTAACCTCGGCCTACACTGCTGTGTGCAGGATATAGCGTGAAGCTTATTTAAAGTGATTTTATGTTTCAATTCAGTGTAGACACTTCTTGAGTTAAACTTAGCGGTTACTTCAGGTGTGTTTATGTTAATGCAATGTCTTAACAAGCCGTTAAGTTGGTAGTTAGGAATCTTTACCTAAATACTATCTAATTCAATCTACGTACAGTACAGTGAATATTTGATAAGTTATATATTATCAAATATAAAATTACAATATATAGTTTAAAAAAAACTAAAAAACACTCTCTTTTCTACACCAAGTGCTACACGTGCAAAGGATGTGCTTGAAGTTATAAAATATATGAGCTTAAACTCGAGTGGTTTAGTAGTAACTTCTGAAGAGTTCCACTACTCATATCCTGGTTTCATCATTAGTTCAGCTCGATGATACTATATCAATGTGATGTCACCTTTTTTTTTCGTGAGGAAATCCCTTTACGGATATCAGCCCGAGTGGGGACTCGAGTGGGTTATATGGGGCTCGCGGACCGACAGATAGGTAGGCCGGCCGAATACCCACTAAAACCTCACGGTGCTCCTCCTCGACCGCCACTGGCCGCGAGACGCGGGGACATTAGTCGTCCGCGAAACGCGGCGGCGGGAGCCTGCAAGGCACGTCGCGGAGTCAAGGGTGTGTGGGCACCCTCGACGGCCTACTCGGAGTAGCGCGCGGGAGCAATCCTGCGCGCGACTACTCGGGCCAGGTTAGTAGACGGCCAGCTTCCCCAAGCTGGCCGCCCTCTGGCTCGTTAGAGCGGAAGGCGGCGATCAATGTGATGTCACCTAAGCCAACTTTTATGATGATACAATTATTATAAGTGGTAAAATATTTTTTTTTTAGTTTTTGTAAATAGTCACAAAATTAAATAATTATAAGTCAATTTAATGCGCAACCAAGGACAGAAAGTGGCAGTCCACTTGTGGAGTTAAAGATATAACATCTGTGTCTGACTCTGATTAATTGATGGTAGTTTGCGTCACATTTAATATAGCTCGCGCCGAAACTCCGCCAGGGTCCCCGGATCCTCCTACTAACGAATGTGGGAGGGCCAGATCTTCTATGACGACGGCTTTATGGTTGCGAGTTGGGATTGGCGCCATTCAGTGGATTCTCTTACCGCTGAGCTGGTCATACAGAGAGCTCTCCGTGGTCATCGTACGGTGGACATGGACATGCCACTCTACTGGCGAGTGATTCGTCTTGGAGGTTCAGTGAGTGTCAGGAATTGGTTTGCCATGGTCTCCTTTTGCGGATCTGTCATCGCGGCGAACGTGAATGTAGACCCGCTTAGATGTCGGAGACCAGAGGGCAGTACGCGCACCTCCGATTCCTCTCACCTTAGATGCCCTAGAGCAAGACATCAAAGCTATGGATACCCTAGTAGGAACTGAAGGGAACTCGGAAGGCGGTAGCTACCGGCAATAGGTAGACCTTTCACCGATCCTGCGGCGTCTCCAATTAGTTGGAGTTATTTGAACGACGGTTTTTTTTATGCGATAATTAAAACTAGCAGCAGAAGTTAATACAAGTTTATATCGCAGTTTATAATAGGTATTGCAATAATTTTAACGCTTTTAGTATAATGCATTAGCTTTTAAATACTTAATAGTTTACAGCTATCTTAATAAATATTCAATTTCAAAACGCTCACATCCTGTGTATATTTTCCGGCTCCGGTGGTTTGAAAACCTCAAACATGCGGTTATTATCGTACGTTGGCTACTAGTATATTATATATTATCCTGCATCTAGCAGGTTAGGCAGGGGAAACTTATTATTAAAACACTCTGTTCCCCACTTTCTGGTCAATTAACGAGACATTACTTGTTCAATGGTTGTACTTAATGCCATGCTTGGTTTTCTTACCATCCAACTATATGTAGGATGCCGATTGAAGCTACAAAAAAAAATATAATAATGATAACCGAAAGTAAAGCCTTCTTAAGCTTTCTTCTAACTTTTATCAGATAGAAATGTTTTTTTCTTTTAAAAGGGCGATAAAAGGTCCCTTTATTAATTGTTCCTTGGTTTTAAGAAAGGCTTATCTTAAATCTCTTCGCAGTCAAAATTTGCTTTACTAATCTTAAAAACAACTGTCGACGCTGTTATGGCACGGTTGAAATAATTTTGTACGGTATGGATTCGAATATTTTTATTATTTTTAGCTATAAGCTCTAAGTGTCTTAGGACGAGGTTCTCAGGTTCCCTCTGCCAACCCTATCATAATTTCATATATGATAGGGTAGGCAGAGGGAACCTGAGAACCTCGTCCTAAGACACTTAGAGCCTCAATAACACATATTAATTACGCTTTTACATTTTTTTGAGCTTTACTTATTCACCGTTTGATATCCGATTGGTGATATTAATTAACTTTTCCCTGCCGCGGAAAATCAAAGGGCGGCGTTGAGGTAGCAATGTTTTAGTTTCAACCGGAAATTGAAGAATTTATTAGCTTCACGCTGTATCCCGCACATAGCAGGATTTTAACATTAGGGTTTTAACATTAGGCTCAAAATTATTAAAGTGATTATAACATATTATAATTTATTAAAAGTTTTCCAGTTTTAGGCAAAGCGCGGCGTTGAGTACCGCTTCGCATGTAAAAAAATGAGCTACATTTTACATACAACATGATCATATAGATAACTCTAAACAAGGAGAAAACATAAAATGATATCAGGCTCTTCCTCTCAAGTATAGAAGTAATATTTTCCAATATTCTTTTACCACTAAGTATTACTTAAACACTTCTTTAGACGGCGGCAAATTCCATACTGCATTGTCTTAATAGTAAGTTCCTTTTACCTACCAAGATACTTGGACTAACACACCAACAAATCAGTTTTACATGTATAAAATTAGTAAAGATACAAGAAAAAGATGAAAATTTTAATTTGAATATACATTTAATATTAAAAGGTACGATGAAATGCATATAGAACATTTATGCATCTAGTACTGTGAATGTTACACGAGTTCGTAGCTTATACGTGCAGCTTATTACAGTCTTTATATAAAAACAACTGAAACTAATTTTTATCTGCGGCTTCGTGCATGTTGTCAAATGGATTTTTTTCGGCGGCGTACCGCCGTCCTTTTGCTTTGATGCCAGAGCGAAGAAATGTTAAGAAATAATAATTAATTCTCCGAGTAGAAATCGAACCCACAACCGTCACGTTACAGTCATAAATACATGTACCCGAATACGGCTTAAGACTTAAGACTTTTGTATAAACCGCTCCCACCTATAAGATTGATCTTGAGATACCGTTTCAATATTCTCTGAATGAAAACGGAGAAACTCAAGATCGATTTCAGAATTGAGAGCGATTTTTAAAAACGGGCCTTAGTGCCCAAGGAAACAATAACCGCAGGTATAGTGGATTACATCGAAGTGATTAACAGGTTCTATATAATTATACCCTACCTCGATAAATAGACTATGCAACGTAAAACATTTTATCAATTGAAATCAGTAGTTCTTGAGATTAGCGCGTTCAACCGCACAAACTCTTCTGCTTCATTAATATGAAGCAGAAGAGTTTGTGCGGTTCAACGCGCTATACTAATGTATAGTACAATTACAATTATTATTTATATTAATTACATATAAATTGTAATTTTAAAAAGAGCAACTGTTGAGTTTGTTGTAGGCTCTTCTTAGCAGTACATTTGACGACACAAAAGTGCTTGTGAAAAAATTGAAAGTAAATAAATAAAAAAAAATAAAAGAAAGAAAGTAGATAAAAGAGTAAAAAATACGAGAATAAAGAATATTTTTTGTGTCGTGTGATCCCGGCCTAGAATAGGATCCTGGTACTGGTGGTGTCGTAAGAGGCGACTAAAGTACGTGTGGTAGAGTCACGTTACCAGCAATGGCAACACGCATGGGCAGACTCGACCGGGTCATTACCACCCCCGGCACTTAAAACCGGCGTGAAGTAGTGGCTTTATGTCACTGCGTTTCGCATCAGGTAATGCCGGGCTCCGGCGCTCTGCCTCTGGTGTGGCGGTAATCGCTTACCATCAGGTGACCCGAACGCTCGTTTGCCTTGTCTTTTCTATAAAAAAAAAATTGAACTTGAAATAAAAATAAAATTAACAAGGCGCAGGGGCACGAGGATGTGACTTTAACGAATGAATTACTATTTATTAATTTTTTTTTTACTTTTTTTTTATTATTTATTAATATTTTCATTTCTTCGCTCTGAGAAAGTCGGAGAAAAGTGGGGAACAGAGTGTGATAACTCTAGGTTACCTCTGCCTACCCTGCTAAAAGCGGGATACAGCGTGAAGCTGACAATGATAGTGAAATAAAAAGAAATCCACCTAAATCTTAATGAGACGTATTATGTATCACGAGTTTAAGGTACTTAGCCTTAAGCCCGTGATACACGTGTTACAAGACTGGAGACGGTTTGCATTTCAAGTGAACTTGCTTTGAGTCGCGTGGAGCTACAATTCAATTACCCTCATTTGATTTAGCAATGTATTATATGCCCTCAAAGTCGAATAAAGGATTTTAAATTTCACATTTGATATTTTTCTTATAATAAAAGAAATTAAGATAAATTTATAAAGTTAATAAATTTATAAATTCCATAATATGTAATGAAGAGATTCACTATTAAAAACTATATCGCACTACTGTATCTGTATGGAGTAATTTACATAACATTAAGTAGGACGATTACACGCTATAGGATGAGTTGAGAAGGTCGTGGCATGTGACGCGACTGATTGTGGTTTCGATTCCCACTCAGGAGAATTCAATATTTAATATTTTCTTTTCCTCTCTCTAGTATAGAGGGAAAATGCGGCATTAAGTTCAGCCACTCGACACGCAATGCCGAAAGAATTCAGGGGAAACTGGGCACGAATGTGTTCTATTATTCTTCTATTTTTATTTCCTTTATTTACTTTCAATTTTTTCACAAGCACTTTTGTGTCGTCAAATGTACATAAGCTACCACTAGTTGAGAAGGTGGTTCTGCTAAGAGCCTACAACAAACTCAACAGTTGCTCTTTTTAAAATTACAATTTATATGTAATTAATATAAATAATAATCTCTTAATAATCTTAAACTCTTCTGCTTCATATTAATGAAACAGAAGAGTTTGTGCGGTTGAACGCGCTAATCTCAAGAACTACTGATTTCAATTAATAAAATGTTTTGCGTTGCATAGTCTATTTATCGAGGTAGGGTATAATTATATAGAACCTGTTAATCACTTCGATGTAATCCACTATACCTGCGGTTATTGTTTCCTTGGGCACTAAGGCCCGTTTTTAAAAATCGCTCTCAATTCTGAAATCGATCTTGAGTTTCTCCGTTTTCATTCAGAGAATATTGAAACGGTATCTCAAGATCAATCTCATAGGTGGGAGCGGTTTATACAAAAGTCTTAAGTCTTAAGCCGTATTCGGGTACAAGTATTTATGACTGTAACGTGACGGTTGTGGGTTCGATTTCTACTCGGAGAATTAATTATTATTTCTTAACATTTCTTCGCTCTGGCATGAAAGCAAAAGCGCGGCGTTACGCCACCGAAAAAAATCCATTTGACAACATGCACGAAGCCGCAGATAAAAATTAGTTTCAGTTATCTTTATATTATAAAGACTGTAATAAGCTGCACGTGTAAGCTACGAACTCGTGTAACATGCATAGTACTAGATGCATAAATGTTCTATTTGCATTTTGTCGTATCTTTTAATATAAAATATATGTTAAAATTGAAATTTTCATCATTATCTTGTATCTTTACTAATTTTATAAAAATAATGTGTTTGCATGTTTGAACACACTAATCTCAGAAATTACTGTATTGAATTGAAAAATGGTTTTTTGTTGGATAGTTATCGAACGCTATAAGCTGTGTTTCATCACATTTATAGTCTCGATGTAACCTAGTTGCTTGAGAAGCTTGTATTAAATATTAATTATACATATTTAATGAAAGAATTTAGTGATTAATCACTACGTTTTACCTCAAGATGATCTTTAACATGTAAAGCGTATCTCACTAAAAAGAGTATATACTTATATATTATTATAAGGATATATGCTTTTTACTTACTTGCGATTATGTGCATATGTGTTTGAATCCTTCAAGAAAATGTTTTTTCTTATAATCTTATTTTGCTTAATGTATCTTGGAGAATTAGTCCAAGTATCTTGGTAGGTAAAAGGAACCTCCTATTAAGACAATGCAGAATGGAATATTCTCAATTTGCCACACAATTTTTGATACATCTGCATGTTGAATAACGGATTTAAATACCGTGCTTTGTCTTTCTACCAGAGCAAGTAAATAAAAAAAAATGAAAATCGAACCTAGGACTGTGGTGCTTTCAGTCAAATGCTCGCATCTAATGCGAAGTTATTAACTTTTATATATGTTTTCGGCATTCTGTTTATATGAAAATTAAATTTTATACACTCCAATGCTATAATGATCTGTTTACTTATACTGTCTTTCAAAGTAGAGGACCCATTTCGTAGCTTAATTTAAATTTTACTAAATAAGTTTTTGTTCAGAGAAAGAATTTGACTTCTAATTTTGTTTCTAATATAAATCTAAAGTCTAAATTGAATCCGGGGACTATCTAACAGTTTATCATAAGTCAGAATTGTAGGTTATTTTTTCTCTTTTTTAAGTTAGAAATCGTCTAAAGTAGTGTTTAAGTAATACTTAGTGATAACACATTGTTGGAAAATATTACTTCTATACTTGAGAGGGAGAGCTGATATCATTTTATGTTTTCTGCTTGTTTAGAGTTATCTATATGATCATATTGTATGTAAAATGTAGCTTATTTTTTTACGTGCCAAGCGGTACTCAACGCCGCGCTTTGGGGATGAAAATTATATAAACATATATGCATATGCCAGGAGGCAGAACTTTTATGAAACTGGAAAATTTTTAATAAACTGTAATATTTTAATAATTTTGATTCACGCAAAAAGCAGGATAGATAAAGGAAATCTCGCGTTAAAATATTCCACTCACAATTTTCCGCCCAATTTTCAAGACATTGGGTGGCATTCAACGGTGAAATTCAATATATATTTTATTCATTAAAACATATTTTACGAGTATAATATACTGTATAGTACTTTTATGTAATAATTTATGAGTAAGCCGATCACAATGCCGGTTACACGTGCAAATTACGTGTTTGATGGATATCAGGTCGACCTTTTGAATGGCCTGTTGATAGCACGAATCAATATTCATCCTATAGTAAGCTTGTAATTAGCGTATATGCACTTAGTACTTACACAGTATTAAGTGTTACAGTTGACTAACGCCCAATATTAATAATCTATCTCCAACGTCAATCTTAGGTTGTTTCATATATCTATCCAATCTAGAGATTGAAAAATATATGTTATTAATATTGGGCGTAAATGGTGAACTATTTTTTTATCTTTACGCTGTATCCCGCATATAGCAGGTTAGGCAATCGGAACATAGTGTTAAGAAACTCCGTACCCCACATTCCGCCAAATGTTGAGCGGCGAAACTCAACGCCGCGCTTTGCTTTGTTGTCAGAGCGAAAAAATAAACATTTTATTAAATAGTAACACATTCTCCCTAGTGGTAATCGAATTCACAGCCGTCGTGTTTACATACACACGCTTGTGCTACAATGCCACAGTATAGTATGCTCATCAGACTGTTTAAGGCTTTATTTCTCTTCAAACAGTATTATGACTAAGAGTAATGTGTGCAATTTAGACAAAAATACAACTTTAATGAAGGAAATACAGAATTTTGAATGGACGAGAGGAAACAAACATGTTTACTCGGCTGCGCTTTAAATTAATATGACAGAGCCATCCCGTGGTTTTGGGGTTTCGACCAGCTTTTGTGCTGATGTATGTAGAATAAGGCTATGATGGTGTAGTGAAGATTGTAATGGATTTAATGGAAGTACTTACATTCTTTTTTTTCAGCTTCACGCTGTATCCTGTATATAGCAGGATAGGCAAAGGACATCTCGTGTTAAGACATCCGTTCCTCACTTTCCGCTGAATTTTTGAGGCAAATAAAAATATTAATAAATTATTATTGATGAAAATATTCTTAAATTATAATTCAGTCCCCCGAGTGGGGATCGAGCCCATAACCGTCGTGTTTACAGTCACAGGCTTGTGCCACGACGACCAAGTAGGGGAAAAGCGGCATGAAGGAGCCAGGTTTTAAAAGAGCCACCTCCAATATTATAATAGCTTAAGAACGGATTCGTTAGAATATTTTATTTTTAAATGGCAATACTGATTTTCCGTCACCCACAAAAATTTTACAGTTCATCGGAAGCAGCGGACGCCGATACGTCGAGTCGAAGTTTTTGGTACTCAAAAGTAAGTATTTTACCTCATTTGAGTTGTTTTTTAGTATTTTATTTATAGGAATTTATAAGACGTTGGTATAGTGCGTTGTTTTATCCCTTTGTGTGTCAAACGAAATTTGGGCAAAGATCGGGAAAGCCGTATACAATAAACGTTTTCATATTAACAGAGAATAACGCGCTAAAATTATAAGTAATTATAATTCCTCATATATTGTACATAAGCGTATAAATTATACACTTGTTAAATAAATTTGATTATAATTTTAACTGGAAGATAATCGCGACTACCCGAAAACGGAATGAGTGTGGGTTCAATTTCTACTCGGGGGAATAAAATATGTTCATTTCCGCGCTTTGGTAACCAGACAAACTGCGACTTTAAGTTTCGCCACTCAAAACAAAATGCCTCGAAAACTGGGCAGTGCATGTGGAACAGAGTGTCTTAACATTAGGTTCCCTCTGCATATCCTGCTATACTTATGCGGGACATTGAGTGAAGCAGAAAAAAAACAGTCAAATAGAGTAAACGTGTGAAAGTAAAGTCAGTCTCGGTGCAGGGACATGCGTGTGACTAAAACGTGACAGGTCGTGAGTTCAATCCCACTCTGAAATGAAGTATTTAATATTTTAATTTTTTCGCTCTGGTGTCGAGGCAAAGCGCGGCGTTGAGTTGCGCCACACAACACGCAATGCCTCCAGAATTCAGCGGGTGTCTTAGCACTAGGTTCCCTCTGCTGGATACAGCGTAAAGATGAAACTTAAATAAAGAATAAAGAGTGTGAATAAGGGTATTAGTTAAGTAGTAAGGGAGGCAAACTTATCCTTTTCTTGAATATATTTGTATAACAATTTTCAGAACAATAATTTAGGGATTACGCTATATCGTCGGTTTAGAGTGTATAATGCTAATTTCGTTTTTTGTTATATATATTTTTATACTATTCAAAAGCGTAAAATAAAAACAAAATTAACCTATATTTTACATCATATAGCAGAGAATACAAATCAATTATCGAAATTGTAAACACCTGATAATAAATATATTGGTATTTGTAGTTTTTTTAAAATAGTCATTTAGTCTTTTTCTTAATAGACTATTAGCAGTTTAAATAAATAAATAAGTAAAGTGGCGTGAATATACTCAGTGTTAACTTCAGCTTCAGCTTCAGCTTCACGCTGTATCCTGCACACAGCAGGGTAGGCAGAGGGAACCTAGTGTTAAGACACTGCGTTCCCCACTTTCTGCCGAATTCTGGAGGCATTGCGTGTTGAGTGGCAGAACTCAACGCCGCGCTTAACTTCGACACCAGAGCGAAGAAATGGAAATATACATTTAAGTAAATATTTCATCTCCTCGAGTGGGGATCGAACCCACAACCAGTCGGTTTTACAGTCATACTTCGTGTCACTGCGCCACGACTGGCCTCAGTGTTAACCGTGGGTAGATTTCATATTCATCTCAACACTACATTGATAACCCCAATTTACTCGGCAAGGACTATACCACGTTGAGCAGCGATAGTGACTCAACTCAATCCGACGTCACTAACCGACCACAACGAGCGAAAAAAATGAAGCGGGTAAAATCTCTCCGTGGGGACCCACCCACTTTTCTACCTCCGCACCAGTTGAGACCACCATCATTTTGGCCAGAAAAACCTGCAATTTTGGTTCACACACGTCGAATGCTAGTTCTTCCTTAATGGTACTAAATTATGATCTATAGGCAAGATATAAGCATTTATTAGGACCTTGAATAAGACCTCGATGTTTTTTTTTGTTAAAAAAAAATTAATTTAAAATATAATGCTTACAATGACATTACTCAAAGTATTGTCCATCATTAAAGACCACTTTCTCCTATCTCTCTGGTAGCAATTGAATCCCCCGTCGGAAAAAGGACTCATCTTTCGAAGCAATCCAGCAATCAAGCCATTTTTCGGCTTCTTCAAAAGAATGGAAGCGCTGCTCGCTTAAACCGTGCGCCATCGACCGAAACAAGTGGTAATCGGAGGGGGCTATGTCCGGTGAATACGGCGGGTGGGGTAGAACTTCCCATTGAAGTGTTTCCAGGTAAGTTTTGACTGGTTTTGCCACATGTGGCCGAGCATTATCATGTAATAAAATCACTTTGTCGTGTCTCTGCTCGTATAGTGGCCGCTTTTCTTTCAGAGCGCGACTCAAACGCATCAACTGAAGTCGATAGCGAGCTCCCGTGATAGTTTCATTAGGTTTAAGCAGCTCATAATAAATTACGCCCTGCTGATCCCACCAAATGCAGAGAAGAAGCTTAGAAC
>JAAIXJ010000671.1:0-48581 GCA_013403705.1 Heliconius hermathena | reverse complement strand
ACTTGTTTAAGCCCTATCATGATAGGTACGAGGTGACCGAGAAAAGACTCTTGTTAGACTCTGTTTGAGCGTAGGGGTGACTTAGACTCCTATCATTTAAATGTTAAAACAATTCATACAAATTGTATACATGAACTTAATAAAAATAAAAATTGTTTCCACAATTAGAGGTTGTGATCAGTGTAAATTAGAGGTTATGCCGCTCCCGGCGGCAGGTTTAAGCAGGCGCGAGGACGCTTGCCCGTCAGGAGAGGCCGTGTTAGCGTACTCGTGTAAAAGAGGGTAGATTTAGGTGGAAAATAATTATAAAAGCAGTGGAATTGTGTCAATCGGGGGCACTTGCTTGTAAGTGACGGCCCCTATTGGAAGGAAACTAGTGTGAAGTATTGTTAGTAGGTGATACATATCACTTATTGCAATTACATAGTATCTCTTTCAAAATAGTTTAGAATCATATAGACTATATGTGTTTTTAACGTGTTTTTTTTTAAAACGTTACCCGCTTCCGATTTCTAACATCAGAAGTGGGATACGCATGAAGTTTTCATATCTTTATGTGTATCTTCGCCCAATTCGTAATTTGGATTGAAATTTTGGTATTCTAAAAATTAAAAGCTATTTCTTATTATAAAATCTTTTCTGTTTTAAATTATTATCGAAAAATAGAAGGACTACTTTACTAATAATTTTATTGTTTTAGTAATTTTATTGTGGTTTCATAAAGACTCGAAAAATGGATCAAATCAAGGACGAATAATAAGCAAGTGTCAGGTTAGACCGAGCGAAAATACAGGTTTGTGCATGATGCTTTGAGAGTAAGTTAACCACACTTTACAATTTTTATAATTTTGACTCCTTATTGAATTTGAATTTTTAATTTGTAAAATTAAGTTATTGTATGCATGTATGTGCATGTTTGTGGTGACCTAGAAAAGACTCGTGTTACACTCGTTAAATAACGGGCGTCGGGGTGACTTGGTTACACCACCGTATTAATAAATTTACGTCATGTAGCTCACGGTACGGGGTGATTAGGAAAATCTCTGTGTTAGTCTTTATACTTTGAGCGTTAGAGTGACCTGAAAAAGACCTGTATAAATCCGTGTTTAAGATGGGACTGAGAAAAGACCTTTGTCTGACTCAATATGAGCGTAGGGGTGATTCGGAAAAAACTTGTTTAAGCCCTATCACGATAATTACAAGGTGACCGAGAAAAGACTCTTGTTAGACTCTGTTTGAGCGTAGGGGTGACTCAGACTCCTATCATTTAAATGTTAAAACAATCCATGCAAATTGTACACATGAACTTAATAAAAATAAAAGTTATTTCCACAATTGGAGGTTGTGACCAGTGTAAATTAGAGGTTACGCCGCTCCCGGCGGCAGGTTTGAGCAAGCGCGAGGACGCTTGCCCGTCAGGAGAGGCCGTGTTAGCGTACTCGTGTAAAAGAGAAAATAACTATAAAAGCAGTGGCATTGTGTAAATCGGGGGCACTTGCTTGTAGGTAACGGCCCCTATTGGAAGGAAACTAGTATGAAGTATTGTTATTAGGTGATACATATCACTTATTGCAATTACATAGTATCTCTTTCAAAATAGTTTAGAATCATATAGACGATATGTGTTTTTAACGTGTTTTTTTAAAAATGTTACCCACTTCCGATTTCTAACAATTGTATAATTGTATATGTAAATATATGAGCACTATGTAGTCGTTACCAGATTGTAAATATTGACTTAATGGTTACCGGGTAACTCGAGTATGTCATGCTCTGTGTATATGTCTTACTGATGGTGGCGTCGTGTTTCGGGTCGTTTGGCTCTCTAAGATATGGTTGAACTAGATAATACTGATGCATGCGTGATGCTCATGAATGGGTGCCGTCTGTTGGGAATGGTCAACTCATAATTGTTCGGTGATACTATGAAAAGAATCATATTTAACCGTAGTTAGGCTGTGCCTATTTAAATTCAAATTTCAAATTCAAATAAAGTCAACTTACATTGTCCCCACATAACTTATGTTTTGGTTACATTGTGCCTACACTTTTGTGAATGCACAATGTAACCAAAACATAATATTGTAAAATATTATTTAAAAGAGCAACCGTGGAGCTTCTTATCGTTCTTCTCCATTGTGAGATCTGCACCTTTGTGAACTGGAACTGTAGAATCATATTAGAATCATGACTATTCGTAAGTGCCTGTAACGATCTAAACTAAAGAAATAAAAAATATTTTAAATTGAATTTGAATACTTGTACTGCGCCATGATGACCTCGATTGTTGCGGAATAACATGTCACTTTGTGACACATGTCACAAAAAAAAATCTCAAACATTATAAATAAAAATATTTTCGAAGTAATGAATAACAATCATATATTTGCGCTTTATTTTGTATTATTACATTGATTGCTTTTAGGTTAGATTTTTATAAAAAAAAATAAATAACGATAAAGGTACCTAAGCATGAAATAGTTACCCCAAATATACAGAATTATAATATAATTTTTTTGTTCCCAAAAATGAAAGTGTTTTTTTTTTTCAAACAAAATAAATCACAAAATTATTGTTGTAAAATAAAACGTCATTTGTCAAGAACGACGCAAGTAGACAAAAACCTATTAAAGCGAAATCGCCGCATACGCCTCATTCCGAAATGGAGTCGTAGGTATTGGCGGCAAAGTTCAAAGTTGTTTAACCTTTAGTAGTAGTTTTGTAGTAGTATGTGTTTACGTTATTGGTATCTATGCGTAACTGCGTCACACGAAATACAGGTGTGGATAAACATCGTGAAATAAAAAAAAAATATACCTATATTTCATAAAATATGTATTACAACACAAAGCCTTTTCATCTGATACTTCATTTGAACTAGCGCCTTTAATACCAAATTTTGCCCTCCTTTTCAGGCTTTCATTTTTTAGGATTTAACCACAAATGTATAGTTTTTTCCTGTACTAGCACTACTAGTAGATGCTATCTGCCAAATTTTATAATTATAGGTCAACCGGAAGTACCTTATTAATTTTGTTTTCCTTTATAGTGTTGAAATATGAGTCAGACAGACAGTCACTGACAGACTAACGGACAACAAAGCTATGTTATAAATAATCTTTTTTTTCCTGAAAAGGTACGAAACCCTGAAATAGAGCATTTTAGCATTTTTTTTATCTAAAAAACCCAGCCACCCAGAATAAATAAAAAAAAACTCTTTTCCTTACAAGCAACACTGTTTCATGCTGGCAACGATTACACCTCCAGTCTTTGTGAATTGTTCATTGTCATAAATGTTTCTGCTAGTTCATACCAAAGTTAGCCCTTTGTGGAGCAAATACATGACATTATTGGTACAATAGGTTTTTCAGTTTAGTTTATTCTTCATATATTTTATTAGTTTATCTTATAGGTGTATTTGTTAGTTTTTGCTCTTTGGATCTGTGTGTTAGTACCTACGAGAGTAAGAATTCTTCTTATTATATAATTTTAGAAATTTATAAATAAAAAGATAATTATAATTTTTGTAATTTGTCTATAGATTTACACATTATAATTTTGTACAATTGCGTAAAAATAGTGAAAGTAGTTCCCAGGCAATGGAAAAACAAATGATAAGTACTTTATATCTACAACGTATGATGCAGGTTCCTTATTGTGTATGTGCGAATACTTGTGCAAAGTTACTTACTATTTCTTTCCCTTTTTTTACAAAATTAAATATAGGTACAAAAATATGGAAAAAAAATGTCTAATCGGTGCAGCTTTTCTCATTGCCTGTTGGTGGCATAATTTATTTTCATTTTCTCGCCCTGGTAAAAATACAAAGTGCGGCGTTGAATTCCGCCACTTTACACACAATGTGTGTAAAATTTGGCAGAATATGATGTACCCAAAACATTTGTCCATTTTCAATATAAGAATTCTAAGTGACTCACCGGATGTGAGAATGATGTACCAAAAGTTGTACCGGAAGTTTGACGATGGAAGCTGCTCTCTCATATATCGATTTGCACGCTGATGTGAATATCATATCATCTCAATAATCGTGAGAGGGATTTTGATTTTTGTTATAGTTTTGATATTTTGTATTATTTTTTGTTTCCTTAAGATTGTATTTAAATGTTTATTGATAAAAATAAATAAATCGGGTTCACGTTGCATCGCGCAAACAGCAGAGTAGGCAGAGGGAATCTTGTGCACTCCGTTCCCCACTTTCCGCGGAATTCTGGACAACTGTCGCGTTACAGTCACCTTTGATGATACTAACTGGTAAAAGTAAGTTGTTCACAATTTCTTACAATTAATTAATAATTTAATTACTTTTAAAAATAAGGTGTTTTTACATCCATTATAGTCTAAGTGGGTTATGTAATTCATTATAGTTCTTAAGGGTTCATTATAATTTTAAACAAAATTTTTTTCAAGGTAATAATATTAAAATACATTCATAAAGAATCTATGTAAGTGTTGTTAATTGGTGCTCATTAGGGGACTAGGTCGCTTGATTCAATTCTGGGTTGGTCTGAGCTAGAGAACATCTCGTTTAAGATATTCCTGAAAAATGTACGGATTTTTTTTAAATTGTGGTAATATTTTAAAAAAGTGAAATATGAAAATAGTGAACGTAACACACAGTGTAGCAAAAATAAAAAATGAAAAAAAAAACCTCTTGCTTACACGATTTCACGATCTTAGGTAAGGCAAGCCTAGTTGTTCACGCAAATGAGTAAATATAGGGAACCGAGTTTTAAGTCACTTTCCGCACGACGCCCAATTTTTTAAGACATTATTCGTTGAGTGGCAAAACTCAACAGCGCACTTTGTCTTGTTACCAGAGCGAAGAAATAAAAATTCAATCTTCCGAGTCGGAATGGAACCTACAACCACGCACCGCTACGACTGCTTCAAGAAAATTGATATTATACTAATTTATATTTACTAATGTAAATGTTTTTATATAAATATCTAAAGCTTAATTTTAATTATTAACCTACTTTAAAAATGTTTGATTGTACGAAACAATACTGTACAACGAAATAAAAAAGATAAGAGACCGATGAAAAACTAATATCATACTATAAAGAAATCAAAAAAAAACATTTAAAAAAAATTAAATTAAATTAGCTTCACGCTGTATCCCGCACACAGCAGGGTAGGCAGAGGGAACCTAGTGTTAAGACACTCCGTTCCCCACTTTCTGCCGAATTCTGGAGGCATTGCGTGTTGAGTGGCAGAACTCAACGCCGCGCTTAACCTCGACACCAGAGCAAAGAAATGGAAATATAAATTTAAGTAAATATTTCATCTCCTCGAGTGGGGATCGAACCCACAACCAGTCGGTTTTGCAGTCACACCTCGTACCGCTGCGCCACGACCGGCCTCCACATTTTAGTTAACAACATAATTATTTTACCTCTTGTCCTAGACAAAGCCGACAAGGACAAGCCGTCACTCTACACGAAATATCTCAAATATGAGTTACCTACAGATGGAAAGCGGAGAATGAGACATCTTGATGATCTCTGCCTCCCCTGCATTTTATAATGAAAAAGAAAAAGCAAACGAGTTTACAGATCCCCTAACGGTGAGTGATCACCGCAGCCCACGATTCCGTGTAAAAGGGGCTACAGATGTTTTGCCGGCTCTTAAGCTAATAAAGATTTTTTTTTCAGCTGTACGCTGTAGCGTATAGCGAGTAGGTGGAGGGAGAGAGAGAGAACCTAGTGATACGACACCCCGTTAGTCAGTAGTAATTAAAATTCAGTAGTAATTGGGGACAATTACTACTGAATTTTCGAGGCTTTTTGTGTTAAGTGGCGGAAATAATAATTCACTTCCCCGAAAGGAAATCGAGCCAACAACCGTCGCGCTTACAGTCACAAGCTGGTGCCACTGCACCACGACGGCCTCAAAAGAAAAATATTTAAAATATTTTTCATTTTCATCGTTACAAGCGAACGAGGATGTATTCAGCTGCATACTTACTTATTCACTACATCCTTCTTTACATTCATACGTCTATATATTTTTCGTCACATTTTCTATTATGCATAGCGACAATATGAAGATGGATTTCAATATTGTATTCTCATATACAATATGCTTCACGCTGTTCGCGTTTCTAGCACATTTGTGCCCCTGCGCCACTACGGCGCAAAAAATAAAAATAACAAATATAAAAAAAAATAAGAAAAAAAAAACATTTTGCGCATAGAGGTATGCAAAGGCGACCTTATCACATTTAGTGATCTCTTACTATTACTTACTATACTATTGTTTTCATTTAGTAACAAAACAAAGCAATGTCTCGACACGCAATGTCTTTAAATAAGGCAGTGTGTGGGGATGAAACGAGTAGGTATAGGGAACCTATATGCAGGATACAGCGCGTCGCTTATAAAAAGCAAAAGACTACAATATCAAAAATATACATCAAACCTACAACCGTTGTGTACTGTAATACATTTTCCAACTGAGCTACGATGGTGTCTAATAAATTCTATTAATAAATTAGACTGTATACACTATATACATACATTAAAGACAATTAATTATATTAAAGGTCTTTGTCAAACAATATGAGTAAATCCAATTATTTTAGATCTTTGATATCGAACATCGCTATTGTAGAATGTTCCGAGTGCCACGTAGAGAAATGTTCATCTTGTGAATATTACAAATTTAATTGGTGTGCATTCCTCGTTTTTGATAGTGTAATTCGCAATGGTTGTAGGTTCGATTTCATTCGGGGAAATTTTGTATTTTTCTCGTTTTGATAAGACGACGAGCGACGTTGAGCTCCGCCATTCAACACGCAATGTTTTAAATTCGGGTGGAACGTGGAGAACTGTGGGTGTAAATCGTGAAATAGAATTAAAAATGTGACACTGTAGTAGTTTACTATGGTTACGATTTTGAATGTTTGTCGAGAGTAATTTGTAATTGAGTGCATATTATGTAACTACCTATTACATTTATATAAGATCAAATTTGGCATAAATGCTTCTATGCCAAAATCTAAGGTAAGGAGTGTAGGGATTTTTCTAAATTCAAACGGGAACGAAATGGAATTGCGCCACGACGGCCTGGCTAATGTACTGTAAACGTGATGGTCGTCGGTTGGATTCACATTCCGGGGAATAATTATATTGATTTTCGTTTCCTCACTCTGCTAGATAAAGCGCAGAGTTAAGCTCCACCATTGAACACGTGTTGTGTCATTATTTTGGGGGAAAATCGGGAGCAGAGTGTTGTGTTGTTCCATCTGCCTATTCCGTTATGCGTAAAAACTTGATTTTCTTAAGCGTTTGTATCTTTCAATTTTACTTATAGTAATCATAAAATAAAAGAAAGTTAAAAGGAAAAAGACAAGAAATAATAATAAAAGTTTATAGAAAATTATCATACTATGTAAAGACAAAGAGGAAATAAAATAAGTTCGTACATTTGTAACAGTAACTTCCGTTTTAAATGAAGCATAAGAATGGTTATTTGTATTAGTTTTTATAATCTATTCTAGGCCGGATGCCAAATTTTGTCATGTTGTTTCTTATATTTTTTCTTATTAAATGGTTCTTTTATAATATAAAATTGGAGAAAACATCAATACACAATAAGTGTGAGTTCGTATTCCACTTGGTGCTAGGTTTTAACATAGACAACAAGTTTTTTGGCCTGTCTTATCCTGGAAGCGTCCAGCGTTAAGTTCTGCCATCTAATTTCTCCATATAATTAAAGGGAAGTAGCAAAATTAAATAAGTGTCTCAATGGGAATGAAGTGTCTTAACACTAGGTTTCCAGGTTCCCTCTACCTACCCTGCTATGTGCGGAACATAAAAAAACCTAATACGTCTGTCTAATTTAACATACAATGTTAGTCGTTCTGGAAGAAATTACTTTAGTATAGCTATATTACTATTTATTACAAGAGTAAAGTGGATGCAATTCGCTAGTTACTTGGAATTATAAAAGTTTTATATTCCCTATTTAAAATATATAAAAAAAAATCTTGGCACTACAATCTATGTATTGAATATAAATCTTCTGATAAAGAGAGATTGGTAAATTAAACTACTGGACTTTTTGTTTTAAATTTATCTCTTTCAAAAATTGTAATTTTTGAAAGAGATAAATTTCAAAATATCTACGGGTACGGTAAAAACAATATTTAAAATTTTACTTCTTAAGGTCCACATAAAAAAAGGTGGTTGCGACTACTAGTAACTTAATATATTTGTTTCAGCTTCACATCATGTCCCGCACATAGCGGGATAGGCAGATGGGACCAGGGTCCCATCTAGGTCCCATCCAGGGTGTTAAGGACCTCCGTTTCCATTGAGACACTTTCGTTCCTCAATTGCCACTGAATTCTAGAGTAAAGTAAAGGTAGCGGAAATCAACGATGTGTTTTTGTCTCGTTACCAGAGTGGTAAAATAAAATATTAAAAATACACTCGAGTGGGAATTGAACCCACAACCTGTCACGTAAATAATCACACGCCTGAGACCCTGTACCATAAATGGCCTAACTTTATAATATAATGTTTTAAATGAAGGTCGTATAAGTAAAAGTCTTTATAGCCGCCACTGGATCCATATGGTCGACTCTCCATGTGGTCGAATTCTGTGCAAAGATACTCTATTTCTCTATTTATTCACTCCCTTTCCGCCCAATTTTCAATATATTGGATATAATTGGCCGAACTCAACGGATAGGGAAGATCATACAACTATTACACTAGCACTCCCTCAATAACCAATCCTTGCTACAATTATGTAAAGAAACTTAAAGACTAAAGTTATCTTTTATTGTTATTTATTATTACTCTTTAATTAATTATTACAGAATAATAACGAAAGATTACCTATTTAAATATAAATAAAATTAATAATTATAACGTATCGNTAAGTTATAATGCTACTCGAGTAAATTAATTATTTTCATTTTCTCGCACTTATAACACAGAGTCCAGTCGTGACGCAGGGGGGAAAAGTGTAACTGTAGAATCGACTAGTAGTGGGTTCAATCCCCACTCAAGGAAGTTAAATATTTATATTTATATATTTTCATTTCTTCGCTCTGGTATCGAGGCAAGCGCGTCGTTGAGTTCCGCCACTCAACACGCAATGCCTACAGAACTCAGTGGAAAATGGGAAACGCAATGTCTTAAGTTCTCTCTTCCTACTCTGCTGTGTGCGAGATATAGCGTGAAGCTAATATGACAAGACAAAGAGCAGCGTTCAATTTTTCCATCGAACCCTACTTTCCTATTTTGTTTCCGCAAAATGCAGGATTCAGCGTACATCTAACAAAACTCTTTTATATATTGTAAAAGTACTAAAAAAAATAAAACAATCTGAATTCGGTGAAAAGTGGAGAACGAAAGTGGCTTAATAGGCACTCTGTGCCTTTACACTAGGTTGTCAGCATATCTGGGGAAGCGGAGAGGATAATTTTATTTATTTACCCAGGACGGTACTTGACGTTTATAGAATCGGTTTCGATAAACTCTAAATGGGTAGCCTTGTCTTGTACTTGTATGACCGAAAATGTTAAACAAATTAACGCAATGTGAAAGGGTGTTTGTAGTCAGGAAGTGCTTGGGGAAAAGTGCGGCGTTGAGTTCCACCACTCAATATGCAATGCCTCGAGAATTCGACGCAAAGTAGGGAATGGATGTGCCTTAATAGGAACGGATTGTGTTTACACTATGCTCCCAAGTTCCTTCTACTTACCCTATGTGCGGAATACAATGTGAATCTAAAAAACGAAATATGTAATTTAAAAGTGAAATGTTATTACATCTCTCGCTCTCTTCCTTTCTCTCTCTCTCTCTCTCTTTCTCTTAAAACGCTTGTAACCTACACTCGATTGTTCCTAACATTGTAATATACATATTTAACTAGCACGAACATGTCAGTCTTATCACTCAACATAAAACCTTAATCGCTACACTTACATATATTAATCATTTATAAACTTCGTATATGCAAAATGTATGGAAAGACCCACTCTCCATCCTACTAATATTATAAATATGAAAGTTTGTGATTATGTTTATTTTACCTTCACGCATAAACTACTGAAGCGGTTATTTATGATGAAACTTTTTATTAGTATATTCATCAGTTTATTCATCAGAATAACACATTGTCTAAAAATTATGTAAAAATGTTGTATAATTGAGCTATAATACTTATATAACAATAAGTTTAAGCGGGCGAAGCCGCGTGTGGGTCGCTAGTTCATTTATGAATTACAGAATATACAATTTTTTTTAGCTTAACACTGTATTGCAGTTCAGAACCTATTAAAAGACTCCATTCTCACTTTCATAGTCCACATTTCGCCGAATTCAGAACGATTGTGTATTAATTGGTTCAACCCCACGCGTTGCCTCGTAACTAGAGGAAATGAAAATATTAAATATTTGTTTACCTGGAGTGGGAATCGAACCCGCAACCTGTAGTCTTATCAGTCTCTATTAAACTATATAAAATATAAAGTCTACATACAATCTATAATAGATAACTAATTAGCCTGTAGAAGGCTCAGTGTTTGTGAAGCTCGTGAAAATACTTTAGTAATTAAGTTACGTGAAACGTTTGTGTCTCTTTATCAGGCAGTATCGTAGGATTTTCTAAGAAATAAATGAAATAAATAAATATTTTTATTGGAAACGAGAAGAGAGATGGTGAGACCACACGCGTTCTTTTGGAGACGCAAAGTGAAATTGTTTATATTAATATTATAAAGCTGAAAATTTTGTTTGGTTACACGCAATAATTAACTAAAGTTGTAATAAATGTAAAGCTAGGAATAGCAGGTTCAAGTTCAAATGAATATTCATTCAATTTTAAATGTTACCAATGTCGCGTAGAGGCATATCACCTTACTGTATACGCGAAGATTGTGGGTTCGATTCCCACTAAGGAAATTAGTTATTTTAATTTTCTTGACTTGATAAGTTGTCGGAAGTGAAGAACGGAATGTCTTAATACTACGTTTTTTTGCATCTACTCTACCATACACAAGTGTTGCTTAAAGCTAAAAAAAAGTAAATAAAAAAATACAACAATAACAATAACAAAAAATATAGCTTTTATTTTGTACTAAAAAGTATAGTTTATTATATAATAATTATTTATAATTGTTTTTTATAAATAATATTTCCATTTTAATTTATAATTCAAGTTCAAACGTACTTGCACTATACTTAGTTTTTGGACCTAATGTAATTAATATAACGTTTTCTTATTATAGTTAAATATTATTATTATATATATTATTATTATTATATTATTTTATCTGAAGCGTCGCCTCCGTAGTCGAAAATGGAAATAGTTGAGAGCTGACACATAATATATTCTTATCACATAACATACATAGCATTACTTAGTGCCCACTTATGCGTGTTTTAGAAATTTCACTTTTTAATAATATCACGGCAAGATTTTAAAGTCAAGAATTATCAAGGTCAACGTTGTTCTATATTTTTATTATTATTGTTTACCTTTTTTTAATTTTACGCTGTAACCTGCTTGTAAGAGGGTAGAGGAAACCTAGCATAAAGGGAAACAATCTCAAGGTTAATCTTTAGGACAAACGGTGTTAGTATTGTAAAACGTGAATTACATACTGAATATGAAACATATTGAAAAAGTATATATTTTTAATATTAACTTGACGCAGCTGCACGGCATTTGCTTGTAAGCACGACTATGGGTCTATTACGACGATTATGGCTTTTGTTCCCAAGAAATCGATTATTTCGAAGAAATGAAAGTAATTAATCACAAATAAACCGTAGCGTAGAGTTCCTCGACTCAACACACAATATCTCGAAAACTGGGCAGTCGGGTACCGCCCAATTCGCAAAGAAACGACGTGTTTTTACACAATCTAGTGCGAACCCCTCTGCCGACACTGCTTTATGCGGGATAGAGCGTGACATGAGATAATGAGAAACCAGAACTCAATATACAATAGATACAATACAATAGATAGTATTTCGTCTTCTTAATTCCAATTTTTCCCAACTACAGTGCGGTCTGAAGTACCTCTACTTCATACAAAATATTTGTAAGATGAGCCGCATATTCAAATGCACCTTTTTATCCCTTTCTTAAGACACTCCGTTCTCAAATTTTTGCCCCCCACTGAAAATTGAACCCAAAACTACTGCTTTTACGCCACGCATTGGAAAATGCCTAAAAACAAAGAAAAAAGTAATTTTGATTTTCTTATGAATATAAAATTTGAGTACTTTTCTTATCGTGATCGCATCTCCTGTATACGTGTCCAATAAGGAAATCACTGCATTTTGCAGTACAAAGTCTAAAATCTGTTTATCTTATACGGAACGTATAAGTGAATTTGAAGCAAGCTTAAATTATGTAAATTACTGATCTTTGATACACAAAAGTTATGGATTTTGGGTTCTGGATTCAAATCCTGGGGAGAAAATATTTTTTCATAACTCGTCAGTGTTTTGTGCATGGATTATTAAAATCTTCGTACATATGTGCTTGATTGAAACTGTAGCATCTGGTAACAAGATAAAGCGCGGCGTTGAGTTTCATCACTTAGCACACAACATCTCGAAAATAAAAAAAAAATGCTTAATGCACAATACCGGCCTTGAAGCGAAATTTTGTGTATGTATACTTGACACTTGAAACCTTTAGGAAACTGATATTGATAAATATGATATGTGATAAATTAAACACGTCATACATAGGTTTTGATGGTGAGAAGTCCCCTATATATAATACACGCACGCGTTCCACGCGGTAACACGCATAAGGTCTAAAGAAAAAGGGCTATAAGCACGTGTGGATCAGAGGAAGTTGTATTTATAATACATATTATAAGAAGGATTGATTTTTTTTAATATATATTAATAAGAGATTTGGATGCACTAATATATACAGTGTTTTTGTCAGCACAACTTTAAATGAAACCATAGTTTTAACTACTCTAACTTAGTATCAATTTTCGAAAACAAATTTCGAGTTTTTCCCAAATTCAAGATATTGCGTCTTGAGTGGCAGAACTCAACGCCACATTTTATCTTATTAGATGTATTTATTTGAGAGACTGAGTGAGTGAGTGAGTTTCATTGTGTTTTTACATTATCACTTGGAGTGATATTTCTAGGGCACGATCATATCTGCTCCATTCAGTCTATACAAATGTATAGAAAGAAAAATGAATGACAGTGAACAGCACTATGTAATCAATTTCTGCCTTTGACTGTCTGACTGTAAACGGAAAAGTTGAAGGTTCGATTTCTGTTTGGAGGAATGAAATCTTTTAATTTCCTTGCACTGGTATAAAGTCAAAGCGCGGAGTTGAATTACGCCAGTAGATACGCAGAGTCCCAAAAATTGCGAACAGCGAAATGTCTCATCGTTACCTACTGCTGAAAGTGGAATTCAGCGTGGAGCAAACAGATTTAGCAGTGAGGAATTTCACCAAGTGTCACAACTGCCTAGGGTACCTACCTAATATATATATATATATATATATACTNTATATATATTCATTCTGAGACCGTCGTGGAGCAGGGACACAATTGTCCCCCACTCAAAACTCGGGGGAAGGAATTATTATTTATTAATATTTTTATATTCTTCTCTTTGGCACCAAGGCAAAAGTTCGGCATTGAGTTCCTCCAATCAACTCGTATTACCTGGAAAATTCGGCGGAAAGTGGAGAACGAAGACTCTTAACACTAGACCCCATCTGCCTACCCTGCTACATACGGGATACACCGTGAAGCTGAAAGACATTCACTGTACTAAATCTTCCGCTAAGGCCACAATGCCATATCCATTTTGTTTTTTTTTATAAAAAGACATTCCAATACCAGTTTCAATAACTTCTATAAGTTTTCCATAAAACTATAGTTTCATAACAATTTCTAGCCATTCTTGTTTTTATCATACTTGAGCTGAAATAATTCTATTCGAGAGCTCATTCTTGTTGAGCTGTGAAATCCAATTACGTTATTATTTGACAAAAGGCCGGAATGTATCTTGGAAACCTTTTATGCTTTCTGCTTTGTTAATTAAGTTAGAGAGTGAAGCTCCGATTTGGAATTTAGATTGTTAGCTTAGCAGATGGCTTTGTACATCATGGCTGTGGGTTCAATTTCCGCTTGGAGGAATGATTATATTTATATATAATCAAAAATATACCGTAAAATGAGCAGAGGGAACCAGTGTTAAGACACTCTGTCCCACAACACTATTTTTAAGATATTTCGTGTTGAATAGGGAAACTCAACACTCTATTTTTTCTTGCTACTTTTTTTACACAGCCAACCTAATATCACATACCTACTTATTAAAGTTAATTTGTAAAATATAAACACCATGAATAAAAATGTAGAAAGTTTGTTTTTAAAAGGTTATTCTTATTAATATTTTACTGTTCTCTCGATATGTTTATATTAATTAGATGAATGTGGATTACCACATACGGACAGTATGTATCAGAAAGTTATAATATAGGTATACACACTTCGTATTTGCTAATTGTGTATATAAAACTTATAATAATTGGACAGAAAACTTGGATGATATCCAAAAAAAAAACGAACTACAAACCTGCTGCTGTTGAAATTTTACAAGATATTTACTGAAATATATTACATACTGTTAAATTTTTACAATAACACACAATATCCAATAAAAAATAAAAAGAAATTATAATTATATAGTATAAATTGTAATAGCCAAACTATTTTACTTAGAAAGTTAAATGACTAGGGAGTATAGGGAAGCACTCCCGTAGGGGGTAGTACTCCCTACGAGAACCCTACCACCCCCAAAATTTCTACGGACAAGAGCAAAAACTGAAAACTCCATTTTGTGTCTTCAAAATCTCAGAAAAAAATACGGACGACGACTAGTATAGCATTTATAAAAAAAAATGTATAATTTTTTTTCTCTCTAAAAAAAAATAAATTAAGACCATTTTCCATAATCCTTTACCTGAAAGCAATTTCAGCGGGCTTACAGTACTCTTATTGTATAGGCAAATCATTTTCACGCGGATGTTACGATTTTCTCATAATAGCGTATTCTATTTATTTTTTAATGTAATCTTGTTATACAGTCGTGAAAAAGGCAGCGCTCCTTTTACGGAAACAGCTTATAGGGTAAAATATTTCAAACCCATATCTTAAGAAATTAATCAAGATAACTGAACAGTTTAGGTGTAAGATTTTTTTTTTATTTCACGATGTTTATCTTATCCATACCTGTATTTCGTGTGACGCAGTTACGCAACGTCGATTCTCACTCAAGGTATTGAAATATGTAATATTTTCTTCCTCGCTCTGGCAACGAGGCAAAGAATGGCGTTGAGTTCCGCCACTGAACGTGCAATGTCTCAAAATTCGGCGAAAAGTATGTTACGGAATTGTCTTAATAAGAGCGGAGAATCTTGACATTAGGTTCCCAATTCCCCCCACCTTACTTTATGTGCATGATACAAAATGAAGCTAAAAAATTATATCTATTCTAAAGAGAGCTTTCTTAAATGTAAAAGAGAAAAAACATTGTTCGCTCGTAATTGGCGTCGTGGAGTGACAAATTAATCAATTGAATACCTGATGATTAAGAGTCAAGATCGATGAAGTTTATTTAAGGATAAACATTGCTCTGGTAAGTCAAAGCACGGTGTTAGGTTCCACCTTTCAACATACATCACGAACATACAGAGTGAAGCAAAAAAAATAATTTTAAATACTACCCTTTCTATCGATTTCTACTCCTTCCACGTGCCATTCAAAAATAAATACTTTCTTTATGAACTAAAACAATAAAACTAAGTATATAATATACAATTTTACGCAGAAAAAAGTTTATTATAGGAACAACCCGTTTCACTGTAATTCTCGACTACATTGTATTCCGAAACAATAGTGTTACTTAGATATTGTGAATATTACACCTGTACACGATTCCGTTACTATTATAAGAAAATACGTTTAAAAGTTATTTTAGACGCCGCTGTAGAGCAAGACGGATTTTTGTTTTAGCCTCACACAACAAGTACAAGTAGATAGAGGAGAAGGTATTTTGAAATAAGCTGTAATTGTTATGGCTATAATTGCTTTTTAATGATGCAAGATACAAGTATCATTTAATTTATTATATATTTAATGTTTTTCACGCCTGCACATATCGGAGAAGGCAGAAAGAACCTAGTATCTAAACACTCTGTTTTCCACTCTGTTTGTTGCAATCATCACTTTACAGATAGACACTGTACCATTGTGCCACATGACCACATTATTTATATCTAAAATGACACTTTACATTTTGTTGCATTTTTTTATATTTATTCTTAAAATGACAAATTTCAAGGGAAAAAGAGGAAAGCTGTTAAATAAAAACAACATAACGAACAAAATACTGACCGCAATGACTCATTATTGCAATGGATAACACGCTACTAGAAGGTGTAGCGGCCAACAGACTTCGAACGTGATCTTATAGAGTTATTTACGTAAAGGAGTAAAAAAAAACAAATATTAAGTGATATTTCTTATACTTTTGAACTTGGTATTTTTTGAATGTTGAAAATGTAAAAATAAATATCAATATTATTTGCTTTTTTTTTAAATAAATATTTTACACATGGAATATCTGTTTTTTTCAGCTACACGCTGTATCTTTCCAATAAGGTAGGGAATCTAGTTATTATCAGTGTCTTAATAGACACTCCGCTCCACTCTTTTCACTCAATTGTTGAGAAATTGCATGTTGAGTCGTAAAACTCAACGCCGTGCATGATTTTACAAACATTCTTTATAATGAGAAACGAGAACGCGCAAATCGATCCTAACAAGTCGAATAAATAACTACTATACTTAAATGTAGTTAGAAATTCACAATCAACAATCCCAGATAAATACTTATTTAGAAAACGTATAAAAATTGGAATACGTTAAAAATAAATCCCAGATAACTTAAACAATATTCCACGTACTAGAAATTGAAGGTTCAATTACAAAGAAAGTTATTTAGTTTCATGAAAAATCATAAATAATTATGACTTTGTGAAATAAACTTTATTAAATAAAAAAAATTAAATTAGCTTCACGCTGTATCCCGCACACAGCAGGGTAGGCAGAGGGAACCTAGTGTTAAGACACTCCGTTCCCCACTTTCTGCCGAATTCTGGAGGCATTGCGTGTTGAGTGGCAGAACTCAACGCCGCGCTTAACCTCGACACCAGAGCGAAGAAATGGAAATATAAATTTAAGTAAATATTTCATCTCCTCGAGTGGGGATCGAACCCACAACCAGTCGGTTTTGCAGTCACACCTCGTGCCGCTGCGCCACGACCGGCCTCTATAAACTTTATTAATGAAGTATAAAGTTTAAATTTATTTAAAAAATAACGATCTTGTAGACTGATGTTTAGTGTTATTATTTATTACGGTTTAAAATATTTTAGTACGAGATATACTACATACGGTTTTACTTAAAACATCGGGAAGGCCGTTGTGGCGCAACAGCGCAGCGTCTGATTGTTAATGCGACGGTTGTGGGTTCAATTAGGGGAATTGACACCTGGAGAATGGCCTATTTTATTTGAGTTTTGCCACTCCAGGCAACGTTTTTGGGCAAAGATTTCTCAAAACTCAAAACAGAGATTCTTAACACTAGCTTCCTTCTGCCTATCCTACTATATACGGGCTACAGTATGAAGGTATAAAGGCAGTTTTAAGAAACTATAACATCATACTTCGGAAGTGTGCCATACGATGATTTTGATTCAAATCGCTCAGATGATTGTTTTTAAGAATTGTATTGAATATTCAAAATATAATAATGCATTTAAGTGCAGAGTGAACTAATAATACTTTACTTACTAGGCTCTTCAAGAATGCCTAGAATTAAAATAAAATTAAAGCCCAATATTCGGTGCGGAGTTCCATCACCTACACGCAACTAGCTCTACCCGAGTTAGTAGCTAGCAACTACCTGGCAATGCAAAACAGAGTGTGGCACTGGGTTAGATCTCCCGCCCCGCTATATGGGATAAACTGTAAAAATTACGCGAAAAACCCGACTGCGTAAACTAAATTATTGTATCCAGTAACACTCGCGCCATCAAGAGAAATCCAACGACGTATCATTTACCAAAATCGGTTCACTGGTTTAATCTACATATTCATACATACACGCTAAAAATATACAACTCGTTTGTACTTCGTGGCTGTCGGATAAAAAGCATAAATTCATGATTATTATTTAAAAAAAAACTGATTTACTCTCATTGGGACTCTTTTCGGATCTTAGAAGGTAGGAAGGAAGGAATTTTGTCGTATTTTACTCTAATTTCCTGTCACGTAGCCCATAAATGGTGCTACCAACGTCGATCTTTTTCTGAATAAAAATCATCTATATTTCAAAAAGGCCAGTCGTAGCGCAAGTTTACAAGTGTGTTAACGTGACAAGTTATGAGTTCGATTCCCACTCGAGGAAATTAAATATATACCACCTTCCTGCAATATCCTAACCTAAATTCCTTTTTAATCTTGAATGAAATTATAAGATATTATTTCAGATTGATACTACGTTAAGTTTATGAGAAATAGCGCCGAGGGTGTGATAGATGGACATAATAACAGATGGACATCATAGTGATCCTATAGGGTAATTTTTTTTAATTAAAAAATATAGCGACTGAACCAGAATACATAATTAAACACGTAAAACAAACATGTGTCCCTCAAGTAAATATAAAACAAAAGCAGTTGACCGTTATGTCATTTAACATGAAATTTCGAGGAATTTCGGCCTGCATCAGAATGAGATATAACTGGGGCGGTGACCTACTTTCTCATCCCTAGAAGGTACCATCCATTGGTATTTTTTTATATATGTATATACTAGCAACCCATACGCGGCTTCGCCTGCTTTATTGTGATAGTCTAAATGTGTTATTCTAAAGTATAAACTATAAAAAAATCAGCTTCACGCTGTATCCCACACACAGCAGGGTAGGCAGAGGGAACCTAGTGTTAAGACACACCGTTTGCCAGAGCGAAGAAATGAAAATATAAATTTAAATAAATATTTCATTTCCTCGAGTGGGGATCGAACCCCCAACCAGTCGATTTTACAGTCACACCTTGTGCCTCTGCTCCACGACTGATCTCTTAATTAAATTAAATTTATAGGAAAATCGTATTTAAAAAGGAGGGTTAAACCCTCCTACTGCAGCCCTCGTAACTAGTACGTAAATATTTTCTTATTTACTGTGTTTTCAGCGTCTTCCTATAAGTGCGGTATGAAAGAAATTTATGATCGCAATTTGAAAAGCTGTAATATATTTGCTTGTATTTTTTTTTGGAAATTTTGTATATAATAATATTATATATTATTTTCTTATGAATTTTGTATTATAACAAAACTAATCTGTTCAAACTTGGTCTGCAAAAAATTAAACAAAAAATCATCAATATATACATAATAAATAATGTACATAAAAAAAATTGCATAACGACCTTGCAGTTATCAAACGATGCCATCATGCTAGGTGCAGACTTACAAAGCCTTATAAATTTTTATCGGGGCCTACTTTCTTTGACGAAACGTATTTTAAAGTACTAAATTAAAGTATTGCTGTTTTTTTTGTAAACTGAATAAATCAGCTTCACGCTGTATCCCGCACACAGCAGGGTAGGCAGAGGGAACCTAGTGTTAAGACACACCGTTCCCCACTTTCAGGCCAGTTTTGGAGGCATTGCGTGTTGAGTAGCGGAACTCAACGCCGCACTTTGCCTCGACACCAGAGCGAAGAAATGAAAATATAAATGTAAGTAAATATTTTATCTCCTCGAGTGGGGATCGAACCCACAACCAGTTGATTTTACAGTCACACTCTGTGCCCCTGCGACACGGCTGGCCTCATTATAAACTGAAATCACATTAAAATAACGTTAAAGTTATTGTGTCGCAGTGGATCAGTGCTTGTAAATGCGACGCAAATAAAATAGAATTAAATATTTGCTTATCGCCAAAGGTGGCGAGACAAAGCGTGGCGGTGAGTTCCACCTCGACATTATTGCTTTTAAACTACCCATGTGTTTCTCCCCTACAGGTACAATAAGTTCTGACTGACGTAATTCATACGTAATAAAACTTTATCACGCAAAAATAAATCAATTTAAATATAATATCAAATCAGCTTTACGCTGTATCCCGCAAGCAGGGTAAGAAGAAGGAATCTAGTGTTAAGACACTCCGTTCCCCACTTTCCGCCGAATTTTTTGAGGCGTTGCGTGTTGAGTGGCGGAATTAAATTCCGGGCTTAAAGTATGTTATGCAATTTTTTTTTTTATAATTATAATTTTCATATACGTTCGTGGTTAATTAAAATCTAGAGCGCCTTAATATTAAAAAAAAAATACTTACTATAATAGTTAGTGGATGATGCGACACAGCTGTGCAGCGTCTGACTGTAAATGTGACGATTGTGGATACGAATCCCAATCATGGGAATATATTATTTCCATTGTCTCTCCCGGGTGATAAAACAAATGGCAACCGTGAATTCCGCTACTCGACACACAATGATTCAAAAAAGAGTGTCTAAACACAAGATTCTATTCGGGAAAAGTGTGAAGCTTTAATAAAAAAAAGAACAACATAATTTTTTGATAACAATCTTTATACTGGATTTGCACCTATACCTACCTGTGCTAATTAGGAAATAATAGACCCACATACCACATATAGCACATTTATATACTAGGCTTTTAAAACCATTTACTTTCACATCTCTCGAGGCACATAACTTCTCCCTCTAAAGTATAACATTGTCCTCACGTAAAACAATTTGCGCGGCTGTAGTTCTTGCGGTCCTTTAGACCCTTTTAGATTTTATTGTAGCGCTGGAACTGGGGAGAACTAGAAATAGTTTGAAATTATTTTTTACTTATAACTAGTTAGTTGTATTTATTTATAAGGTTTTCGATAATTTGTTTAAACCGTCACTTCTAAATGAAAGTGTTAACCACTTAGTAGTTTAACTACTTTATTTGGGCATTCATGTCGCTTTAAAATTGTATAGAAATAATTAGTTTTGTTGGATAATTCATTACTCTTAGATATTCGCGACAGGTTGTGAGTTCGATTCCCACTCGAGGAAATAAAATATTAAATATTTTCATTCGTTCGTTTTGATAACGAGGCCAAGGGTGGCGTTGAGTTGCCACTCAAGACGCAATGACTCCAACGTTTGACGGAAACGAAAGTGTCTTAATAGGAATAGAGTGTCATAATACTAGATGACCAGGTTCTCTCTGTCTAGACAGCATAAAATTAAAAAAAAAGAAATACTAATGTTAAAACACTCCGCTTGTTACGTACTGCCCATTTTCGAGACATTTTATACTGGTGTTTATGGCGGAACTGAACGATAATTTTTGTTTTGTTAACAAATCAAACAAATCAAAATAATCCATTGTCCCCAATGGGAATGGAACCCATCGCTTTTATATGTAAATAGTTAATAGCTGTACCGATGCGCTACGATAATGTTTTGTTTCATTGTTTTTACGTGATTGTAGAACACAATAGATGCAAGTATTTTTCATCAGATGGATATGTTCCCTTAAAAATGTGGAAAAATAAGATTTAATATAAAAAAATATATTTTTAACATTAGGTACATATAATTTCTCGTCTGAAATCAAAATATTATTAACGTAAAAAGACAAACGCTCTACAAGATATCTGTAGGCGTTTCATTAGATAATAGAATTGTATATTACGGTTCATTTGTTTAAAATAATATTATTTTTTCCGTTGAACATGTTTCGTACCAGGATAATATAAAATAATTAAAGAAATTTTAAAAAAAAAAAGTCATGGTGCATAAGGACGACGCGACGGTGTGACTGTGTGTGTGCGACAGGTTGTGGGTTCAGTTGCCACTCGAAGGGAACTAAATATTTAATATTTATATTTCTACGCTCTGGCAACGAGTGAACAAAGGAACAAAATGCGGTGTTGATTACTGCCTCTCATCATGCATTGCCTTCAGAATTTGGCAGAAAAACACTAGGTTCCCTTCTCTCTTCCCAGTTTCCCTCCACCTACCTTGCTGTGTTCAATAAGACAAGTATACAGATGGATTAATATCTGAGAGTTAAATAGCGTTTACCTTATTGCTAAAGTCTTAAAATAGCGACGCCCATGAAACATCTGATGTATTATAATTATAATTAATCTCATTAAAATATAGTAACAAAGCTATAGTGAATGTTCAAAGAACATCGCTATGTTAGACGCTTCAGTTAGCTTCAGAGAAGTTAGTTACTTTAACTTGTACATTCTTGGAATACTACATACTAGCTACCCAAACGCGGCTTCGCCCGCTTGAACTTATTGTTACGGTATAGCAAAATTGTAGCCTATGTTTTATTATGATGTAAAAGCTATGTAAATTTCTCGTGTTAAAGTGGAACAAACATCTATCTTTACAAATTTTTATATTTATAATACACTAGGTTATAAGAATGTTCTAACAGTAGGTTCCGAGTTTCCCTCTGCCTACCCTGCTACATTCATGATCTGTATCCCGTGAAGCTAAAAAAACCGAAAAAATAAAGTAGGTTATTACTAAAATGCAAGTTTTTATTTTTTTATACATATTTTTTATTAGTTCTTGTTTATATTTCTATCATTTTATGAGGAGGATCATCATTATATTACGTTGCAGATTTCAAAAAAGTTTCGAACAGAAACTGAAAAAAGAATGAGATTTATGCTTAGGACCAATACAATACCAACTTTCTAATTTTCTTATCTTAAAAATGTGGCTGTATTTGGACATGGTATTATGTTAAAAACAAATAACTTTTTGGAAGCCATCGTAGCGCAGTGGCACAGGGATTAACTGTAAATGTAGCGGTTGTGGGTACGGTTCCCATTAGGAGAATGGATTATTTCCATTTTCTCGCTCTGGTAAAAAGAGAAAGTGTGTCGTTGAGTTTCGCCATTCTACACGCGATGTTCCGATAGTTTGGCGATATTGGAGCTGTATGCAAGATATAACGTGAAACAAAAAAAATAATAAGTGTATATTTCCTTCTTTATATTTATTTATTAGTATGAGTAAATGTCAGAAGTTAACGATCTACAGAGGTAATACGACGAATTTTATCGTGGTAACATAAAGAACCACATTTCGTTCCCAAAGGAAATTAAGTCGCTGAAGTACTGACGAGCGGTTTAAATCTACGATCATTTTAGATTAGATGATTGGTTTTGAAAGTAACTAAAAGTAAAATATATTTACAATAGTTGAGGCCATTCGTGGCTCAGGAGCATATGCACTGTGAACTTAACAGGTTGGGAAATCAAGTTCCATTCGAGAAAATAAAATATTTTATATTTATATTTCCTCACTCTGGTAATGAGGCAAAGAGAGCCAAGGCAAAAAGAGAGACGAGGCAAAGTAAGTGAGTAAGTGGAAATTGTGTAACGTAAGAGTGTAAAACGTAACGGAAACAGATTGTGTTAACTCTAGGTTCCCAGGTTTCATCTGCTTACCTTGCTATGTGCAAGAAACAGCGTGAAGCTAAAAGAACTATATAAATATATTGTTATTCATATGTGTGTACATCTATAATGTAGCGACCCTTATCCTTCATGAAATAATAGTTCTTTTTTTCTAAAAAAATGTAAAGGCAATAATAGAAGCCATGGCAGCACACTGGCACATCGTGTGGCTGTTAACACAACGGTTGTAGGTTAGATGCCCTCTGAGGGGAATGAATTACTTATATATAACATTTTTTTTCTTTTTTCCCGTTATTTTTGTGTAAGTATTTCATTTATCAAAATACATATTTTTTTCCTAGACAATTTTCAGTATTTATACTTAATAGTACTAAATTATGATGTGAACACTTATAGACAATTTACTTTATAATTAACTGTTAATAAATATCCAAAGTCATGAGGAAAATTCTTACTCTCGTACTAATTTGAACCCAGATCCAAAACGTAAAAGCAAACTAATACACCCATAAGATAAACTAATAATTATATGAAAGGTAAACAAAAGTGAAAAACATATTGTGTGTGTAATATGTAATGTATTTGCTAAACAAAGGATTAACTTTGGTATGAACTAGCTGAAATATTTATGACAATGAACAATTCACAAAGACTGAAGGTATAATCGTTGCTAGCATGAAACAGTAGTAGTGTAACTGAGTAGTAGTAGTGTTTGTACCGAAAAGAGATTTTTTTTATTAATTTTCTTTAGCTGGCTGAGTTTTTTTGATAAAAAGAGAAAAAGGAGTGTTAAAATATTCTCTATTTTTTAACTTCACACTTTATTCTGTAGCAAAATATACGAGTATAGCGGAGTAAGCAGAGAAAATCGCCATCCATTGCCATCCAAAATAAGAAAGATTGCGTGTTTGTTTTTTATTATATCAGAGCGATGAAATGAAAATAAATCACAGTCTCAAGTTAGAATCAAATCCACTACTGTCGCGTTTGCAGTAAGGCAAAGGGATATTGCGCCACAACGTTAATTTATTCTCTATTTAATTTAATATACTGAAAATGTCTGTATCGTTTATTTTAGATTCACGTTTTATCCCTAGCGAGGTATCCAAAGGTCGATCTCTGCATACATCTTTCGCCTCGTCCACTATTATCAATCTCTTCACACCGGCCCCCAGGAGGTTCCTCATATTTTTTACTTAACAGAAGTGTCTTCTTACCTCTCTTACCTCTCTTACTGTCTTAAAAATCTATGAATAAATAATAAATTAATATATTAAAACTTCCAGTAAAACCTTCGTTTAAGTTTTCGTATTACTTAATTAATAGAAGGAAAGATAATAGTTATAATGTAAACTATCCTCCGGGTGGGGATTGAAGTCACAACTATCGAGACATGCCTTTCTCAATGAGTTGCCTATTCAACACAGCCTTATATATTAGTATTAAATATATAAAAGTAAAACTGTAACTTAAGACTGATGGGAAACAAAATTAAAACTTAATTGACATTAACAAGCATCAAGTTACAAGTAAATTGAATGCCACACATGAATACAACGTGACATTTAAATCACGTCACGTTCTCGCCGTCCCGCTAATTGAACTAAAAGTGGCGTGACAATGACAAGACATTGCTAACTATTGTTACAACTATGTATTGATATTACTAGAAGTAGATTTAGTTTTGCTATTTATGAGCCTTGAATTGTTTTATAGTATAAACTTATAATATGAAAAACAAAGTATTTTTTTATATTATGGAGGGTGTTCTATTATAGTTATAATTCTTTGGAAATCGTAGAAATCATCATTTTAAGAACACGGGTCTGTTATGTAAAAGATTTATTATCAGCTTCACGTTGTATCCTGCACATAGCAGGGTAAGCTGAGGGAACCTAGTGTTAAGACACTCCGTTCTCCACTTTCTGCCAAATTCTGGAGGCATTGCGTGTTTAGTGGCAGAACTCAACGCTGCGCTTAACCTCGACACCAGAGCGAAGAAATGGAAATATAAATTTAAGTAAATATATCATCTCCTCAAGTGGGGATCGAACCCACAACCAGTCGGTTTTACAGTCTCACTTCGTGCCGCTGCGCCACGACTGGCCGCCTATTATAGTTATCATTCTTTGAAAATCATAGAAATCATAATTTTAAGAACACAGGTCTGCTATGTAAAATGTACGGGTATGTAAAAGATCTATGCAGATATTTTATATTTGTATATATTTTCCATAATTTGCCTGCAATATACTAATATTATTATATTTTTTCTTATTGTTCCTTCTATACGAGTACAACGTTTTACTTAGACGCTGAAGCTCTATGCTTCTAATAACTTTAAACGACAGTAAAATAATTATTAACGATATAAAGATAATCATAATAAAATAAATAATTTAAACCTTACGAAATAATCAGTATTATGTAACTAATGTATAAAATTGAAAGTATTTTAATGTGAACTAAGTGTCTTAATGTGAACTGAGTGTCTTAATGCTAAACAGTTCAAATAACCAACTTTTTCAAATGAAAATTAACTTTTCACAAAAATAACACTTAAAGACTTACTTGATTTTTTCAAATATAAATTTAAACTATCTTTAATCAGTTGGATACCCATTAAACGGAAATAACTAAGGATTATTTGACACAAAAAGACACTTCGTACCTAATTATCCGCCGAATTCTTGGGGCATTACATGCCTTGACATATATAGATTTCTTCGAGTGGGGATCGAACCCACAACCAGTCGCGTTTAAAGTGCGCCTGCATCATAACTGGCCTAACCGAAGTAACAGAGAGAATACTCAAATATATTCAATCTATGTCTTATAGCATGTATTGTATTATATTGTATCGTATTGTATTGTATTGGAAATGAAGAGAGCTGACAATTATGCGGTAACACGGTTATGTTGGGATCAATATGCATAATATCGACTCGTGGACTCGTGTAGTGCCGAGTTACATAAAGCACGTCATTGATTTGAAATGTCATAAGATATCAATTTACGAATGCTAGTAGTAAATTATTTTGTTATTTTACTTGATTATTATTAATATTGAAATTAGGAAAACAATTATTTATACATATATAAAACTTTGATATTAATTATAAAATATTCAGAGTGCGGCGTTGAGCTCCGCCGTCTCTAAGTCTCATAATGGAAATAGAAGTCAAATAAATATATAAACTCGATCGTTGTTACTTATTTAGTTTCTTTCCTGAGTGTGGAATAACACTTTAAAAATGTTAAAAAATATCTATCGTTGCTATTTACTGACACCGCGTAGCCAAATCTACGTAGCGTAGAACACATTTTTTTTTCTATGTAGTTTCCTTGATGACCTATGTAATCCTGGTTTTTCCCTATTTATCCCAGGGGAACATCATCACGGGAACGGGATGAAATGAGATTTTTCAGTTTGTAGTTAACTCAAACTGACAGACTGTTCACTGTCTGTAGTTGCTGTAGGTAAGCAATATAAAGTGCAAGTCCTTACCTCCACTTATGTATATAGACTCAAACTACCGCTATTTAATACAAAATCAAATCAGTTTCACGCTGTATCTCGCACATAGCACAGTAGGCAGAGGGAGCCTAAAAAATTGAAAATACACATAAATGTAAATAAATATTTCATTTCGTCGAGTGGGGATCGAACCCACAACTAGTCGATTTTACAGTCAGACTTTATGGTCCTGTACCACGACTGGCCTCAATACCGCTACTTGTTATTAAAATAATAATAATAGCCAGAGATAACTTAGTGACGTGTGATCCCGGCCTAGAATAGGATCATCCTGGTACTGGTGGTGTCGTAAGAGGCGACTAAAATATGTGTGGTAGAGTCACGTCGCCAGCAATGGCAACACGCATGGGCATACTTGACCGAATCATTACCACCCTCAACATTTAAAACCGGCGTTAAGTAGTGGCTTTATGCCACTGCGTTTTGCATCAGGTAATGCCGGCTCCGGCGCCCAACCCACCTTAAAGGCCGGCAACGCACTCGTAGCTCCTCTAGTGTCACTTACCCCATAACGTGACCCGAACGCTGATTTGCCTTGTCCTTTTCCATAAAAAAAAATGTTAAAATACTCCGTTTTCCATACACCGCCTAATTTTCAAGACAGTTTGAGTAGTGAAACTCAACGCCACTCTTCGTTTTGTAACCAGAATGAGGAAAAAAAATAATTCATATCGACGAGCGGGAATCGAAATCACAACATAATCAGATACTGCGCCGCTACGCCACAATAGCCTTCTGGCTATTAAAATATTAATTTGGTTGTAGTACTCTCGAAAGTACGAACTACTAAACAATTAATTATTCCTGACTTTCACCAACTACGTTTCAGAGAATTTTAGAAATATCATAAAATATATTACAGCTCCACGCTGTATCCTGCACACAGCAGGGTAGGCAGAGGGAACCTAGTGTTAAGACACTCCGTTCCCCAATTTCCGCCAAATACTGGAGGCGATTCGCGTTGAGTGGCGGAACTCATCGCCGCGTTTTGAAATGAAAATATAAATGTAAATAAATACTAATGAACATTTCATCTCCTCGACTGGAGATCGAAATTGGGAACCTAATATTAAAATACTCCGTCCACGTTGAGACATTTCCGCTTATTCCGTCCTCGTTACTAAAACTATTTTATTGTATTTGCTCGAGCAGGAATTGAACCCACAACATGTCACGCGTACAGTCACACGCTTGTGCCTCTGCTTCACGATTGGATCTTACCTTCTTTGTAGAGGTCAGTCGTTGGGCATAATTGTGTGATAGATTGATGTAAGAGTGATTTTTTGTGGGTTCGATCCCCATTTGAGGAAATTAAATATTAACAAAATGAAGCGTAGAGTTCCGCCACTCAACATGCAATGTCTCAAAAATGTTCACTAGAACAGAATTAATTTACAGTTTTAGGTCATTCAAATAAATTGTAGTTTCCTTCTCCGACATTCCTCAAACGATGGTCGACGTTCCTCAAACGGTTTCCAGTCAGAATGCCTAATTTCAATACGCTTTGAAGTGACGTGAGCTGCGCTTTAGATAAGTTGACTACACACTATTTACTACTACTTTTACATATTGTTACTACAAGATATTGTTTTTGTCAGCTTTATGCTGCATACCGCACACCTCATTAGTTTCCCTCTACATACGTAGAAGTTTGTAGTAGATTTTTGTAGTAGTAGGTGTTTACGTTAGTTTCATTCGTAATTGCTTCACACGTAATACGGTATGGATAAAAATCGTGAAATGAAAAAATAAACCTACGTCTAAATTTTAAACGAATCCTGATTACTTTTATTAGGTATGGGTTTGAAATATTTTGCTCTATTTGATGCTCCCGTAAAAAAAGCCCTGAAGCAGCCTGTATAAGGGAAGATGCTTATAATTTTAGTGCGTTATTCTCTGTTAATACGGAAACAATTATGGTATGCGGCTTTCCTGACCTTCGTCCAAATTTCATTTGACACACAAAGGGATAAAACAACATGCTATCACAACATCCTGTAAAGTAGACGCTAAATGAACATAGTATATATATGTTTAAGGTTGTAATTTTATAAATTATTTTGGTTTCCCTTATATAGCAGGGAAGTCAGAGCTAACTTGGGAACGTAGTGTTAAGTAATTCTGTTTCCATTGATACAATTCTGTTCCCCCTTCGCGGAACTCAACGCTGCGCTATGCCTCGTTTCTTAGATTAGGAAAATGATAACGAATTACATTATATGTACGATTACGATAAGAATTATAATAAATATTTGTGACAATAGAGTTATAAAAAATAGGGCGTTTAATAAATATGTAGTTAATAATTTTTAATTACATATATTTTTTTATTTTATGCTATTAAAGAAAGAAAAATATTTTTTGACTCGAACTCGCGCCTCTTGGGCGGTATCTTAGGGGCGCGTGTTAGAGCCTTTAATTTAAAGCGCAACCGAGTAAACATGTTTGTTTCCTCTTCTCCATTCATCATTCTGAATTTCCTTCATTAAAGTTGTATTTTTGTCTAAATTGCACACATTACTCTTAATCATGATACTGTTTGGAGAGAAATAAAGCCTCAAACAGCCTGTGCAACAGCATGCTTTAAAATTTATTTTAATCTCGATTTTTTAATGGTAAGTTATACTTATTATTTTCTTATGAAGACATGATACGATTGTATTATCAGTTATTAGTTTGAAAAATGATTGCTTTTATACAAGAATTTCGTGTTATTTTTTTCTTATCTAGAAGCTGTCTGCATAAAGGTCAATGTAAACACGACAGCTGTGACTTCGATTTCCATTTGATGGAATGAAATATTTAATATTCTCATTTTCTCGCCCTGATAAAGAGACAAAACGTGGCGTTGTGTTCCGCCATTCAATATACAATGCCTCTAAAAGTTGGCGGAAAGTGGGGGATCGGAGTGTCTTACCATTAAGTTTCTAAAAAAAAAATCGACTGAATGAAGGCGTGAATCTGAAAGAAATAAAAACATTTAGACGACTGTCACATTGAATACTGCATATCAGTACTAAGTGCATATACCGCAATTACAAGCTTACAATAGGATGAATATTAATTCATGCTATTAACAGGCTATTCAGAGGTCGACCTAATATCCATCAAACACATAATTTGCACGTGTAACCGACATTTTAATCGGCTTACTTATAAATTATTACATTATAGTAGCATAAAGTGTATTAAACACATAAAATATGTTCTAATGAGTAAAAAATAAAAAAATATATATTATATATTAAGTTTAAGCATTCAACGCCACTGAATGTCTCGAAAATTGGGTGGGAAGTGGTGGACGGAGTGTCTTAACACGTGGTTTCCCTTGCCAACCCTGCTATTTTCGGGAAATAGCGTGAAACTAAAATAATTATTATATTATTAAAACGAAAGTAGCTGCTTATAATTCATATAAAGTTTATATTATAATTTATTAAAAGTTACCCAAAATGATTAAACTTATCCTGGCCCAGTAAGACGCTGTCTCCCAAGATTTACTGAGAACGGAAATGTTATGGGTTTGATGCCCACTCAGGGGAATGTGAACATTTTAAATTATTTTCACTTCTCCGCTCCGGTAAACCTGGTTGGTGTGGTTGAGTGCCGCTTCGCAATACGCAAAGTCTACAAAATTTGAAAACAATTGGAAGCAGATTGTCTTAACACCATGTAACGATCCATACCAGAACTAAAATGTGGATTGGCGGGGCGGTGTCCTTGTGCTTTCTTCCTTTTATTATAACTAACGATACTATACAGTTATAGTGGAGAGGACGATAGGACGTCTATATGCTTAAAAAATGTATTTATTATACATAATTTGTATTTATATAAAATTTATGGTACATTTCATATTACTACTGTTACCTCTGAATCTCTAAAGATCTTGGATTACATACGATCACTACGGAAGGGTTCTATCTATATTAAACTTATCACGAACCATACTAAAATAATAAAATTATTATTTAGATAATTTTATTTAAATATTTTATTGAGTAGAGGTGAGAGACAGTTACAACCACATTTCCTCTGCCTATGCTATATGTATGAGAAAAAATGTAACGCTATTTTTTAGCCACTAAACGTGATATAAAATAATAATGATTTCTTCCTCTCAATTGTAAAAGTAACATTTAACAAATATTCTACAGTCTTTCTTTAGACGATATCTAAATTAAAATAGAGAAAAGAAATCTACAATTCTGTCTGATGATAATCTGTATATGGTCCCGGATCCAATTTAGACTTTGGATTTATCTTAGAAACAAAATTAGAAGTCAAATTTTTTCTCAGAACAAAAAGTTATTTAGTAAAATTCAAATTAAGCTACGAAATGGGTTTTCTACAGTGAAAGACAGTATAAGTAAACAGATCATTTTAGCATTCCGTAATACACTCCGTATTTTGAATTTTTGTATAAACAATGACGAAACAGCGTGAAGTTAATAACTTCTCTTAAAATGCCCGCATATGACTGTAAGCACGATGGGAGTGGGTTCGATTTCCACTTGATGGAATGGTTTATTTTCATTTTCTCGCTGTGCTATAATTAGGAAGCGCAGCGTTGAGATCCGCCATTCAACATACAAACGTCTTAAAAATGTAGAATGGAGTGTCTTAATAGTAGGTTCCTTCTGCCTATACTGCTAAATGTGAGATATATGTAGCTTAGAGCGAAAAACTAATAAATAAATGTTTATGGCCCACGATAAACGTTACAGGAAATATTATTTACAAAAATCATTTTCTTGAACATTTTTTTTTCTTAAAGTAAGGCATAAGTGCCTTTTAATTACAAAATTGGACCAGAGGAGAGCCGAGTTTTGTTAGTGGCCTCGCATCGTATACAAGGACATAATATGCTTTTTGGTGAGGGCAAGATTTCAAATAACAGTAGGCCTTACATTTTCAATGACAATGACCCTGTGATAAAATGTAGTGATTGATCACTAAATTCCCTTTACATATTACTTAAATATATATATATATATATATATATATATATATACATATATNTATATATACGATGATGAAATATATCTATACAACAATATTTTTTCAATTCGATACAGTACAATTCCTGACTCTTCCTAACTCATCAACTCTATAATATTAGTACTTTTAGATACGAGAGAATTATGAAAATTTTAATTTTAACTTGTATTTTATATTAAAAGTTACTATAAAATGCAAATAGAACATTTATGTATCTAGTACTGTGCATATTACACGAGTTCGTAGCTCACACGTGCAGCTTATTACGGTGTTTGTATATTAGAAACAAATTTTTATCTGCGACTTTTTGCGCGTTGTCGAATGTTTTTTTTTCAGTGGCGGAACTCAACGCTGTTCTATTGCCTTTATACCACAACGAAGAAATGACAATGTTAAGAAGCAGAGAGAGAGAGAGAGAGTAGAAAATATTGAGAGCGAATTATATAATAGCTGAGGGAACAATGACCTCAGGTACAGTGGATACATCGAAACGATTAACATGATCTACACAGCATATATCCTTCCTCGATAAATGGACTTTGTAACACAAAAACATTTTATCAATTCAAAACATTAGTTCTTGATTTTCAGATTAGCGCATTTAACCAAACAAATTCTTCTGATTAATAATATTAGTATTGTTAGCGAACTCGTGTAAAAGAGCGTAGATGTAAATGAAAAAGATGATAAAAGCAATGGAAATGTGTCAATCGGGGGTAGTTGCTTGTAGGCAAAGGCTCTTATTGGAAGGAACCTAGTGTGAAGTATTGTTAGTAGGTGATACATATCACTTATTGCAATTACATCTCTTTTTCAAAATAGTTTAGAATCATATAGACGATATGTGTTTTTATCGTGTTTTTTTTAAAAACGTTAACCGCTTCCGATTTCTTACATAAAAAAATTATGGTTATAAGTATACTTGTCTATAATAATAGTATTCCGGTATGTTTTCAATTAGCCATCGCTAAAATTTAAAACAACGTTAATTAGGGTTATTATACTAACCAATAATATTTGAAAGATAAAAATATATTCAATTGAAATCTTGAATTTCATGCAGGACAGACCAATAAATTGAAAAGAGAGCCCAATGTGCCGAGATTTGACAATTGTTACGGCTTGCTGATAACTGATATCGATCACACGAATCACGTGTTGCCAATATAACTTTCTTAACATGTGTTACCTCTGAATCTCTAAAAGATTTTCACGATCATACCGATAAAAGGTTCTAACAACTAGACACAAAACGAGCTAAAACATTATTCATTAAATTATATTTTTAAAAGTGTTCATGGAGTCAGTTACTGTATTATGGCCATAATAAAGTTTAATTAAATTTGAACAAAAGACTTTGATTCGTTTTTTCTTATAATAAAAAGTTTTATTAGAATAGATTCATAATCAAGTGACACAGAGAGTTATTTTTTTATTATGTTTATTTCTCCGCCCTAATTAACTAATGGACAGGCTCATTGTCAAAAACCATATAGCATATATAGCATACGATACGATACACGCTTTATAACGCGGTAAGATAAGTTGAGGTTATCATGGCTCAGAGGCACAAACGAGCGATTGTAAATGCGACTGCTTGTGATTTCGATTCCCACTCAGGTAAATGAATATTTAATACCTTCATTTTATCGCTCTGGTAACGAGTCAAAGCGTGGGATTAAGTTCCGCCACTCAATATGCAATGCTTCAAGAATTCGAGGGAAACTGGGGAACAGACGGGTCTTAATGTGGAACGGAGTGTCTTAACGTTATGTTCCCAGGTCCTATCTGCGCATTCTGTTGCGGGATACAGAGTGCTACAGATAGCGAATGGTAGATATGTAAAGCTTAAAAAATTGTAACAGTATAATTAAAATGTGTAAATGAGCATTAAACTGTATTTTCAGCATAAAGCTACAAACAATAATAATATTATTATAGTAGGCTTCGAATGCGTGAGGCTTCGATGATTACTGATCGTAAAGCAAATTTTGAGAGCGGAGAGATTTAAGACAAGCCTTTATTAAAATCAAGGAACAATTCACAAAGGGACCTTTTATCGCTTTTTGAAAAGAAAAAACATTTCCATCTGATGAAAGTTAGACGAGAGCTTAAGTATGGCTTAATTTTTGATTATTATTATTATGAAAAGATGTTACGTTATATTTTTTTTACCTTCAAGATGCATCTCGCATAGTAGGGTAGGTAAGGGAACCTAGTGTTTTAATACAGTCTGTTTTTTACACCGAGGCATCGCGTGTTGAGTGACGGAACTCATGTCTTAGGACGGATAAGGAAATCAGAATTTTCCAATTGGGAATTGAACCCACAACCCCGTCACGTTTATATAGTTACACGCTTGGGCTCCACGATTGACCTAAACAGGAGGCACTCCCTAATGTTTGGCTGAATTCAACCCTACGCTTAGCCTTGTTTAGCGAAAACGAAGAAATTAAAGTAAAAATATTTAACTTTTTTAAATAGGAATCGAACCCACAACTTGTGCCCCTGCACTATGACTGGCCTGGAAATACAAGTATAATAACATATTACCTGTATTGATTTATCATTTCAAAGTATGAAATACAAAGTATGTTTAATATTTACATGTTCCGTTGAATAAATGTGATAGTAATTAATTAATCAGCTTCACGCTGTATCCCGCACACAGCAGGGTAGGCAGAGGGAACCTAATGCTAAGACACTCCGTTACCCATTTTCTGCCGAATTCTGGAGGCATTGCGTGTTGAGTGGCAGAACTCAACGCCACGCTTAACCTCGACGCCAGAACAAAGAAATGGAAATATAAATTTAAGTAAATATTTAAAATCCTCGATTGGGGATCGAACCCACAACCAATCGGTTTTACAGTCACACCTCGGTTTTACAGTCACACCTCAACACCGTATCTTGCTACCAGAGTGGGGAAATGAAAGTACATAATTTTTTGAGTGAAAATCAAACCCACATCGTCTGGTTTACTGTTCGACAATATGCCACTGTGTCACGACTATTGTAGTATAAAATGATATGAAAAACACATTCAAACAACTAAACAGGCCAGTCGTGGCATATGAGCACTAGTGTGTGACTGTAAACTGAACGGAAACGAAATATGGTATGTTCCAATGTGTTAGCATGTTTCGCCACTCAATACACAATGCCTCCAGAATTCGGCGAAAAGTGTAAGATACTTCATTCCTTTAAGACTTTTGTCTTGCCCTGCTAAAAAAAATAGAGAGGCTCTAGTATATGCTTGAGATAATATTTTGAACAGGTTGGAGCTAAATGGGACGCTTCCATTATTTTGCTATCGAAATAAAATAATATATTTATTAATACTTGATTCTTAGTTATTTATTTTCACTGCCTATTCAAAAAGGGACACTATCATTTATGAAAGGAACATCACATAATTCGTAGAAAAATTATGATTAACCAAGCTAAAGTTATATCATATAAAAGAAGCATGTCTAAAATAACTTCCTGGGTTAGTTTGTAATAACTTTTCAAAGTAATTACAATATTTTTTAAACCTTTTTGAAAGTGTTATTCTGCACTTAGGAAAGAAAAATATTTATTTAGAAAACGTATAAAAATTTAAACGAAGCGTAACTCGAACCCGCGCCTCCTGGAAACCGACCTGGTCGGTTTCCAGAAGGCACGGGTTCGAGTCCCGCTAAGTTCAAAATTTTATACGTTTTCTAAATAAGTAATTACAATAATTTTTATAAGTGTTACTAATTTTGTCATAAGGACAATAACACGTTAATAAATACCATCTCATTGAAATAGAGATCAATAGTTTTATAATTCTTTACTTAGTAATAATTATCTTTTTCTTAAACATCAATTATAAAAAATATTACTTTTATATAATAAGCCACTAACAAACAATATTATTATTTTATTTACTATCCCAAAAATAATCAACTGGATAATTCAGTTCAGTTCAGTTTAGTTCTTAATTTATGGAAGTGGATATTTTAAATCAAATATAATTTTTAATTCAAATAATAAAATCTGATTATTCAAATCTTAATAATCAACAGTATTTTTGAAGTTTGGTTTAAACTCTACTATAAATATAATGGACTTTATAATAACTAAAAATCTTTAAAATTAAGTCTTATTAAAATTTGGTTAAGACACTATTAACATAATTAACAGAATTTCAACAATCTATAGACTTTTTGAAGCTGCCCTGTCATCACCAAATTTACACAAATAATAATGAGAAAAATAAGAAAAATAATATTTTTTATGCCAATATAAACATTGGCACACCGTCGCCATCTTTAAAGTGACAAGAGTGTGATGCTAGACGCCATTTTATGTGTGTCAACGTTGTCATAAAACAAAAAATGTGTGTATCCGTATCGTTTTTTAATATACATGTATTTTAAAATGTCCCTTACAAGACACCTGTCTCCAATTTTTGTTTCTTTTCTTTTTTAAGCGTTTAATACATTTTACGTTTCTTTTTTGCTAAGAGACACTTTCTAAGTACCCAATTAACATGTTTTATATCCTATTATAATCTTCGATAACGGACTATCCAACATAAATTGTCAATTTGAATCAATAGTTCCTCAGAATAGCACATAGCATCAACCAACCAACCAACCAAACTCTTCAGTTTTGTAATATTAATTTGTATAAATAATATTATAGATACTAACAATTACAACGGTAAATAAAATAAAGAAAAAGTCTATGATATGTAAATAGGGATAAACGGTAATGATATCATCAACATACAAAAATAAATATGCCTTTGGGAAACACTTGAATAGTATATTTATGGATTCAAATTCCACTCTGATAAATGTCGATGTCAAAAATATTTATCAAATGTTAATTTATTATTATTCGATTCTCACTCAGGGCATTATTTTCATTTCTCTGCTCTGGTAGCAAGAGATAGCGTGACATTGAGTTCCGCCACCCAAAATACAATGTCTTGTAAATTGAATAGTGGGAAACAGAGTATCTTAACACTAGGTCCCCTCTGCTTACCTTGCTTTATACGGGATACAGAGTAAAATTTGTCCTTACAATTATCTGAATCCTTCTCGAATATCATGAAATAGTAAAAAAAGAACGTTCAAGACGATGGTCCCAAAGAAATTTTATTTGAGAGTGCTTTGGGGAAAATGAGAGTCGGTGAACAATATGAGAAAACACATATTGTGTAATATTTAGAACTTTATATTTCTATTTTTATATGACTATTTAGATATTAACTGAAAAAATATAATTTATATGTAATTAGGTACTTAAATATAGTTTTTTTTGACGATGCTTGTGATAAATCTTCAACAGGTATGTATGGGCTCTTTGAGCCAACTCTATCAGTTTTTGTAAGACATTCTGAATCAAAATATAACAATTTCGTACATATTTTATAAAATAAATCAATAAAGTTATTCAAAAAGCTGATTTATTAATTGAGTCTATAATATTATAGTATATAACAATAAAAGCATATATTTTACACATATTTCACAAATTTAAAAAAGAAAATCCTAATTCAACTTTGAATAATTTACCGGACCGGACCGGGTTGGTGCCAAAATTCGAGAACGTGAGTTCGTGGTGTCGTTATGAAGAGAAGTAACTGCTGGGGACGTATATTGAGGCAGGTACTCGAAATCTTCATCTGCCGGTCCGCGAGCCCCACATAACCCGCTCGAGTACCCTCGGGCTGGTATCCGTAAAAGGATTTCCTCACAAAAAAAGATACTCGAAATCCCAAAATGGCGGGTTAAGAAAAACGAAGTGTCTTAATACTAGGTTCTCATGTTCCCTTTGCCTACTCTGTTATATGCGAAATACAACGTGAAGGAAAAAAAATAATTATCTAATGTTTTATATTGCGTTCAGGCGTAATTCATTTCGCAATAGAGAATAATTAACTTTTTTTTCTATAAATCCAATTGAAAGGAAATAAATGGCTTCCAGTGAATTGTGCGCACATTTTATTATAAGTTTTATAGGTTTTGTATTAAATAATTATTTTATATTCAACCATTATTCACCTATTCCTTCAATAATTTAATCTTATTCTTTAAGGAATCTGTGCGCTGGTTCTCAATATTTAAAAAAATATAATACAATTAAGACCGTAAAACCGCAGAGGCACAAGCGTGTGACTGTCTACGCAAGGTTGAGAGTTCAATTCGCATTTGGGGGAATTAAAATTTCCATTACCTCGCTCTGGTTTCGCTTCGTCTACCAGGGAAGACCAATAATTATATTTCTTAAAAGCAATATTTAAAATTAAAAATAATTATAAAAATTGAATCTGGCAATCTGAAAAATTTTATGAATGGAATGACAGGTTGGATGTGGTGCATTTAATTTGAAGCCTTTGATTTCAGAAATTCTGTTTGATCAATCAATTAGATTAACCAAGACACCATCGGTCTATAGCAAATACTATGAAACTTTTGTTTAGTTTTACTTTATTTTACTTATTATTATTTATTGACACCTCTAATAACTATATTACCTCTAATAAGTATATGTATGTACATTGTGGATTTGTATATGAGTATAAGTATGCAGTACAGTGTCGGATTATAAACGCGACAGTAGCAGGTTTGATTCCTTCTCGGGGGAATTAATTATTTTCATTTCCCGCTCTGGTAACCACTAAATGTAATGTCTCTTATAAACGGAAAGCGCCGAACGGCATGTTTTACCACCAAGTTCTCTATCCCGCTATATGTGGAATGTAGCGTGAATCTAACAAATAATATTTATATATTTATATATTTATATATTTGTATGTAGATTTAGAGGCCGTGAGGCTATCATGACCAGAGGCACAATCGTGCAATCGTAAACGCGACGGATTGTGGGTTCGATTACCACTTGAAATATTTAATATTTCCATTTTCTCACTCTGGTAACGAAACAAAGCGCGGCGTTGAGTTCCGTCTCTCAATACGCAATTCATCAGTAAGTGCGAACGTGCGATGTGCGTGATACAGCGTGAAGCTAAAAAAAGAAAAGAAACGTTACGTGTCATACAAGACTTGACTTGACTATATTTCACTACCCGGACGACGCCGTAGGAAAAACCTAGTAAAATCAGCTTCACGCTGTATCCCGCACACACCAGGGTAGGTAGCGGGGACCTAGTGTTAAGACAACGTTCTCCACTTTCTGCCGAATTCTGGAGGAATTGCGTGTTGAGTGGCAGAACTCAACGCCGCGCTTAGCCTCGACACCAGAGCGAAAAAATGGAAATATAAATATAAGTAAATATTTCATCACCTTGAGTGGGGATCGAACCCACAACCAGTCGATTTACAGTCACACTTCGTGCCGCTACACCACGACTGGCCACAAAAACCTAGTACTAATGATAATACTCAGTCTATTTAGATATAAGAAGCACCTCTATTCCACTTTTGTCCCATATACAGGTTTGTTTGTATGTAATTTTTTTATTTGTTACTTTATGTCGATGAAACTTTTTGATTTTTATTAATTATATACAGTTATATAATCTTTACTTATAATAAAGTCGTAATCGCTCAGTGTCTGTACTTGGAAGGTATTTAAGTGAAAATGATTTTGGGATTTTGGGGTAGTAGAACACAAAATAATGATTTTTAAAATTTTTGTCTGTTTGTCTGTGCGTCTGTTATCGCTAATCTCAAAATCGGCCTAACCGATTTAAATGCAGTTTTTATCCATTGTATTCTGGCAAGCTTTCGTTAACATATAGGGTTGTTTTATTATTAATTGGTTCATAAATAAAAAACGTTATATCAATTTAAAGTACTTAGTTCGACAAGATCGTGTAGAACGAAGTATTTTAACAATATGCCTTCTTTGTTATACATATACATGAGAAAGTAAAAAAAAATGTATTCTCGAATGAATATTCAGGACATTCACATGAATACCCCATAAGCGTTCACTTAATAAGAGGTTTAATACAAACAACGTTGTTTTCATATCATCCTACCAAATTGAAAAGTGCTGAAATCGAATCTTTTTGTGTTAGTATTAGTTATTGATAAATTATTATATAATTAAACATTTATTACCTGTATGTAAGTATGTATGTCTTTGTGAGACCAGTCGTGGCGCAGGGACACAAAGTATGACTGTGAAATCGGCTAATTGTGCAATGCCTCCAGAACTCAGCGGAAAGTTGAGAACGGAGTGGCTTAACACTAGGTTCTCTCTGCCTACCCTGATGTTTGCAGAAAACAGCGTGAAGCATATTGCAGGTAGTAAGGAAGCTGATATCAAAAAATCAAGAGACTTAAGGAGACATTGCGAATTAACAAATAAACTCCGCGGTTCGTCTACCACAACGAGGGATTCAAAATATTTAAAATATAATCATTGTCCCGAGCGAGAATTGAACTTGCAACCACTGCGTTTACAGTCAGATTGTTAAACAGCACCACATAACATTATTACATAAAAAGTTCACAACAATTCTTAAAATAAATAGAAAGATTTATTTACTGACTTCGTTTCAAGATTTCATCTTAGTCAAGCGAGAAAATATTTGTAGATAAAATACAATAACGACTACTCGAGGATTTGTCGATTTTGCAAAAGTATTAGAAAAAAATATAACAGGTAATACAAGAATATTTCTGTTTTTTCTGTTTTTCTTTGTAGAGGGTAACAATAAATATCATAAATACCTTCTATCTATAGAAATTATATGTCGGAAATCTTGATTTTCGAAAAGACAGCTGTTAAAGAAAGAAGTCCCTTAATGAGGCCATCACGATGATTGTAGGTTCGATTCCGACGTAAGGTAAAGAATTCTTTTGATTTTCTCGTAATGGTCTCAAGACAGAGCGATGTCATAAGTTACGCCACTTAATACGCAATGTCTTGAAAATTAAGCGTGGGGATCGGAGTGTCTTAACACTAAGTTCCGTGTGTCTACCCCTGTTATACTCAAACTACAGCGTCAACCATTATCGTCTGCCGTTAGGCAAAGTTTATTATGTAGGTATGTACGAGTATAAAGATGTTCACTTTGAATATTTCTTAGCTCAGTTTAAATTTATGAAGCTTTCAGAATATTTTACAATACATTTTTTTACTTCTATCTTCACTTAAAGTATTAAATTGGTAAAAATATTAACATTCTTTATTCAATTAGGCTCTTTATTACAAACCCTTTTTAAGATAATTTGTAGTTCATGAGATCAGTCGAAGCGGAGAAGGGGCCGAAGGGGTCGAAGGGGCAGAAAGTGTGACTGTAAATCGACTGGATCGAACCCACAAGGTTCGATCCCCACTCAAGATGAAATATTACTTAAATTTATATTTCCATTTCTTCCCTCTGGTGTCGAGGTAAAGCGCGGCGCTGAGTTCTGCCACTCAACACGTAATGCCTCCAGAATTCGGCAGAATGTGGGGAACGTAGTGTCTTAACACTAGGTGTGTGTGCGTGAAGCTGATTTTATAGTTCAAGAATTTCAGTAGTGTCAGTACTATTCTGAATTGTTTTTCTTAAATCGTATAAGGTAAAGTCGTAGATATAAGAACTAGTGTATAAAGCGGCATATTTGGGAAGTATGTTCAGTAGAGAATGAAGATACGAGATGGATACGGAACGGCGTATTGCTGCCGGTAACAGGGTTAATGTTGCCTTAGCTGCATTGATAAGACGGCAAAACGTTAGCACAGTTGTACATTTGGCCGTCCAGAATGCAGTGTTGGTACCGACGTTGCTATACAGCAGCGAAATGTGGGTATTACATAAGAAGAATGAAAGAAACATGAATGCTGTGGAGATATGATCTCTACGTAGGATACGACTTTAACTAATATAGGAGTCAGCATAGCTGATCGCATCCACAATGAATAGATATATATATATATATATANTATATATATAATAGCAGGTATTAGCGAGGACGATACGGTGAGAATGAAGAAGAACGTGCTCAGTCAGTTTGGACACATAAATGAATGGCAAAAAGGTTTTTAAAGAAAAAATGAGTGGTAAGAGTGGTAGAGAGAAACCTCAGTTGACCTGCGAAAACACAGTATCAAAGATACTGGAGGAAGGTCGTGTAAAAAGCATAAGTCGAAGTCCGGAGAACATGTAGGAAGAGGTTAATGACTGAGTATGTAGAGAGAGTAGAGTTTGGCGCTTCGTTCTCTTTGACTACCCCAATAGGTTATTGTGAGCTGTATTGTAAGGTTATTGTGTACTATACATTGTGAAGCTAAGGGAAGGGATAGGAATTTAGACAAAGAAAGAATACTTCAAAAATGTTATTTTGAAACTCAAATAAGAAACTATAGAAAACTCTTAATAACTACTTTAAAACATAAAAAAATATATTTATAGGAAAGTTTATTTGTGAAATTTCTAATAAATCGGTATAAAATTTTACGTTTTCACTCCATTGAGTACTAAAGTAATATTTCTCACTAAAATATGTATTTTTGAATAAAATAATTTCTGTAATATTGTGATTTAAAAAAAAGTCCGCTTCACGTTGTATTCCGCACACAGCAAAGTAGATAGAGGGAAATCAGTGTCTAGAACCTCTATTCCCCACTTTCTGCCCAATTCTGGAGGCATTGTATGTTGAGGGGCGGAACTCAACGCCGCAGTTTGCCTCGAAACCAGACCGAAGAAATTAAAATATTAATTTAAATAAATATTTCATTTCCTCCAGTGGGAATTAAATCCACAACCAATCGATTTTACAGCCACACCTTGTGCCCCTGCGATATGACTGGCTTCGATTGTGATTTAAAATAAATTGTAAAAATGTAAATAAATTTCAAGATGTAATATGCCTATTCATTTTGCACAAATATTTTTTATGGTAAATCACGCATATAACAGAGTAAACAGGGGGAATTCAGTATTAAGTCACTCTATGCCCCATTCTCTGCCCAAATTTCGAAATGATGCGCATTGAGTAGCCAATGTCAACATCTCGCTTTGTCTCATTACGAACGAGAAAGTTTCTTAACTTTACTTTGTCACTTCATTCAGCACGCAATGCACCGAGAATTCAGCAATAAATACGGAACGAATGTATTTTAATGGAAACGGAGTGTCTTAACACTAAATTTCCTTTGCCTACCCTATATTATACAGTGTGAAACAAAAAAAAACTAATAATTTTCCTTTTTTTTACAGATATATAGCAGTAACTTAACCTTATTCAGTACGCAAACATGGGTTTAAATAACACGCCGGATTAAAGCGCAGGCCAGTGTCTGCTTAATAGCACAGACTATGTGATCAATCGAGATTCATACACTATACAACCAATTTATTTATTACTATTTTATATCTAATCTGAAATATTTACTTAAATTTATATTTCCATTTCTTCGCTCTGTTGTCGAGGTTAAGCACGGCGTTGAGTTCTGCCACTCAACACGCAATGCCTCCAGAATTCAGCAGAAAGTGGGGAACGGAGTGTCTTAACACTAGGTACCCTCTGCCTACCCTGCTGTGTGCAGGATACAGAGTGAAGCTGACTAATTTTATATCTATGTAGGTAGGCAGTAGGTACGTGCACACGACAAATAGATGACGTAGCCAATCTTTCAGTAAAAGTCCCATAAAAATCGATTCACCTGTTCCGGAGATTAGCTCGGACAAAAAGAAAGACAGACAGATAAACATAAATTTAAAATTGTTTGTTTGTGTTTTAGTTTAGTGTAAATATAAATATGGTTATTTTAAAATGATTTCAAAGTAGTACGTATTTAGTTAGATAGACACTTGAATTGTATTTATACATACAAAAAAATATCAATAATATGAAAGGGAGAATGATACAAGCAAATTAACTACTACTTAATAGTAACATTGCCTAAACAATTCATTTAATTCCCAATTTATTCATACAGATTTCGATTCCCATTCGGTTAGTGGTCAGAGCGCTTGGAAGGTTTCCTGGAGGCGCAGGTTCAAATCTCGCTATGTGTTACGAATTTCTTAATAAGTACTTATTTATTCTTGGAAATCAGAAGCGGTAAATATAATAATAAAACAATGTAGGATGGCCTGAGGTTAATTTCATTAAAAACCGTGAATTAACAATGTTTGACTTTATTCAAATAGAAATACAGTAAATAACAGTTTAACAATAGTTATCTTTCTAACACAATATGATACGACATGCATGATAAAATAGACCGAGCTCTACGACTCGCAAATTAGCTTGTACACGACTGAGCGCTTGTTTTATATGAGTGGGAATGGTAGTGGTGGGTATCGACATCGCTCGTACATCGAAATATTGCTAACATTATATAAAAAATATTACTTATTTTTAGAAAACGTATAAAAATTTGAACGTAGCGGGACTTGAACCCGCGCTTTTTGAAAACCAACCAGGTTCGAGTCCCGCTACGTTCTAATTTTAATACATTTTCTAAAAATAAGTATTTTTCTTTCCTAAGTGTGGAATAACACTTTAAAAATGTTTTAAAATATTTGAAACATGTCAAGAAATTCAATTAGCTATTTTGAAATAACTTTTCAATGTAAACTCTTCAATGGAACTTTCTAAAATGTGTTTAACTTCTAACATAAGTACGTAAGTGCTTCAAACAATTAATGTAGGAACTGAAATGTAATGTGAAATTCTGAAATGTACTTAAAACTGTGAAAACAAAACACAAAACGGAAGCATTCTGTACAACTGCGGGAGCGTGAAGAGAACAACCTTAACTAAAGTTCAGAAAATTTACTTTGAGAGTTGTTTAATAGATAGAATATAAAAAAATGTATTACAAAATAGGTATATTTTGGTTTGAAGCTGTCGTCATGGCTCAGGGGTATAATTATGTGACTATAAACTAGAAGGTTAAGGTTCTTTACTCATTTGGGGAATGCATATTGTAATGCCTTCGTTCTGCTAACTAGATAAAAGCGCGAGAGTCCGCTACTCATCACGCAATGTCTTAAAAAAACGGCAGATCGGTGTTTTAGTGGGACAGGGCGTCTTAACACTAGGTGCCCAGGTTTTTTTAGCTGTAACCCAAACATGCAAAGGGAACCTGGGATCTTTGTATCACTGGGCACTTTCCGTTCCTCACTTTCCGCTGAATTTTGGAGGCATCATTCTGCTTAATTATCAGAGCAAAATTATATATATTTTTATATTAAATATTTCATTTCCTCGAGTGGGAATCCAAAACCGTAGCGTTTACAGTCGCACGTTTGTGCTCCTGCACTATGATTGGCTCTACGTACTTGGACATATCCTGTATGACACATAATGAGTTCCTTTTTTTTTGTTATCGCTGGGAAATTCATTTACGCAGACCGCTCTTACGGAAGGACAGCGCCTCACGGATGAGCGGTACTGTGGGATTCACCGGTGAATCCGGTCCTACCCACTAAAACCCAGCGGAAACCCTCTCCACCAAAATGAGACGCCGCAGGATCGCTCGTGCATACTGCTACGACGCCTCGGTGAAAGGCCCGCCTATTGCGACATAATGAGTTCCTGCATTAACTCTTACAAATTTTTTTTTCAACTCTAAGCAGTACTTCAATAGATTATCGCGTTAAATCAAATAACCTCTTCAGTTTTTTTAATATCATAAAAATATTATTAATCTAAGCTAATTTGAAGCCAGTCATAGCGCAGAGGCAAAGTGTGACTGTAAAATCGACTGGTTGTGGGTTCGATTCCCACTCGAGGAAGTAAAATATTTATTTACATGTATATTTTCATTTCTTCGCTCTGGTGTTGAGGCGAAGCGCGGCGCTGAGTTCTCATACTTCACATTTATATTTCTGATGGGATAATCTAATAACGAAGCTAATAAATACTAATAAGAAAAACGTGAAATAAAAACAATATTATAAAAAACATAGCACACTCTAATTTTTCAAACTACGTAAAATTTGAATGGGTCTTGACTGTTAATCCTAATGAACTAGCTAGAGCTTGTTTTTCTTTTTACTTATATGCAAATCGGGTTTTATTTTTTTATAATTTAAAGTGTGTACTTTTATATAAAAATGTAATCTAGAGATTGGATAGATATATGGAACAATCGAAGATTGACGTTGAAGATAGATTATTAATATTGGGCGTAAGACAATAATATCTAAATACAAATGGATATTTGTAGGCCAAAAACAATTGTAATTACAATGTTAATTACATTATATAGGCACTTAAGTAGATATTTAAGCGACCTCGGGCTTTATAAATAAAATGTATTGTTTCAGCCTAAAGAGATAACAGTTTGTTATTCAATTGTCTTATTGCCAGAAATTATGTCACAGTGGTGATTAACCTGATAATAATTAATAGTAGGTACAAGATTCGATATTAGTGGAGAACAAAAGAAATTGTATGGTTATTTATAGTTGATGAAAGGTTTTTAATATGTTTTTAACAGGTAGGAGTAGTACATAAGGAGTGTAAAATAATAACTTATAACTGCACATAGTGTTAAAACAACCCGTTGCCCGCCCTCTTTCAGCTAAATTCTGGAGGCATGGCGTGTTGAGAGGCGGAACTCAACGCCGAGCTTTGCTTCGTTACCAGAACGAGGAAATGAAAATATAATCCTCTTCCCCCGGATCGCCGAAAGGTGTAAACGTGTACTCAGTTCTGTTATCCTCTTCCCCCGGATCGCCGAAAGGTGTAAACGTGTACTCAGTTCTGTTATTGTTTTGACTTTTAATAAAATAAAATAATTTGGGAATTTAAATCAGTAACAAAAAATAGGAGTGCATAACTTCAAGAAAGTGTCTGCATAGCTGCAATAACAAGCTCTGCGGTCGATGTGCGCCTGGTACTTTTGCCCATCGTAGCAGACTGTCGACTCCGCCCCTTCGACCTTGTGCATCACCAGCCTTTCACTTCCGTATTAGCCACACTTCTAACATCGTGCGAGCTTACGTCGTTGTCGGTTCGTACATAATACATATCCTTACGTTACTAATAGCCTAGTACAAATGGAACCGCAAATGAATAAATCTTTGTCGGACACGGACTTAGACAAGGTGGAGGGAGACGAATACCCCCCCTAGCTATGTATTCCAAAAGAAGCATTGATCAAGTTGATGAGACAATTGTTAAACAACTTGAAGAGTTCAAGGAGGAGATAAGGAGAATGTTTAGTCTCTTTTCTCCAAAACAAGAAAGAGAGATACAAAGCATGACTACCACTTTAAAGGAAATTCAGCAGTCTAATATTAATATAGAGAGTTCCATTGCCTTTCTCACTGCGCAAAACGATGATCTTAAATTAAAAGTAGGTATTTTGGAGGACCAGGCCAAGCAGGATAGTAATTACATTAAATTACTTGAAGACAAGATTGAAACAATCCAAATCGGCACTCAGAAGCCCAATTTTGTTTTAAAAAATGTCCCTCGAAAAGTGAATGAGTCTAAAGAAGACCTGATAGATACGGTCTTATATCTCTCTAAGGATATAGACTGCACGATCTCCAAGCATGATATAAAAGATATATATAGAGTTCGTGGGAAACACAATGAAAAGTTAAGTACGCCAATAATACTGGAAACTAGTTCGATGTTAATTAAGACCGATTTTTTGAAAATGAGTAAGACATTTAATGTTAAACATAAAACTAAATTATGCTGTAAAAATCTCGGTTTTAAATCGCAAGAGAACACACCCATTTTCCTCTCGGAGCATTTAATCTCGAAGGGATCTCGTCTGTTCTTTCTTGCTCGTGACTTAACCAAATCTGGGTGTTATAAATACTGTTGGACTGCCTAAGGTAGGGTTCTTGTTAAGAAGGATGAAAGTTCGCCGACAATAACAATTAGAAATGAGCAGCAGATTCAACAACTGAAGATGAGTAAATGACTAGATTCAACGAGCATAATACATATTTTACTTGTACGGTAGAAATGTTAGTGTTTTTCCTTGTCGTAATATCTTCGCTTTTCTCTAGTTTTAATGATACTTTGTTGATATTATTTTTTTATTGTAACATTTTAGTTATGTCTAACCATAGTCTTTATGTTGCACTAAATTACTTTAAAAAAAAAAAAAATTAGCTTCACGCTGTATCCCGCACACAGCAGGGTAGGCAGAGGGAACCTAGTGTTAAGACACTCCGTTCCCCACTTTCTGCCGAATTCTGGAGGCATTGCGTGTTGAGTGGCAGAACTCAACGCCGCGCTTAACCTCGACACCAGAGCGAAGAAATGGAAATATAAATTTAAGTAAATATTTCATCTCCTCGAGTGGGGATCGAACCCACAACCAGTCGGTTTTGCAGTCACACCTCGTGCCGCTGCGCCACGACCAGCCTCTACTAAATTACTTCTTTGTGCATAATACCGAAATTAAATATTTTAATTGTTATAGCTTAAATATAAATAATTCTTTAGACTACTACACATACAAAAATCATACTTATCACCTTTATATATACACCCACTCCGTGCTTATCTGTTACCTCTATAGCGGCTTTTGTGAACTACGCTATTTAATAATATTCTAT